>OZ024891.1:39896747-40226747 GCA_964017195.1 Siderastrea radians | reverse complement strand
CACTCATTTTCTCTGGATTGTCCTGTTAGAAAGTAAAGGAAAAGAGCCAATAACATTGGTTTATTAGCCATTGGTTGAGGGGTTTATTAGCCAATCAATCGTCATTGTTAAGTGTCCTTTGTCTTTTTCTTGTAGGTGATCTAGGTAGAAAAGATGAGGATAGATATGTGTGGGTGGATTGACGTTTGGATGACGTCATCTGCGAGGAGTAAGAGCCAACGTATTTGTAACAAGAGGCTATTTGTAGCCTTCACTCGGGCCGTAAATAGCTTGAAAGCACGAGAAAACCCGCAACAAGAGCAAATTTGCAACAAAAAGCACAAAAACGTTGAGTATGGTGCAAATTTAAAAGACTTCCATGGAAGAACTGATTCTACCACTTCTCGGGTTTTGAGAAAAAATGCGACACTCACCGTGACCTCATTGTTAACACAAGTAAAAAAATTTCTCTCTATCCAGGTAGTTATTTCTTCCGGGTGCTTTTTGAAATCACGCCCTTTGCATGTCATAATTTTGCAAAAGAAAATTCACCACAGGTAGGCTGCTACTGTAAAATGAGTTTAGAGAATTACAAGATCAGGAAACAGTAAACCAAAACAAAAACAGGAGTAAGGGTTTGCTAACCACATAACGTGTGAACATCCCCACTGGTCGATGAGGTTTTACTCGGATGGCGATTTGACCTTGCATTCCAGGTGGTAGCTCTTTGCCTTGTTCGTCGACAATCTAAAAACAAAAAGCAGAGTTCGTGACGATATATTTTAAAACTGCAAGATTAAAATTAGAGAATCCTTAGTCGTTTAATATCTCTTTGACATAAGCAAACTTTTCTTACAATAACTGTAAATGTTGTACGATTCACATGCGATGTGTCACGCGTGTGTATTTTGCGGGGCTTGGACAAGTTTAAATCCTGTCGAGAGCCGATAAGAAACCAATATCTTTTCTTATTTATTTACTCCACGGTAGTATCAAATGGTAGATCGAATAATCGAACGGCGTTCTGTGAAGATCCGGCCTTTTAACGGCCTTCAAGCCCTGATATGAAAATGCATATTCTCCTTACTGTTCTCCATACATTTCGTTTGGAACTAGCAAGGAGAATTTGTCTAGATATATCAAGACATCTTATCCTTGGTGATTACTTTTTATATTCTCGTCACTTGAATGTTTAAAAAGCAGTGAATATGTAAAGAGAAATTTCCTTTTTGCCACTGTTAGGACAGGGTTTCTTAGGTGGCTAAGAAACTCGCAAGGTAGGGGAAATCCAAACGTGCGTCCATGGCCCATAAACTACCAGCCACTCGAAACGTAGTAATGGTAGCTTTAATGACTCAGTTTGGTCATACGAGCTAGAAAATATTTGAACTTCGCTCATACATACAATCTTAAAAGTGCACGCCTTTCTGCCGCGTCGCGTTGGTTCGTCGTCTTCATACAACAGTCATCCTTGAACACTAAATAACACGAAGACATTAGGCCTGGCTAAACAAGGAAACATTGCTGTGGAACCATTGCTACAGACGCAAATGTTTTCCAGTTTAACTGCGCGAGAAACATATGTTGCCGAAGCACATTTTGCGTATTGGAAGCATGGAAATGTTTCTGAGTCAAAGTCAAAAACGTTTTTGCTTCACAGACGCAAATTTTGCTTTCAAAACGTATTTTTCCCAGTTTAGTCACCCAAGGAAACAGGTCTGGAAACAATATTTCCGCAGCAATGTTTCCTAGTTTAGCCAGGCCCTTAGGTGAATTACCCAAGGTACAGTGAAATAATATAATTACATTTAAGCAACTGTTCCAAGACAAAATGGAATTAGAAAAAGTTGGCACAGCAATCCATTTTTATCCAAATCTTCCAAGCACGCGCATTTATTGTCAAATTTATGTTCCTGTGGATGACGACAAGCACTTTTTTTTACCGTAATACGAAAAACAGTTTTACTAACGGTCAACGTGATTCCAGGGAGGGGTTTTCCTACTGAGCCATGACGACCTTCATCTGTTCTAAATGATGCACAGATTCTTTGCTGCAAAAGAAGAAGAAAAAAAAACAGCTACGTACTGATGAAACTTTAAACATTAGGACCTGCCTAAGCGTTTTTGAGAAGGGACCACCCTGATAGTTAGATTAGATTATATTTTTTTGTTAATAATTAATACAATAAAGTTTCCAAGCATTGTTATTTAAGTAAGAAAAGTTTAAGTCGTTATAATCATATGAGCCTTTTAGTTTCTTTTTAATATTAGGTCAATTAGGAGCACGGTTAATTTGAAAACCAATTTATTGACATTGTCACCGTATATAAATAAAGTTAATTATTATTACTATTATTATTATTATTATTATTATTGTTATTATTATTATTATTTGGACAAAAATGTTGGGACGTTTCCTTGGCAATTTTGCACGTCCTATCTCAATTGCTTCGGACCACTTCCTTGAAACTGATTACAAGAGAGTAAGTCAGTGATCATCTCATTGAGAGCTGGGCTATAGGGCATCAGAGTACGGTATTTCTTAAACAAAGATAAGTCTTTCTCTTCCTTCCTTCCTTCCTTTCTTCCTTACTTACTTCCTTCCTCCTTCCTTCATCTATTTACGCTTGCCTGTCGTTTGTTCAATCTACATACCGTTTCAGTCTGGCCATACATAAGCCTGATTTCCAATCCGGTTGCCTGTTTCCACAATTCTGTTACCTTGGGGTTGATCACTTCACCCCCCGAGGCACAGTGATTTAACTTGAGAAAGCGGCAGCTTTTGAGGTCTTCAAGCACCAAGCTAGCATATTTTGATGAAACAAGCCAGATACTAGTTATGGGATAGCATTGTAAAGTATCTAACAATGCCTTTGGAGTCAACTTAGCAAAGTGAACAAAGAGTCCAGCTCCGAGAGACCAGGCAGGGAAGGTAATAAGCATCAACATGATCCAACCAGTGGAGGAACAGCACCATACAAGGTCCTCTGGCATAAACTCGAATTCGTCTCTGAAAATGGGAATAATTTAAGAATGAGCTCCTATGAGCAATTCATGACTATAAAAGACTGGGCCATTGCCATCCCAAAAGAGTTCCTATACCATTCTAATCTAGTGTGTTCACTTATAACCCAGGTTTTAGATTAATATCCATCCCCACCCACCTCTAACTCCGAAACATAAGTATACACCAAAAATCATGAATAAAGAGGTGGCATTTGTTTTTTGAGGTCCTAGCTTTTTAAAATGTAAGAAGTTAATAAAAGGAAATTGAACATACCGAAAAGGCAACTACTGGAAGTGAAAGCGTTAAACTAGACAAGGAAAAGGCTGAAAACTTTCATACATTTGATGTTCAGGGGCACCCAACGGTTCGTTTCGGAAAATATCTGTTCCATAGACCTAAAATGGCCTGACATTTTCGGATTTAATTGCAGTGAAAGCTAGAGATTTCTTTGGCCAAACATCACGTCGGAGTTTCGTAATAAGAGGACTTTTAATTTAGATGCTATTGTTTTCAGAGGATCAAAACATGAGCATTTTCGGAGAGCCGTCAGCAGCTCGGAAATTCAGCGGATAGGATTCTGTTTCCTAAAATTTACTGCGGCTTAAATTTTCAGCTAAAAAAATCCGAACAGATCAATCTGTATTAGCTTACACAAATATGCCATTAAACAGCTCTGAAACAATCTAAAAAAGCAGAAAAAGATATTTCAAGTATTTTGTTTGAATGTCTGAATGTTTAAAGGACTAAGTACTCACTTTCTTACTCCTGTAGATCCCAGCCCCAGGCTTCCTTGTGAATGCTCGATCATTTTTGCGTTACCCGTTGTTCCACTTGAAAAGTAGATTTGCGCAGGGTCACTGCTTAGGGTTTGCACGGTCTTCAGGGAAAACAAAAACAGTTTACTGAGTTAGAATCCCTTTTTCAATGCATATCTTGTCTCTTGCCAACTTGTTGCCCGCACAATTTTTCTTGCATAAAATTAAAATATTGATATTTAGAGAGGTAAGCCACATAATTGAAACACTAATAAGTATTCCCCCAGAAAACTGGGGAACCAAATTGTCATGTTGAAATCTAAGAAAATAAACGAAACAACATAAAAACTATAAACCTTACTTGCGACACACGTCTCACGAAAGAAAGAAAAACATGTTGTCCCGAGCAGGAATCGAATCTGCGTCTCCCCGAATGCTAGTCGGGCAATTAAGATAACCACTACACAGCCGGGTCAACCACGCTGGCAACGAGGTTAATTTAGATAGTGAGTGCTAACGGACTCAGGCCATTTATCGGAACGTTTTTATTTTTGAGACTATTGTGTGTATCCTGGCTTCGTCACCGCCATTACGAACTAAATGAAGGCAAATTTTGCGAAGCCAAGCAAGCAACAAAAATAATAGTAAAACAAGTTCATAAAATGCTAATTAAAAAAAGTTATTCGCTGATTTAAAAGAATTAAATATTACATAGGTAAGGGCTCCGTATTATTTTCCACTTTAGTTGTCATGGCAGTAAGCCATGACTCAAGGGTTTTACGCACGTGATAGTCGCCTTAATCAATTACTTTGCCTTTTTAAAGTCCATTTTATGATTGTTCGAACAAGCATGGTTTGCCATGTTGGATCCTGGGCCGATTTAGACGGTACGATTTTTCCTTACGACTGTAGTATGCGACTTACTCACGTCATGTCTACAACACGAATCGTGTCGTCTAAATCAGACGTACAACATCTTCACGACAGTCGCACTGACACAACACGAAAAATATCGTAGGATTTTGAAACATGTTTTAAAACTCTACGATAGTCGTAGCCACAATCAAAATGTTAGAATGACGAGTTGTATACGATCTTTGCTTGACGCGAGCAGCGCGACGACAGTCGTAAGCAAAAGTCGTACCGTCTAAATCGACCCTGAAAAGTTCTTGGCGTTCCCGGATGTGTTCTCTTTTTTAGTTAAAAAACATCTCCCAGTTTCACGGATGTAATTCCACGAACAATCATTACAAGGGATATTATAGACAACGTTGGTTTGAAGATCAATAGGTGGCCTATTAACCAGAGAACGTTTTATTAAAGATGTTAATATGTTTAATCGTGGTTACGTATGGATTTTTAAATTATCTTAGGCAGACGAACGGAGGCTGACTGGCTGTTCAGGCGTCACCGGTCTAACGAGCTTCTGGGGTAGTACGGGGGAGCCTGGACAAAATCTTTGCGACAGATTCTGACTGCCAATAACTCAACTGTGATAGTTCCATCTCCCCTCCCCCTCCTAATCAATGTTGCTCTGCTCTGAAAAGTGTCATGCGAGATTCGCGTGAACCTATAAACAACGTTGAGAGGGGAGAGAATAGACAAAAGTGTAGCTTTGTTAATTCAGAATTTGACTGCAGTCAGTTACTTACTTCATATTGAGGAGCCGCTTTCTCAAAGGACTCCTCAAACTTCACCCATTCGTTTCTAAAAAGGAAAAGTGAATTCTACTGGTTAATTCACCGCTAAATATCTCGAACTTACCTTTTAGTAGATTGTAGTACCCTCAACCCACAACCCTCTACTACAATAAATTTCGAGGGTTACACCACATCTGCAAACATTACACAGGTAGGATATATATAGTAGGAGCCATAACTGTAAAGATACAGATGAGCTCGTGTGTGCCTCAGATTAGTTGGGGGGAGGGGCCAGAGTAACGTCAGACAATTTTTATTCTGACAACGCATGCGCTCTGCTCCTGCTGTTGTACAACATCTTTAAATCTTAAAAAAAAATGGAACGAAGGGAAGGGAAAAGAATAAGAGGAAGGGTGAATGCCTGTTTGCAGGTTACCAGTTAGAGAGTTATGCAGTATTGTTATTCCTTGGAGTTACACTGTTTTGAGGCGAGTCATCCAATCGAAACACGCGTTTGAGCCATGGGAGGTCTGAGGCTAATCCGATGACGTACCTTAAGTCCACATCAGCGCAGCTGCCGATCACAATTTTGGACTTGAACCCGGGAATAAAGCAGACAACCTTAGAAATCAAGGAAAGAACAAAATGAGCCTCAAATCTCAAAACTGAGGTAAAATTGAAAACCACTTATATGAAGATAGAGAAGAACTTAAATTTTAAGGTTAGTACTATAAGTTGTATTTTATATTTTCGTGTTGCTCAAAATCCCGCCTTCCAATATAAAGTCGAAGTGTTTGACGGCTTACTGATTCACACCTGACTGTAAATACACATGTTTTCCTTTCTTTTCTTTGAACTCTGTTGATAAAAATCCACATAGGAGCACTCACCTTATCGATCTCTTCACGGAGTTTCTCTAAGTAACCGGACCATATTACGATACAGGACGGTTTCACTGCTGAAAGTCTTATGCTAAGCTCTTTAATTCCCAGCTCGAATGGAAAAGGAACAAACACACTGCCTACAACAGATTAAAAGGAACACGATGATACCAGCAGTTGCATTCGTACAACGTACCTTCACAGCGGTCAAACGCACGACGCGTGCAAAGGAAAATACAGAGAAATGTCGAAAGGTTTAACTTTAACCGCAAAAATTAAAGCAATTTCTGAAAACTTAAGCTTTTTGCGTTGAGTGTATGTTGGAAATGGAGTAACTGTCACGCGCACGTTTTGCCAGCGTGAAACTCGGTTTGCAAGGACATGTTATGCATCATTTTCATAAAACGTTTGAGCTGATTCAAACTTTAAGGCTCTGAAAGACCGGAAGTAACGTAACTTTTTTTCCGTTTGACCGCTGTGCATATGGTGCGATAACATATAAAATGGAGATAAACAAGCCATGATTGGCCACGACACTTGAAAAGCTAATTGACTGTGCCTTCATTTCAGTGTAAATGGTTTGAACCCAGAAGTCATGTCATAAGTCGGTAAAGTATGATCGTCCGGATGAGTGTAGACAAACTGAGCGGAAGTCAGGGCAATGACGATGGCTTCCGGTCAGGTTCTCGAAACGTCAGTCAATTTCATCACAAACAGTCCTTCTCAGGACTACACTCACCCGGACGTTCATACTTTACCGACTTAGTACTGATATAGTTGTATCGCAACCCCTACACACTTCAAACTTTTGATTCAATGTAGCACACAGAGGGACTAGTTGCAGGGACGTGTCTTCTGTGGTCAGTCCTTCTCAGGACTACACTCACCCCGACGTTCATACTTTACCGACTTATCATATAGTTGTATCGCAACCCCTACACACTTCAGACTTTTGATTCAATGCAGCACACAGAGGGACTAGTTGCAGGGACAAGTCCCCTGTGGTCAGTCCTTCTCAGGGCTACACTTACCCGGACGATCATACTTTACTGACTTATATGTCTTTATTTGTTTCAATCACTGAGCGCTGCCAGTTTTACTTCGGGCGTCCGCAAGGTTCACTTTTTCTTCGAAAATTTACGAAACGACTCGTTTGATTTACCCTCTTAGATCTTAACGCAACTGACGGCATTTGCAGGAAGGCAGATATAACTTGTCACTGCGAAATCGTATTTTTTAGAAGGGTGTCTCTTCGAGTCTAGGGAGCCCAATTTTGTTTTCCCTACGCCCAGGGTCGACCCCTTTTTATTGTGATAAGATATCTGACTAGTACTAAGTACTAGTACAAAGGTGGCGTCCCCTCGTGTCCGTTTTAAATCGTTTTTATTTGAAAAAGGAAACTTTTTATCCGATTGTGCTTCCTGTCCAAGGGTATACGAAGAAGAACGATGAAAGCACGTGGAAAACGGAGATTTTCGATAGCGCTGTCCACACGCATACGAAGGAAAACGACTGCAAACGCTCCGAAAATGGATATTTTTTGAAACGCCGTCCACACGTACACGAACGAAAACCACTGGAAACGCTCCATTAACAGAGTTTTTCAAAATTAAAACGCTGCCCAAAGAAGAGATTTAGAATTTGGAATTGTTTTGTTTTATAAATTCCACTTCTGCTGTTTAAGAAAGTCTAGCAGTTGTCTAGGTAATGAAAATAGTTTATTCTGTTGTTGAAAAGGGTGTCTTCCTTTTTTGTGCACTTTACTTCACTTGCGCGATGCAAGTTTGCATGTAAAAATGTTTTGCAAGATTTTATTTCTGTGTATTTGCAGCCCGAAGGTGCTAATGGATTATCTTGCTTTTCTTCAGATTAATAAGTTTATGATCGAAACGAACTACGTCAGGTTTCTAGTTTCACCGATACCTACTTATGAGCAAAAAGTAAGAAATAAATTTTTCAACTTCTGTCGCCGAATACTCGATTGCGACTGAAAGACGCTCTTAAGTGCCTTAACCTAAATTTTCTTCAAAGAATTTTTAGCCCGTCAAAAATCTTTTTAAGAGGTTTGGACCGAACTACAGTTCTGTCTTGGATTGAAATCGGACGGCGGAACAATTCTGGTAGCTGTACTTGGCAGCACTTCCCCGGCCCATCGCGTGGGAATCTGCAACATTGACTTTACTTCACTCTCAACGGAGGTAAACCTGTCACTATTGGTCGTTTCCCTACTTCTATCCGCATTTTTTGCATTGGATTACAAGCTCGTAACGGCATTAAGTACGCTCCGAACGAGAACTTGGACAGATTTGCTATTACCAGCGTCCGCCACCCCGCAACTCCGAGCCAAACTTTGATTGCGAGGTAGCTGGGTCTATAATATGATATAACTTCCTGTCGGCAAAATCATTTCCGCTTCCTGCTCACGACGGTCACGGATGGATGGACACAGGACTCTCAAACAAAACTTATGATGTCTGATCTTGATGACACCGCGGCAAAACGTCTGCGCATGCGCTCACTTCGGCCATTTCCGGTTTCGAGCTTATGTTGTTCATTTTCATTCGGTGTGCTTTCGAACTGTCCGGGAACTGAATTCGCAGGGATGGCGCTCAAGTCCAGTAAGAGAAGAAAAATTCACCCTCGTGTGTTCCCATTCTCCAAAAAAAAAAACTTAAAACTGGTCATTTCACGTTGTTGTTTTGCAGAGGACGGAAAAGAAATGTACCAGAATGTGTAACGCAAGTGCAGAGTCATTGTTTTGCTCATTAAAGCCTATTGTTTTTCGACGTTCTCGTTGCCGTCGCTTTGGTGGCCGCTTAAACTCCCTAATGACACTACAATGGCGACATGCGAACTTAAACTATCGACTTTCGTGATGTTTTTCGCTGTGGGTGCAAGCCCGAAACTACGAGGCGCAAAGGTGTAGAAACAGATAAAACTATATTGAAGCTGCTCTGGATTTCTTAACCTTAAGTTTGATGTCTGGAGCTTAAGTTTTTCAAAATTCGCGGCCGGAACCCGAGTTTGTTATTCTTGCCAATAGCTTTCAATAGGGGAGCATTGACAAGAAGTAAAAATACAGCGCGTGCGCAGTGTATTTTGCCGCGGTATCGATCTTGATGCCACATTGCAAGAAAGATGTGTTACAGACAACATCGATTTGTGACATTTAAAACTCGATTTACAGCGTACAAAGCTGATGTATACGCCTTTGAAATTCCATTGACTTCAACATAACATTGATGTATACAACATGACATTGATATACACCTGATTGATAAAACGTTGTCGGGTGCAAAGTATAAACCATGCAGGATGCAACACAATGGAATTCTGGGAAGACAGCATTGATAAGCTTGCCACTTAGTTTCATATATTGATAAGAAGTTTTTGAAGTAGATTTGGGTATACTGTGTTAATATTATCTCCATGGTGCCTGAAAATAGAAACAAGTTTTCCCCCTTTCCAGAAAACCATTGGGTGGTATCGTTCATAGCATATGCTTTTCATACGACAACGTTTTTTCAATTAGGTCTATACAACATAACAGTAATGTATTTTCATTTGATATTTTGTCCGTAAAAAAGCGCCATACTTATCGAGATTAATATTCAACGACAGTTGTGAATAATTTTGATTGTTAGGGATTGATATATATTTCATGTAGGTTATACGTTTCTATCTTTTATTGTATAATAAGCTCAATTATGCACGCATTTTGATTGGTTCTCACTTATGGTCTATTAGAGGACAGACGAATAGATTACGTCATCATTAAAAACTTTTTCCCTGTTTTTTAAAATGGCGGAATCTACTTGTTAAACAGACAATAGATTACGTCAAATCGTTTGTTAAAGTGGGAAAAGCACCCGCTTTCGAGTTATTTTGAAAGATTTTGAAATAAACAAGCTTTTTTGTATATTTTGTGTTTTCATTATCTAAAAAAAAGTAAATTCCATGTTGTCGTGCGTCTGTTCAGTAATAGATCGCAGAAGACGTCAAAATGCGATGAGAACATCATTGACACACTCGGCTATCGCCTCGTGTGTCACTTTTTTTGTTCTTATCACATTTTGACGTCATCTGTAATCTATTACTGAACAGATGCACGGCAACACGAAATCTATTTGTTAATCTTATTTCCTTTATTTATTAATGAAAGCCACGGAGTCATCAGATTTATTACTGTTATGTACTACTCTTGATAAATAAAGACTGAAAAAGACTTAGAGTCGGATTTAAACCAACGACCTAGCGTCGCCATAGTGAGTATGCAAGAAAAGCCAAACACAACCTCTTCGCCAGGCTCGTCTAGGTATTCACAATGTTACCTGATCTTAAGCAGGCGGTAGCCATGAGCCAGTATTCCGGTATTTTGGGTAATATCACAACAACACGGTCCCCCTTGGCTATGTGAGCTTCTTTGGTTAGCACATTTGCAGCCCTGATAAAGAGAAAGAGTATTTAACCCTTTCACTCCCAAAGTCAGTTATAGTTTAGGTGGTTCTAAGTTTTGACTCTGTGCACGAAATCCTACGGTGTGACTATTCAAATGAAACCTTGTCAGCAGTTCTTTTACATGGTTCTATTTATATTTAAGTATTTTACAAAATGAAATTTGAATACCTCTCAAATTTTGATTTTAGGCACTCTTGGGAGTGAAAGGGTTAAGTGGTTGTTGTTTGTTAGGCCTTTCAGATGAGGATTTTTGAACAAGCCAAAACAGGGCACTATGCGCTCATAGGCGCCCGCTGAGGAGAGACATTATCGCGTCACGTGATCGATTTTGATCAATGGGAGCACGCCAAAATTTAGTGTTGTACAATAATACGCTAAAGGCCTGCAATAAGAATTTTTGTTTAAATTTTAAACAGAATTAAAGACAGACTATTTCAGGTTGAATGTGTTAAGCGGCCTTCACGCGTCAAACTAATGTAGGCCAACTCCTCTTGGCAAACTCAAATTGGTGTGTGTGTGTGTGTAAACAATACAGTTACATGTTGGTAAACTGTTGGCGACAAATATAACTTGTCTCTATTCTCGCCAACAGTTTGCCGACAGCTCACGGAATGATTCCTTGCCTTTTAGAATTGGAGGAAACATCCTGAAAGGACCACTTTACTTCCCTTCCTTCACCATCAATCCACCACAGGGCGGGAATGTCACTGTGCCTCTCACCTTGCTGCAATTAGTTACGCCAAAAAATAAAAAGCAAAACCTTGCAGGAACAATGTATCAAGGTGAGGTTAGAGCGGAACTGAACTTGGGTGTCGAGAATATTTTTCTCTTCATTGAAAAGAAAAGGGAGTGCAGCGGCCGGCTGACATGCAACACGACAGCATAGTTGCAATTTAAGCGCAATAAACCACGCAGGCTTCTGAAGATAATCGGAAAGGCCCAAGGACCAAAACGGTTTCCGAGGGTAACGGGGAAGACTTCCAAAGAGCAACCGAAAACTTGCAAAATTTACTAAAAAGATCACCCGAGATTTTCCAGATTTCCGCGGATTATTTTACTTTTTAATAAATCAGTGTGGAACATCAGACAAAGAACAAAACTACGGTACCGAAAGCAAAAGTAACTCGATCAGTTTTTCATACATTTAATAGAATAGTGATTGCGTACTTCATCCTGTGTCGACATTCACGTTCTCTGGCATAAGCCATATGAGCTTTTAAGCTTAAAAAGCTTTCATTGGCTAAAGAACGTAGTACCTTTTCTTTGGCATTTTGGATAATTGACCGAGGGATTCAGAAGCAAAACTAGACCAACCCACGAACAGCAACTTGCCCCTGGGCTCGTCTAGGTATTCACAATGTTACCTGATCTTAAGCAGGCGGTAGCCATGAGCCAGTATTCCGGTATTTTGGGTAATATCACAACAACACGGTCCCCCTTGGCTATGTGAGCTTCTTTGGTTAGCACATTTGCAGCCCTGATAAAGAGAAAGAGTATTTAACCCTTTCACTCCCAAAGTCAGTTATAGTTTAGGTGGTTCTAAGTTTTGACTCTGTGCACGAAATCCTACGGTGTGACTATTCAAATGAAACCTTGTCAGCAGTTCTTTTACATGGTTCTATTTATATTTAAGTATTTTACAAAATGAAATTTGAATACCTCTCAAATTTTGATTTTAGGCACTCTTGGGAGTGAAAGGGTTAAGTGGTTGTTGTTTGTTAGGCCTTTCAGATGAGGATTTTTGAACAAGCCAAAACAGGGCACTATGCGCTCATAGGCGCCCGCTGAGGAGAGACATTATCGCGTCACGTGATCGATTTTGATCAATGGGAGCACGCCAAAATTTAGTGTTGTACAATAATACGCTAAAGGCCTGCAATAAGAATTTTTGTTTAAATTTTAAACAGAATTAAAGACAGACTATTTCAGGTTGAATGTGTTAAGCGGCCTTCACGCGTCAAACTAATGTAGGCCAACTCCTCTTGGCAAACTCAAATTGGTGTGTGTGTGTGTGTAAACAATACAGTTACATGTTGGTAAACTGTTGGCGACAAATATAACTTGTCTCTATTCTCGCCAACAGTTTGCCGACAGCTCACGGAATGATTCCTTGCCTTTTAGAATTGGAGGAAACATCCTGAAAGGACCACTTTACTTCCCTTCCTTCACCATCAATCCACCACAGGGCGGGAATGTCACTGTGCCTCTCACCTTGCTGCAATTAGTTACGCCAAAAAATAAAAAGCAAAACCTTGCAGGAACAATGTATCAAGGTGAGGTTAGAGCGGAACTGAACTTGGGTGTCGAGAATATTTTTCTCTTCATTGAAAAGAAAAGGGAGTGCAGCGGCCGGCTGACATGCAACACGACAGCATAGTTGCAATTTAAGCGCAATAAACCACGCAGGCTTCTGAAGATAATCGGAAAGGCCCAAGGACCAAAACGGTTTCCGAGGGTAACGGGGAAGACTTCCAAAGAGCAACCGAAAACTTGCAAAATTTACTAAAAAGATCACCCGAGATTTTCCAGATTTCCGCGGATTATTTTACTTTTTAATAAATCAGTGTGGAACATCAGACAAAGAACAAAACTACGGTACCGAAAGCAAAAGTAACTCGATCAGTTTTTCATACATTTAATAGAATAGTGATTGCGTACTTCATCCTGTGTCGACATTCACGTTCTCTGGCATAAGCCATATGAGCTTTTAAGCTTAAAAAGCTTTCATTGGCTAAAGAACGTAGTACCTTTTCTTTGGCATTTTGGATAATTGACCGAGGGATTCAGAAGCAAAACTAGACCAACCCACGAACAGCAACTTGCCCCTGGTAAACAAAACAACATTGTCAAAGTTCATGCGTTTCAACAAGTCCAGAGGATCATTGAAAGAAATTTAGAACAAAGCAATACTTAAACATAAACAGCCTTTTTGTTATTTGAATGTGCCGTCCATAAGAAAAGAAACTGTTCTTTCCCGCATTCAATAGGCCCCTGGTTAGCATAATAACATGAAGAGGTAACGTAACGAGAGGCATGGCTTCATCCAGTTCTTTGGTCCTCACTTTGCCTCTGATTTCCTCAATGTTCCCTTCGTACTTTTACAAAATACAGTTTTACCCTACCTTCTCAATTCTTGCCCAGTCATCAATAACATCAGCACAGAAGTTAAAATACTTCGGAACAATGAAGTTTCCTTGGCCATTTTCTTTGCGCAGCTGATAAGTGTCACTCATTTTACTAAATAAAGTAGAGAAGTACGTATTTCTCACGTTTTAGAAGTGATAACGGTCAGTTGGGAAACATCAGTTTCACAAGTTAGTGAAGGATAAAGATTTTGAGATAACAATTTTGGAAGTAATTTGTCAATTTTGTTAAAGAAATGAACTGAATCCTCTATGGGAAAGTTTCATCTCGTCCATCGTGCATCATAAATAATTTACTCGCGATGAGAACTAATCAGTTTAAGTTGATTTCCAGTCCGTACTGCGCAGGCTCAGCCCCGAATTGTTTGTGAGCCTCTTGAGCCTCACATGATGGAATGTTGTCTTCGCGACAATAAAAAACACAGATAATTTATGAAATAGAGTGCATGTTTGAAGCTGTACGAAAATGTTTCCACATGGAGAAATAAATAGACTTTAATACCTCGTCATTTTCGGAAGAATCTTCCTGCAACACACCGTGTGTTCATCCACAGGCTTACGGTTCCTCGTGCTCGATGGCCACTGGACGTGCAGAACTGCTGGGCACTACGGCACAGGCAGGCATTTCTTCCTGTTTCCCGTAAACAAAACCCAGTACATGTACACACCGAGATATTATCTCGTCCTGGCTGCACGGCCACCTCAAAGTCTCTTTCTTCAATTTCACCGAGAGTAAAGCTCACATCCATGATGGCGGGAGACAAAAATTGCAATTTCACCTTATGTAAGACTTAAGTACATGACGAAAGTAGTTTTCAAAACAAAAAACCAAAACAAACCGTTAAGCCTGCGCAGTACGGACTGGAAATCAACTTTGAACATGTTGGATTTTTTTTATTTCTGGGGTGTCGTTGACAAAAGGAATACGTCTAATTTAGTCTGAATGAGAAATGAACTAAGTTTCTATCTTACAACCGCCACTGAAATTTCTCAGTACTGAGAATTTCTTCTTTGTGCTGATGCAATGTCAAAGCAAAATAAGGACGCAGTGCTAAAACTCTTCCTCTACCCATCATTTCATCCAACACTGAAAGTGACAAGAAAGGAAACTGGATTATTTTGCAACTGAACAGCTGATAACAAACCAAGCTGTTCTGTGACATTACCAAGTATTTCTTCGCACCTGTTTGAGGTCGTGACAAAACGTCTGCACAGTTTTTGTAAGGAGAACCGTTGCATGGCTTCACGAACCGTTAAACAAATGCTTATTCGAAGTTTCATCTGAATCGTTTCAACTTGCCTTCTTTCATGAGATGCTAAGTCAGGTACGCTTTATAGGGTTAATTGTTTTTGTTTGGTTGAGTATGAAATTACAAAGTTGAATATTTTTTGAAATGAACTGCCCTACGTTTACTTAGGAGCTACGCCTTCACAAACCTCAAGCGAAACAAACCATTCAATCCAAATTAACTTACAACTTGGATAACGAAAATACTTTTTTTTTTCATTCCAAAAACTTGGCCATCCAAATTACCAGTTGGCTAGGACAGCTTGTTCTCGACCAATGAAAACGCGCTAAAAACAAAACAAGCAAAATTTAACAAGCACGTATTCACAGCAGCGGCGCGAAAGTTTATGTGGGACACTGTAAACCTTGCAAATTATCATAAGATACGAGTGTTTCGTTCGAGTTAAGCTTATGTGACTAGCATTTTCTCAAAAACATGGAGCGAATGAACACCAAAAGTTTGCAAACAAAGACAGAGAGAATTTTAACAAATAATACTCGGAAACAAGAACAAAACCAAGGCCAAACACGAAGCATGAAAGTACGACAAAATGGCTCACTGTTTTCAACGAGTGAAGAGTCTCTCGCAGAGAGGAGGGATTTCTGGAGGACATTTCGGTTGATATGATGCTGTACTTTACAAATTATTTGCCAAAATTAGAAATAAGGATGGGGAAGAATAGGAATCAGACAGTTTGGCCGTTGCTGGCATGCAATACATTAGCTGCTTTCTGGCGAATAATTAAAGGCTGGTTTCCATATGATCGCTACGATCGCTGGAAGTAAATAAATAAATAAAAATATTAATAATAATAATAATAATAGTAATAATAATAATAATAATAATATGATCGCAACGATTGCTGAAAGTTTTTTTTGAGCGATCGTAGCGATCATGTGGAAAGCAGCCTTAACAGATAAGAGGACAACGTGCTTGTTTAATTTAGAAATAATTGAATTCATTAGCTTCCTCTAACTACTACTGCCTCGTCTAGTTTGGCAGTCCTTTTCAACCATTTCCAAATTGGACAGCATAAAGTCCTATTGCATATAAAACCGGGTAAAATTTTTTACCATTTTTAAGAAAGAAGTTTTAAAATATGTACCGCTATTTCAGTGAGGACAATAGACTTTGAAACAGACATTACTCATTTACTTATCTTGTAAGAACGATTGTGGAAGTACTTCCACGTGGAAGTATCAATAAACAGAATGGTTATTTTGGTGATTATGGCACTTGTCCTCAACTGATCTATCTCTTGATATAATGTACGCTTCACTTGGTCATTTGGCGAACTCTCTGTTTACACCAACTCTAAAATGGCGGCCGATTAACATTTTAATTCTACCAAAAATAAAGAAAACAACATCTGTTAAAACAATTCACAATCTGAGTGGATTCAACACAATATTTTTGTACAACGTGACATCTTGGCATTTTACGAAGAATGGTAGTTTTCTAGTACTAATTTACCAAATGTTCGCTAAACATAAATCGTGACCTATTCTTGACGGCAAACAGTGAAATAGCGCTCAATTTGAAATGCTAAGAGATGAAGCACGCAAATTTCCATATTAAAGTGGGCGCTAAAAGAAAATTAGCGATTGGTAGTACCTAGAATCCGTAACGGGAATTGAGAATGTTAGCCGGGCGATTTTTGGAGTAAAAAAAAATAATAAAAGAAAAGAAAAGAAAAATCCTGCAATAAATCAATCGAATAATATGCAAATTGGGGAAATAATTTCTGAAAGCTTATCATTGTTATGGAGACTTCAGTTAATTATGTCGTCTTATCCGTGGATACATAAAGAGTGGTAAATTTACGTCGGAAAAAAAGGGGCACTCAAACATCCTTAATTAAACATAACTATTATTGTTGTGGGTTTAGAATTCGCAAAAAAAGAATACAAAATGGGCTATGTTTTTGGTTATTTCACGATTTATGAACAAGAGAAAAGTAAAAATCGCCGAGACACTGGAAAATATACTTAGGATTCTATTGTGGATCAGAATTACCATAAACTATATTCAAACTTCCTTCAGTGCATTCGTGTTATATCTAATTAAGTTTCTAGCGTGAGCGTTTAAACTAGCAATTTTGTGTCCAAAAATTCAGCTCGGATTTAGAATTTCTAGTATTGATTCAGGGCTGGCACCCATTCCCGGTTCTTGTTGCATAAAGTGACAAGAAGTAAGTACTTCCTGCCATGAGTTTCGATACTAGTCCATCCCTACAACTTTGTTAATTTAGGTTTCCCTAAAACGGCTCGATGGTAGCCATTCATACCTTTGTTGTGGAGAGAAGCAACACTGAATAGAAACCAGGACTCGAAATTCAATCGATCGAAAGTCCGAACTCATACAACTGCTTGACCCCGTGGTTTCACAACCATGCGCCAAAAAAGTTCCATAGACAAGGAAAGAAATTATTCAGTTGACCAATCGCGGAATTATACCAGATTTAAGCGCTGATTTAGCTTTTAAACTATGTAGCACCTACCTTCAATACTCCTCACAATGGTTTTAACTACCTGTTCGCACTGTTCCCTTTGTTACTGATCCACGCCTTTATCAAATTAGCATTTCTAACTGCTTACGTAGCAAGCTTTTAGAAATGGAACACTACTAACCAATAAAAACCGAGATCAAATTAACGTGTTCAAACATTAACGCTGCTATTTTTGTTTTTGGTTCTTTGAGAAAAATTCGTAGCGGTCAGAGGGAGGACAAAATAAGGTACGTTTGAAGATTCGTAAGGATTGACAAAATTGGTTACAATTTTTAAAAGACGGTGTAGCACTTTGTAAATACGTAAAATTGACCTGCTATTGTTCGACAGCTTTGATAATTAGCGCAATTCCCTGTATGATGAATTCTTATTTAACACATAAGCAAGGTTTCTACCTGTAGGATAGCCCCAGAATAGCGAGAAGAAAATGAGAACAACTAAAATAAAATTTGCATCCAAGAAAAACGCTTAACGGTGACGGTTATTCTTTAACTGCTCTGATAAAAACCTTTTATTCTAAAATAAACCTAGCAAACGTATGCACGCATGCAAATTTCTAGCAGGTTGCGAAAAATGAGCAAAATGGATGAAACAGTCTAACGACAGACTGAAACAAAATTTTTCTGCGTTTGCTTCATGGATGGGCTTCCAGAAATTGCATTACCCTGCTTGCTCAGAACAACGCGCTGCTTACGGCGGTGCTTCATTAGCCGACACCTCTTTCAATTTGTGTCGCAAATTCGGTTGTGACTCAAACTGGAAAATCACCTTGCAAATTTCCCACAATTTTTCCTTACTGGAAACCAATAAATAAATAAATAAATAAATAAATAAATAAATAAAAGTGCTATTTCATTGCCTTTGAACTTTGCCTTCATTCATTTTGAGCTTCAAACTTTTTATTAATATCCCGGTTTTCGAATTTCAGTTTTAGTATACTTTTAACCGATACTTTAACAACTTCACAAGAAAAAGATTCGTTACTCCCACTCTGAGCTCATGAAAGTTGTCTCCTCCCCCACTGCCAGATCTTAACCCGGTTTCCGTAGCCTGAAGCTACTGTAGGGCATTACTACTCCCTGTGGATAGGATGCTTTTTCCTGGTGCATCAGTTGGTTACCAAAAATAAGGGAGCGGGGGGAAAACAGCGCGACACGATATAGAGAGGGAGGCAGCGTGGCCGCGTGGTTAGGGCGCCGGACTTGAAATCCGGAGGTCCCGGGTTCAAGCATGCGCACTAGCTGTAGTTGTTCTCGCTAGCCCCGAGTTCAACTCCTTGGCCACGCTTGTAAATAGCCTCCAACCACTGACCCATTTATCGTTTGATCGTCTCTGACTCGTCCCTAGTCGTCTTCCTAACATAACCGGTGCGCAGTGGGTCAAGGGAATGGGGGAGGAGAGAATTTCTTTCCCTTCCTTCATGCCTTCCCTTGACCCTTTGCGCGCTCTTTGAAACATACATGAGAGACGACTGGGGAAGAGTCATTGAACGTCTTACGCTCTGACAGCTACAGAATACGTGAGGGGTTAAAATTGTCTTACAACAGTTAAAACGAGTATATTAGCATCTGGGAAAATAACAAACATAAAACGCACATTTCCATATTTTGGAAAGTGAAGAGCGAAATCAGTTAACTGCAAGACTCACTCAACTGAACTTAGGTTTCATACAACTTGTATGATTGTTAATGTCGCTACTGAGAACGTTCTGCATACACCCTCTAGATCTGAATGCACAGTCGATCGACTTTCACGAAACAGAGAAGAGCAGGTGGCTTCTTTCCCTTAAAAGGTGAAATGAATTAATTCTCAAGTCATGTATTAATTTTGTTGTATATATAATTCAAGTTCATTGTCAATAGATACACAGGAAATTTGTCTTGCTTGCACTTTCGATATAGGTTTCGATCAAACGTGGCGAGGAATACAATTCAACTACCGTTTCTGTTTCAGTGTCGATCAATAATTACACACTCACGTTTATCTGAATTTATTTTTCATATAACACCGACAGCGGTGAAACACGTCTTCTTGTAGTTATGAAAATATGGCGATCAGCAGAGAGCATCGTATTGTAAATTTGAACATCGTTTTAGAGAAGTTAAGACGGTTCGGCGTACAACACCGTGTCGTTTTTACAATAATGAATGCAGTTTCACTTTGAAGATTTCTCGGGCAAAAGACAAGGAAGGCTACTGACATTGATTTTGTTATGTTAATGTATTGTGCTTTTACTGTTGGCCCAGGGTAACAGATCGTGGGAGGGTTGTCTCGGGCATCTGAGACAAATGGGGCCTGAAGCAAACAACTGTTTTTCGTTTCGGGGTTATAAAAAGGACTTCTAAGTAAAGTTGAACGCAATGAACACCTCAGAACAGCAAGGAACAAATCAAACGCGCCGGTGGGCAGCACCTTTCCTATCCCGGCACCCAACACAGTTGCTGTGACACTGAAACAGTCAGTCTTCTTAAAACATTTCTTAGCTTTAATGTTTTCGTTTCTGCTGGAGTTAGATACAAACCATGTCACATTCCCACAAGGTTTCTTATCTTTATCAACTGTCTTTATATTGACTGTATTAACTGTCAACTATTGAATAACCAAACCCTCGAGACAATCCCTTAAAAGGGCTTTTTGGATTTTATTAGTCTATGGTTTAGATTTCTATTATATACTGTAAATATTTTTATACATCTGTTTGAAAAAAAAAACGTTGTCGGGTGAAACTTGTAAACGATGGATAATGCGACACAATGGAACTCTGGAATGCAAGTTTGTTACTGGCTTTCGTTTCTTGATATTCAAAATATTTTCTTTCCAAGACAGTTTAAAGAGTGAATTAAGACATGCTGAGTTATTATGATGTGCACCTGACTAAGAATAGAGGCAAGAATTCACGCTTCCCAGAACACCTTTGGGTCGCATCGTCAATGATTTATGCTTTTCACCCGATAACGTTTTTTCAATTGGGTGCATATAAATCCAGCTTGAGCTTTATCTTTAGTCTCCCTTTTACCTATATTGATAATTATTGTACCGATTGTAAAATTATCCGTAATTCAGCCTAGTGGTTGCCAAGGATGTTATCCGTCTCTCAATACGCAAACAGGAAAACCAAAATGTAGTTTCGAAGCCGGTAGTCCTACTCAAAATCGACGAGCGACAGGAAAATAATGTAGTACAAGGCCAAAAACTTGAGTGATGGGCTGTTCTGTCAAGTGACTCAACGTAAAAACGCACCTTTTACTCCCCTATGTTCTTTCCACACGAAGCCCCTCCCCCAATCAATGTGGCCTGCATTTGGTGAAGAATAAAAGGATTTGCGTGATATAGTACCATCATCAGCGTTTCACAACAATGAGATGAAAGGAAGCGGGAAACCTTGTACTAGTCTACTTGGAGCGTGTCATTTTACGAAAAACGTACGATCGTGCTTAGAGCTTTGTCAACGATTGAAGACCTTAAGTTTGTAGGTTTAAGTCTGGTTCCCAAAGATACATCTTAGCCTAACGCGTGCATACCAAAACTATTTACCTATTGCTCGCATAGATACACTGAAAAAGAAAATATAATGTTTACTGAAGCATATCTGAGTGATTTACAAAGGCATTCCTAAACAAAATTTAAAACATTTTGCAACCTTGTTCATCCTAGGCTTCTGCTAATCAGGTAGGTAGCCCTAAATTGGAGATCAAGTTAATGTTTGGAGAGAAACACGTGTAATTTGTAGTGTAATTGAAACCTTTGACACACCAGGAAATAATCATGACTTCTGATCTCTTGAGACGGTGGGCTGCAAAGTGTAAAATCTCACTTAAAAGACGACCGTTTCGAGTTCAAATTTACCTTTCTGAAGACAAATAGCCTCAAGCAAAGTGAGACAGCGTTTTCAGTCGGGAATTCCTGCAGCTTTCACTGTTCAAAATAATCAAACAATTCGAGCCCACTAAAATTTAGTCAAACACCGTGCAAATGTTATGTCAACTCTCTGGCGCAAATGACATAATACGCCACTTTGAAAGGGTCAAGACCATAACAAAACTTCCTTCTAGCGGCAAAAACGAAAACAAATTGACAAACTATTCAAACTCAGGCTTTTTCAAGGCAAATTTTTACAAACTCTTTCTCTGCTGGTCATTCCAGTTGAAGTCCCGGATGTTTAGTAAAACTTTGAAACGGACTTTGTCACAGGTCCGCCTTTCACAAGAATTTTTCTCTCTGGTCGGGTAAAATTCAAATCCAATTTTGATCTGTCCGATTAGAAAGACCCTAAAGAGCTACTTTTCGAGGCAAAAGACTTGCTTTTACCTCGAGCAGAGCCTGCAATATCTATCCCAGCAAATGAACCCGAGTCAAAGACCCGTTAAGTTCAAATAGGAAAACAAACTGCAGGTAAGATATTAGGCGACGCATAAACCGCAAATCGTAAGCCTTTTTCCCTCACTAAGCTTCATGATGACTTCATGAAAACTTTGCTCCAGGGGAAAAAATCTAGTTTTACAGTGAAACCTCGATTAAACGAAGTGCCAAGGGACTGAGGAAATTGGTTCGTTATATCGAGGGTTCGTTATGTCGGGGTACTTTTCCATACATTTTACTGTTACTGAGATGAAGAATATGGCTCGTTATACCGAGGAATTCGTTATATAGAGGCTCCACTGTATTAATTTAAATCTGAGCTCAGACAGTGCGAATTCGAAAGGACAATCTCCATCTCCTGTCGCTAACTCGTTTAAGAGAAAAAGAATGGACCAGAGTGAAAAGGAAGGGCGGAGAAAAAGAGAACCAGGAACAGCCGAACACTCTATGCATTTACCAATAAATGTTTTGCAACTGCTCAAAAAATACACACATAAAAAAGAAAAACAAAAGAAAACAAAACAAAAATAAAATCAACAACTCAAGATCGCTAGAAAAGATTTCTGTGGGCATGTTTTAGAAAATCCATCAGATATATATATGCACCTACGAGACTCAACAGGGAGATACTCTTGAGTCTGCTGCACCACGGTGAATCAAACTCCAAGTTTGCTAGCTGCCACTTCTCTGACCAGCCTCCTACTCAACTTGCCATTCCTGGTAAGAGGAAAACTGTCCACGAACAGATAAAAGTGTGGTTTCCATGGCAACCCCAAGGTCGACACCCAACACTTTTTTTCACACCATTCGTTTAACTCTGTTTCAAGATGGCCGTCATTTTTGTTGGTATGGTTACCATCATTCAGGATGATGCAAGCGCATATTTTCTCGTTTAACCGCTTGTTTGGAACACCAACGACACACACTTTCTTGACATCTGGATGTCGAAGGAGAAGATCTTCGATCACGCAAGGCGAGATGGATTCGGCAGCGCACTTGATCATGTCATCCATTCTGCCTTGAATTCGAAGTTTTCCATTTTCGTCGAGAGAAGCAACGTCCTTGGAGAAGTGCCAGCCGTTCTTTCCAGATGTTACCTTTGGCTTGTCATCAATCAACAACAATTCCCAGTTGCAAAATGACATCCATGTTGATCGAACGCAGACTTCTCCTGTTAGTACGAAGAAAAAAGAACAACAAGTACATCTAACTATATTAAAATGGTTATAAAATTCCTACGTTATCCTAGGAATCACTCGGACTACTTGTCCTCATACCTGTGGTATTAACTGGGACGATCTGTCCTTTCTCATCAGCGATCATTAATTCTACACCATCAACAATACTCATCACTCCGTAGTCGAATGTCTCCACGTTATCTTTCGTGATAACTTGGCTGGAGAGCAAATTTATCTCTGTAGCTCCATAAACATTCAACACGTTGAAGTGAGGCACCACTCTGAAAACACTTTTCAGTAGAGGGACTGGAGTAGGTTGACCCCCTGTTACCACAATCTTCAGTTTACTCAGATCCATGTCAAGAATTTCGTTGCAGATGGTCATGTCATGAAGGAAGTACGACAAAAACATGGCATGCGTACAAGCTTCTTCTTCGACTGTTTTCATGATAGTCGGTACCATCCAGGGGGGGGGATAGAAGCGAGGCCTGGGACCGAGAAACGATGTTCTCACAACTTGCAAAGCGGTCCAGTCAAAACGTGGACAGCGGTGTTCGTCATAATAAATATTTCCGATCGACGATCAACTTATTTGAAATAGTTTTCAGAATTTATGTGTATTTTGTCGGGGGAAAGTAAGCGGTGTGCCGCTAATCTCTCATGGAACTTACTGTCAGTTTCGTACAAGAGAATATTCGATGGAAGCGACATCGATGAAGACGCTTCTGTTTTCGCACTGTCTTGTTTGTTGCAGTGGCGAGTGGATCAGCTGCGAGCTGTACGGCAGTCACGTTTCGCTTGTTTATACTTGGAGAACAGGTTTGCGACAAACGTTTCAAAGTTGAATGCTAGAACTAGATAATTCAACGTAAATAAACTTCTCACCGAGAGAAAGCGCTTGAACTATTCAGGATTTTATTTCTTGTACTCCGCGACGTAATTTTGGTCTTTGTCTATCGCTGAACTGATGCATGTGATAAATAAAAATACTGTCAGTGTTTCTTTTTACATCTCATTCTGTAACGAATTGATAGCATGAGATGAGACAGTTATGGCTGTACTCGGTTTGCATGTTTTCCTCCAGCGTGGTCTAAATAAATTGCAACGGGAAATGTGCCATAAAACATCGATGGAAATAAATTCAATCAAAACTGCTATAACCTAATGCATGGAAACAATACCTAAGCACAAAATACGACTTTTATTGTCAATAATCCAGTTATGTGTTAACAAGATCATTTCACAGTTCAGTACTTTGGACCCGATCCCTCTTTTTAACCCAGCTTCAGAAAATTCTATCTGATTCTATACAGTCGATCAGCACAGACTGGATTGATCGAAGCGCTACTGTTCTACTTTGCGACTAAAAAAACTCCGAGAGTAAACTTTTGTCTTCATAAGAAGCAAAATGCACGAAAATATGATAAAAGTGTAAAATACGATCAATTCGTCAATTACCTAAACGAAGGGACAAAACCGAATCCGCCGCCTTTGGCCGCCATAATTTTTTCCCTTCAGCGTCCGAGTTCCGTTGGAACATGCAACATCTGCGCACGCGTAGGAGGCATGTCCGCTGACCAGAACCTCACAGATTGCTTTGCAAGTTGTGAGAACATCATTTGGATTTCATTTGAGAGAATGTATTGGAAGTTGCTTCCCCCCCCCCTGGGTACCATCCCTCCTTGGAAAGCAAGTTTAGGAGGGAAGGTTACCAAGGTGGATCCTATCGCTATGACGACCCCGATACCGAAGCACAGACCCGACACCCAATCAAAAGGAGCATCAGAGAAGAAGATGGAATCTTCATCAAGAGCCATCATGGTGGCATCTGCACGCGCTCCGTTGATAAATCCGTGATTTGTATATTGGATTGGTTTAGGTAAGGAAGTGCTTCCTGATGTAAACAGAACAAACGTTGGATCGTCCATCTGCACTGCAACTTCAGCGCGCTTCACCGCTTCGCTGCAGTCAAGGTTTGTCTGGCCCATTTGCAACAGCTTCCCATAGGTGTAGACTTTTTTATGATCCAATGAACCAGTACTAGGACCAACCACTACGGACGCCTTAAGCTTGTTCTCGTCAAGAGCGGCTTGGATGTTTAGTACCACTTTGTTATTGTTCACGATGCTGGAGTCGACGCGTGAGATGACACAGGCCAACTTGTCTATATCATGGATAGCAGGATAACAACCTTCTTCGTCCACTACGGCATTGGCGCCAATCCTGGTCAAAGCCATGTGAACGACAACAAACTCAAGACGCGTCGGTAGCATGACAAGAACTCGATCCCCTCGTATCAGCCCTATCTCTAGAAATGCACCAGCGAGGAACCGGGACTTAGTCTCATATTCCTGGAAAGTTAAAGCCTCCCTGTTCGAATGCTCGTCCCGGAAGACGAAAGCCTCTTTGTAAGGATGAACATTGACATGAGCGTGAAGTAGCTGAAATGGAGTTCTGTGTTCTAGCGGTTTAAGGTGCGGTTTGTGAATGTAACTCATTGTTGCTGGAATCAATAACTAGAACCTGAAACAAAAAAAATGCGAGAGGCTTAGCAAGATTTTTATTCGCTTCTTTAATTCCCTGGGGAGTAACCAAAAGGGGCCTATAATCCTCCTGTGGATGAGGTACCATACTTGAGATTTTAACATGAGTTTTTTGGGGGGAAGGGGCGTTAAGGGGAGGGAATGAGCTATCAAATTCCATTTGATAGCTCAGTACAGAGTATCCATTTGAACCTTGACATTTTCCCTTCTAAACATAAGCCGAACCGTTGTTGAAGAGCAATTAGCCCAACACCCTCAAAACGTGAGCCCACCAAAAAAGCCTTTGGGACAAATACAAACGCATGGCTTATTATGGGAATTTGATGGTATTACATCGCATTACCTTTCCCTTTTGTAACTGACACTGGCAGCAGTAAAGCACAAAGGTCAAAAATAGGTCACACAGTGCGTGCAAAAGGCGATGATGGTTTCCAACTAGCATGCGATTAATTGCAACAAATTGAGTTTGAATGCATTTTCCCGGAAAGGAAATTGGGAATAACGAAATAAGACTACTAATTCGTCCTAAAGAATGAGACATCCAAAAGACAGTATGAAAGATGCTGTAAATGTCTAAGAGTGCAACAACCTCCGTCCCCAGGGGATTTGAGTTGTTAAGAGACGGGGAGGTGTGGGTGATGTTTGGTGTACAGTAGTATACAGGGTGTACACCGCTATCCGGATCGTGAAAGGGTCCTGAACAAGGCCAGAAAGTTGACAGGTAAAGATTTTGGAATCTCTGCTGATCTTCCCTAAAGAAATTGTAGATCGAAGAAAGAAGTTGCTGCCTAAATTTTTTGCGGCAAAGAAGGCGGGTAAGCCAGCCTATTTTAGCCAAGCCGAGCCGGACAAATTATTTATTGACGGTAGATTAATTTTTTCTTAGGTTTGCCGCTCAAACTTTTTTTTTGTTTGCTTCCTCCTTTTGTAATTTAAATGGAGCTTCCAGCATAATTTATACGTTCTTCCTTGCCATTTCATCTGCAAGACCTTGTTTGTTGGTAGCTTAATTAACAGCTTACGCTGGCTACTATTTTACTGTGTCTTTTGATGTTATCGTGTGTCGTTAACACCATTAATTATTGTAATTGTTGGTGTTCATTTTTTCTTTTGGAAAGGCTATATTACCATATTTTAAATTTAGTTTGACATAGCTCTTTCACACTATTTTCGAATACTAAAAGGCAGGGTAAATTTTCTATTTCCTGTTTTCACTTTTTATTCATGAAGCACAATATAAATTTTGGACTGTTGTCGCTTAATGCTCGAGGGATTATAACCTTTGAGAAACGAAAGGCGCTCTTTCAGTGGCTGAACAAAGATAAGGCGGACGTAATTTTCTTACAAGAAACTTATAGTACGGTAGACTTTGAAAATATATGGAAATCTCAGTGGAAAGGTGATCTTTATTTCGCACATGGTTCGGAACATAGTAGAGGAGTTTTGATTCTCATTAAAAAAGGCTAAATTTTGAATTGAAATCTTGTATGCATGACAATGAAGGCCGTTTTATTATTTTAAAGGCCAATGTACAAGAGCAACCTTTTGTCTTTGTCAATACTTACGCTCCAAATAAAACCAGTGAACAGTGCACCTTCTTCCAGGAAATTCAAAATGAGCTCGAGAGTTTGAATATAGAAGCTGAATGCGAGATAATCATTGGAGGTGATTTCAATGTTATTCTAAATCCTGAATTCGATGGATTAGGAGGAAAGCCGAGATTAAAAGAATCGGTTAAAATAATAGATCAAATTCGCTCTTCGTTTGACCCGATAGACATCTGGGGAATTAGAAACCCAGACGTAAAGCGCTTTTCCTGGCGACAGAAGAATCCCGTAGTTCAACGACGATTACATTTTTGGTTAATTTCCCTGAGTAGTACACAAGATGATGTAGAGAGTGTAGATATCATTCCAGCAATTAAATCGGATCACTCGGCAATAACGTTATTTATAAACGGAATCCAGGAGCAACGCCACGGCCCTTCCTTCTGGAAATTAAATGCAAGCTTAATCGCCGATGAAAATTTTGTATCGCTCATAAGAGACCGATACTGCACATGGATTGAGGAGGGCAGGGAAATTGAAGATCCTCGGGTTCTGTGGGACTATATTAAATACAAAATTCGACAAGAAACAACATTAATTAGTTTGGAAAAGAAGATTAAGGAATGTCAACTAACATGTGATAAAGACCCAAGCTCCAAAAATCTGAACGAGTTGGAATTCTCCAAACAGACTATGATCGTCAGTATGAGTTTATAGGTCAAGGAGCGATCATAAGATCAAGAGCGAACTGGTATGAGTATGGCGAAAAAAGCAACAAGTACTTTTTGAATCTGGAAAACTCTCGAAAGAAAAAAAGCTGCATAAGAAAACACACAGAAAACGACAAAACTACATCAAATCCCAAGGAGATCTTCAATGAAATTCAATCCTTTTGTGCAAACCTTTACGATAAGAAGGTTGATCATTCTGACAAAAACTTAATGGAATCTTTCCTTAGTAAAGTGGACACCAATACACTAACAGACGAACAACGGGACTCAGTCGACAAACAACTTAATATAAGCGAATGCTTCGCGGCGTTAAAAACTTTCCAGAGAAATAAAATACCCGGAAATGACGGGCTACAGTTGAGTTTTACCTTGCATTTTGGCCTCTCGTTGGAAAATGTCTCGTTGAACGTCTAAATTTCGCACATCGTCATGGTGAGCTCCACCTCTCAGAAACAAGCAATGATCACTCTACTCGAGGAGAAAGATAAAGATAAAAGATTTCTTAAACACTGGCGCCCAATTTCACTGTCAAAAGCACTAGCTAAGAGAATGGAACCAATTTTACCTAGTCTCATTCATCATAGCAAAACTGCATTTATAAAAGGAAGTTCAATCTTTGACGCGGTAAGAACAATCGATGATACTCTAGAATATGCAAAGAGAAATAATAGATCCGGGATTTTGGTAGCAATTGATTTTGAGAAGGCTTTTGATTCTTTAAATAGAAAATTTCTCTTAAAAGTCTTGCAAAAGTATAATTTCGGAACGTATTTTATGCAATGGATTAAGACCCTTTATACAAATTTATCAAGTTGTGTACTAAACAATGGTTTTACCACTGATCTTTTCTGCGTTAATCGTGGAGTGCGACAGGGTGACCCGCTTTCACCTCTACTTTTCATTCTTGCCTTGGAAGCGCTCACTTGTTATATTCGACAAGATCGGAATATTTACACCTTTTTGTAACCCTTAAGATCTTTTCTAGGTTTTCTGGGCTCTGTGTAAATGACGAGAAAACAGAATTATTTGCAATCGGACCTCAAAAACTTGTGCGAGAAGAATTTTATCATCAAGTTTGTACGTCAATTAAAATATTAGGGATTTATTTTGATTATCGTAAGCCAACAAGAAAAAGTTCCAATTTTAACAACATTTTGAGGTCCATTCAAAAAGTGTGGAAGTGGAGAGGTCTTACATTACTCGGAAGGATTCAGATCGTCAAGACGTTTGCTATTCACAAATTTATGTACAAAGCCTCCCCAATCTCAGTCTCAGAGGATCTTAAAAAAGATGTAAATAAACTGCTCTATGGTTTTATTTGGAGAGGAAACGACAAGATAAATCGGTCTGCCCTTATCAACGGTATTGAAAATGGTGGCCTTAAGATGCTCGATATTCAATCTATGATTTTATCACAGAGAATTATTACCTTGAAAAGATTGAGGAATATACTAACCCATGAAAAATATTCTTGATACTTTCTTGGGTGAAGTTGGCGGAAAATTCATTTTGCACTGTAATTTTGACACCCGTAAACTTCCTATCTATCTTCCGGATTTCTGCAAAGAATGCCTTGAGGCATGGTCTGATTTGAACACAACAAACGTAGTTTCCTATAACGATGTTGTGAATCAAACAATATGGAGCAATACACATATTCTTATTGAAAAAAAGTCGTGTTTCATAAAATATTTGATCGATCACGGAATCTTCAAAATAGGAGACCTGATATCTAATACTGGCAGGTTTCTCGAAAGTGAAAAGATTTTGTACTTGCAATTATCTCCTATTCATTATTTCAAATCAATGGGGATCATCAATGCTATTCCCAACGAATGGAGACTAATTATCAAACAAAGACAACAGCACGTTTATTCTCCTTCAAATGAGACTATTTAATTTAACATATGTGACTAGGACACTTGAAGTTCATTTTTATTTTCAAAACTACAAATTACTTTCAAGCTATTTTTATTCTTTTGACAATTATTACTTGGCTGTTTACCTAAATTTCTCTATTTCCTTACACACGTTATTTTTACTACATGTGTAATTGTACTACTCCCACATATACATATTCCTTTTATCTAATTCCTGTTGTGTAGGAGTGTTTAGGAGTGGTAAACATCTGTTTCCTTTACACAAATCCTGTTACTGTAACATTACAGTTTTATACACCTGTTTCCTGTAGGTAATTCCTGTATTTGTAGGCAGTAAAATCACCCCTTAGCCTTATTTGCTGGTTTGTAGTTATTTCTGAATTTCCTTTAAATCTATTACAAATTGGCAACTATTTGCTCAGTAAGTTCAGTTGATTCAGTTGGTCTGCCTAAGAGTGCCAGTCTCAAGCCAAGTCTCCCCCAGATGTGTAGTTATCAATAACATTTGGTATAAATAAATGTAAAGAAGATCCTCGCAGTTATTAACGCAACTTATGCAGTTGCGAAAAGAAAGCCTGAAAAAATCAGGCTTGCCGGGATTCGAACCCTGACCTCTGCGATACCGGTGCAGCGCTCTAACCAATTGAGCTATCAAGCCAACTGGCAGCTGGTCGTTGAATTGGTTCGTAATATACCCGGGAAAGATGAAGATAAAATTATGAACATATGAAATTCATATATTTGAACTGCAGAATGAAGAAATAAATGTAAAGAAGATCCTCGCAGTTATTAACGCAACTTATGCAGTTGCATACAGTTGCGTTAATAACTGCGAGGATCTTCTTTACATTTATTTCTTCATTCCGCAGTTCAAATATATGAATTTCATATATTCATAATTTTAACATTTGGTATGTTACAACATTTTCCTATTTCTTAATTACTTTAGGCCTCTAGGTTTAGTTTACTAGCTTTCTATTTTTCTTAGGTCTGTTGCAATCATTCTTATAAGTTGGCCGCATTTTCAATAGCTTTTATTTAGATTTATTTATCTAGATTGACCTTCAGTCTCGCTCAGCTTGTTACCTGTCTGCTAGTTTGTTTTGCTTATTTTCAATAGCTCTAGTTATGTTATTCGCTTACCTTAATTCCTTATTGTTAAATACATTTGTTGCCATAATCTCAAATCCGTGTTTGCAAAGGTTAGTTAGTTTCAAACACGTTTTTAACTGTACTTGTATCAGCAATTTCATTACATTGCTATTGAGCAATTAGTCCGGCAGATAAGTGTCAAATAAGGGGTGAGTACTGCACTTTATGATAAAAGCATCAAACTGGGCACGTTAATACTAGACATCATGGGGAGCATTTTGAAGATTGGAGGCAATCAGGATTTGCTCTGTGTTAGCCAGAAGAGGGTGGTAAAAGTAGTGGGGGTAATTATTCAAAATGGCCGCCGCCAGCGGTATTTCTTTGGTGTGGAAACATACAGCATAATTGTCTCAAACAATGTCTGGTGGTAATGATCTACTCAAATACGTTTAAAGATTACAATAATGCTATCAAAATTGGCATAGAAGGTTTCTGAGAATGAAAAATTGAAAAGATAATTCTGTGGTCATAATTATGCAAATGAGAAATTTTAATCAATTCACACTTGATGATTGCATGGTTGTAGCTTATTTTTTCATTACCAACGTCTCAAACTTTACACGAGACAGCCATAAATTGTTCGTTCTAACTAGTAAAAGAATATACGACACTGAATTATCTTTCCTGGGGGCTGATAAATGGCCAGTTGTCTTGAATTAGGTTAGTTAAAGCGTGTTGACTTATGCGGTTGAAAGGTGGAAGTGCTACTGATTGTCCTATTTTTGGATAATTATTTATTGTTTATCCACTGTACAAAACACAAGAGTAACTAAACAGCCATAGATACCTATTGCAAATAATTCCACTGTTTGAAGAGGATGTGGTTGATACAGGGGGCCATCTTGGGTGTTACCTACATGTACAACTCACTTGCATTGCTAATTGCATAAAAGCATGTGGAAATACTTGTATGCAGCGATTCGATTTCGGTACTTGTATAAGATTTTATATACTACAACCGCATATACGGATTCATTCCTGAAAGCATTGAATCCCAAGAAAAGCTTCCATGCACACCAGGTTAGCACTCATGCTCTATGTGTTAGTTCAAAAGGCACCGCATCTAAGGTACAATATTCTCGCAGCGCGAAACCAAGCTTCGTGAGTTGTGCACGTACTAGGGGTGTACCATAACGATTGCAATAACATTTCTGCCGGACGGAAGGAGTTCGACAACCTGGACTAGGATAGCTAGATCAAGCTATCGTTAAAAGATACTTGTGTTGGAAGTCGTAAGAAGAAGAAAAAAGCTATTTTATATTCTAGAAGGTACGCGTCCTTGGTTTGCACCTAGATGAGATAATAATGTTTAAAGTTGGCAAACTATCGAAAGAGTTATACTCTTAACGGATTATGCTACTTCTTGCTGCAGACAGTGACTTGTTCCAGGCGATGTTTGAAGTCGCTATCGACTATCAGGGTCACTATCAAACTGGAATGCGGACGGGACGTTTACTCGGGTACATTATGTAACTCGCGTAGTTCAGTGCGTCAAACAATAACAGGTGCAGTCCATGTGCCATGCACTAGATGCGGCACCATTCCGTGTTTCACGGAAAGAAGAAGGTGCATAGCTAGATAGCTAGATCACTATAGAGTATTCTCATTGATGCTACATGTATGCCCGCATTGCACATGCTTGCACAGACAATGCCCGCAATTCACAGCAGCACACAGACTTTTTCCAAATTTTTCCAAGCTTGAAGAATTTCAGCTCATCGCTTCTTCCAATGTCTGATAACGATGTGAATAATGCAAGAAAAACGTTTTTCAGGGAAGATGTTAGAAAACATACTACTTCGCCTGCACAGAAGTTCCTTCCGTAACCCCTCATTTAGATACTGGCAGGATAAAAATCTGGCTATTTGTAGGCCTTGTGCTCCTTTAGCGCTAAACTGCCCAGTCCAAAAATAGAGATCTGTAAAGGCTATAGACGAAGGAGTAAATTTGCCAACGAAAATCTGTTTTGGAAGTAACTGTGCTTGTGTCGAATGGGAAATGAAAGGACAAATAACAGAATGAATAGAGTGTGTAGTGACATGCTTCTACGTTCTTTAACTGCATCATAGTTCTGCTATGAATCAGTTAAAGTGCTACTATGATCAAAAATATGAATTTTTTGTTCTCTCCATATTTCGAAAATATAAGTACATATTACTCACCTTGCAAAGTTTTAAGTTGAAATTCGTACGGGAAGTCCGATTATTTTAACTGTAATTTGCGAGTTCGGCTTGCCGCCATTACTCAATTCAAAAATGACCGGGACGAGTTGGGCCGAGTTGGCCCAGAGAAGTCTCAACACAACAAAAGTCTCAACACAACAAAACAAACGTGGCTACTTTCTTATGCATTTGGAGAGGTGTGAGGGTTCGCAAGATTCATTTCTTCGATTTTGAGCTGAAGTACGCGTGGTCGGCGCTCTGTTGTTGAAGATTACGGCAAAGAAAGCATCGATGAATCGGAAATTTCCATTCACAGTTCACCGACGAGTGGGTACGTTTATTTTAAGCGGAAAAGCTTCGTTTGCGTTCACCGGAAGGTGTTCAATCCTGTTGGACACCCAGCTGTTTGCTCTCTGCATTTTACGGCTGAATGTTTTACTCAAGCATTTTATGAGAAAGGTACAAGGAAATATTTAAAGCCAGGATCAGTTCCAGCAATCAGAAGAAAAACAGCAATCATATCTGAGTGGGATCGTCGAATGGTGGGCGAATATTTATTTGCCGTTTGTGCTAACATCACATGTACGGTAAGATACACATTTCCTCACATAACTAAGAGATACTTCGCTCGGTTGTCTTGTGCATATACATGTATAATTCGCAACAGATTTCGGCTTAACTGCGTAATATGTGCCCCTTCGCATGAACTATTTTCTGTGTCACCGCCAAGCCGGCTCCGCGATACGTAGAAACTATTTTTATTCAACTCTCTTGGCTACGCGGTACGCGGTAAACAGAAAATAGGAAAACATTACCGTCTATTCCGCGTACTATAAACGTTCCCCATTTAAACTTCCGCTAAAAGAATATTATTTGAAGTTCCTATAGACTAATGGACTATAATAGAACATCACCGTGTATTCCTCGTTCTATAAACGATAATATTACGCGAAATTTCTTTGAATTACTCGGCGACATATAACGTAAAAAACATCAACAACCGAGCTTAATCGACCATAACAAACCTTGCTGTGTATTGCTTGTTCTTTTTACTGTGTAGCCAGCTCCTAACATCCCTCGTACATTTCAATTTATTTCTCTCCGCGTACCGTGTAGCCAGCTCCTAATATCTCTTTTATACTTCAATTAATTTCTCTCGACGTACGGCGTAGCGAGCTCCCAAAGTCTATAATTTCTTGAGCCTATCACCGCGTTCGGGGTAGCCACTTCTCTCAGTAACGCTTTTGATGTGACGGTGTATTCCAGTTTATACGTAGACTTCTGATGGTAAATCAGCGTTTATCTCTATAAATTCGCATTTGCTTGTTTACTAGGTAGTAAGATTACCGTGTTCGCACAATTACACGGGCGATTCGCGACATCACTTCGTTTTAATACGTGAATTTATTTTCCTCGACCTTTTGTCTCATCTTTAAAATTCTGAATGTATGTTGGGCTCAGGGCTCTCTATATTTATTAAAAAACTTTCACGTAGCGTTATGTGGGGTTTTCTTATAGAAGAGAGAGCTTATTATTATAGGATTTATTATTTTTAGTTGTAAAATCTTTCTAACTACAATTCAGGATACTGCAACAAATCTGTGAACATAACAACAACAAATTAACCCGTATCGGGGGTGTTACTAAAACGAGTAATGCAGTAACGAGTAACGAGTAACGCAGTAACGAGAAAACGGGTAACGGGAAAAATTTTCCAAGGGTAAAAAATAGAAAACGAGTAACGGGAAAAAAATTGAAAGGCAGAAATAAACAAAAAGAGTAACGGGAAAAAAAAATGAAAAGGGTGAAAATTACAATGAATAATAATAATTACCTAGGCAATGTAGAATTGCATTAAATAAAACGAATAATATGACCTGGAAGCCTTTGATGTGTGTTGGTGAAAAATGTATTTAATGTCATTCTCGGGCAGGCTCCATAAAAAAAGCTATGAAGAAGTTTTTGTCCGAATTTAATGAATTAGTCGAAATATACATTTCAATTCCCCGTTCTCACTGCAGTGTGCAGCGATGGTGCATTCGCTACACTTTTAATAGTAATAGGCAGTGTCTAGATACCCGGCAGCCCGGTACGGATGTTTCAAGACTTAAATACCCGGCAGTCCGAAAGGCTTATTCTAACGTTCTGAAAGTATGCGATATTTGTTTAGAATTGCCAGGCTAATAATAATAATAATAATAATAATAATAATAATAATAATGTCCGTCAGCAAAAGCTGTTATAAATGGGTGCCCTGGGCAACTAAAAGTAACAAATAATAAGTATATTCAGAAAAGTAAGTAAGTAACGCTATTCAAAAAAGTATTTTAGTTTGGTAGTTGACGAGTTTTCTGAGCGTGTGCATACTAGAAAATTGCGATGTTTGCGACACTTTGTTTAATAGAGTTATTAGCAGCTAGACCCGCCAGTCAGAAACGCACAGAATTTCTCATTCAAACGTCCCGGGGGTATTAGAGGTTTGTTTAGAATTACGAAGCAATTCAAAAAACCAATTTGGTTTTGTAGGTGACGAATTTTCTGAGTTTGTGCACAGTCGAAAATCACTATTTTCTCGACACTTTTAGCCAGAGCCGCCAAGTTTGAGTTTCGCTTCATTCCTGCAATCGCTTTTATGTATAAATAGATTCATCAACAGAAACAATGATTATTCGTTTTTATCAATATCACTGAAATATTAGTTCAATAATTTGAAAAATGTATTTCTCAAACTCATTAATAATTCATAAAGAGAAAACAAAGAAAATCACTACCGTGACGGTGGTTTGGATACCGGATCTTAATTAGCATAAAGTTTTGCGAACTTTTGCTTTGAATTTCTCCAAGAATTATGAATGGTTTGAGAAGCCATATCAAAAACTCGAAAAAGTGTTTCATCAGATATCCAAACACCTCGAAGTCGGTCAAAAAAACTCGGCTGCGCCTCGTTTTTCCAACCCACTTCTCGGGGTTTGGATATCCTGATGAAACACTCTTTCTCGTCTTTGATATATTACTTGAAACCTCTGAGGAAACTGCCGGGCATGTAGACACGGCTATTAAGGTCAGCTAAATACCCGGCACTCTGGTTTCGGGAATTATACAGTAATTATTGAGGCAACCCTATTATTAAGGGCTTCCTATTAAACTTTGTATAGTGGTGGTAAGTGATTCGAAACTATCGTGTGGTTTTTTTTGGGCCACATTTACAACTCTACAGCGTCCGTGACATGTCACAGTATGGTGGCGTGACGGCTCGAGTCAGACAGGGATCAAGAAAGCTCCAGCTATTGTATAGCTTGCTAAAGCTCTGAAAGTTCGCCAACTACAAAACCAAATTGATCTTTTAATCGCTTAGTAATTGTAAATAATCTTCCAGTTCTTTCAGAACGTTTGACTGAGAAATTCTGTGTGTTTCTGACTGGTGGGTCTAGCCACTAATAATTTTAAGTGTCGCCAACATCGTAATTTTGTAGTATGCACAAGTTCCGAAAACTCGTCAACTACCAAACTAAAATACTTTTCTGAATCGCTTGGCAATCCTAAACAAATATCGAATACTTTCAGAACGTTAGAATGAGCTTTTCGGTCAAAACTCACCGAAAATGTCGGACTGCCGGGCATTTAAGAGGCAATGTCCACTAAGACCGAGCGAAATCGAAAATATGTGGCACATGATGAAAAATCAAAATTCTCCGTTTTTCGCCCAGAGATACCTTATGGTAGCTCTAGAAACGTGGTGGCATTTTTTGTTGAGAAACTATTTTTAAACCTCCAAAAAATTTAAAAACCGTTACCGCACTACGTGTCTCTACAAACACCCCGAATAAACGCGAATCATACCTTCTCGTAAACTTCGCTCTGTTTAATTCGCGTCATGGAACAATCCTGTTTTGAGCTTATAAATTTGCTGTTGAAGAGTTTACAAGTAATTTGAGTCAAATTATTCTTTTGTGGATCAATTTTCAAGGTCATGGCAGGTTGCTGAAAACCACTAAAATTCGCTTGCTTTGAATTCTCAATTTGGCACAGTTTTTCAAGAGAAAGTTTCCCTCCCCGGTAAAACACCGAATCACTTGAAATTCAGAATTCTTGAAAGAGGAAATGCCGTTCTTAAACCAGGTTTAAAAATTAGTTTCGGGCTCTTTATCAGCGCCGAGTACAAACGCTCTCAAAATCCCGATAATTACAACATTAACACGTCAACAATTGGCACATACTTACGACCAAATAACCGAAAATGTGGACATTTCTTCTATTTTGGTCGGTATTCGGTTGTAATCCACAGCAGAAAGGTAATGTCTAGCTCACCTGAATATGGTATTGTCTAAATATCAGGTTCTGTGCGTACTCTTTCATAATAACCACCTTGGCGTCCGGGGTCAACAACATCACTGAAGCATCGCGTATTGGCAATCAACCCAAATGACTAATTTCCATCCCGCCTCCTTTTGTTAAAATGAAGAACCTTCAGGAATAAAATGATTTTGCCTTATATGAACTTCAAAAGAGTTTTCTCCTATAAGACGTCTTTTCTTGATCTGTATTCGTTGTAAAATTTCGAAACGATAATTCCTTGCCGAAAGCTTACAAGCCTGTTTAGTTTGAGTCACGCAACAAAATGTCACGCACTTGATTTTACCTGACGTCGGGTTTGACTTGGAGGGGGAAATAATAATAATAATGACTTTATTACCGTGTCAAACAAGAATCTAGCAGAGGGGATTTCCCACTGCTAATAGAGGACACCTAACTTTCTAAAATACAATCTAAAAATACAAAACGAATTAGCATAGAGTTAACACTAGAATACTATTAAAAGAGTTAGAATTAAAAACTACTAATGATTACTCACACAACATACATACTACAATTTCTCCATTTATAATTATAAAAAAATTCTAAAATCTTGTAATTAAAATCGTAATAAAAAAATAAAAAAAATTACGAATTGCAAAGGTAGCAGCCACTACATCCATCTAAAATGCTACTTAAATCAAGACTGCGTATCCGGGTCTTAAACTGCTGAAGACTGGGAGCCGATCTGTCCTTGCTTGGTATCTTGCTCCAAAGTCTTGGACCTAGGTATCGAATTAAGTGTTTTCCGTGCGTAAATGCACAGGAAACAAAACAAAACAAAAAAAACAACAAGCAAGCAAGCAAAAAACAAACAAACAAAAACAAAGCAATGAGAACTTTGAAAACCTGTGGACCCAAGGACCGATTACGGTCAACTGCCGCTTATAAGCCCTGGGCTTATACAACTTTGTAAGGGTTTTGGGTGGGCTTATAAACGGAGGGGCTTATATCTGGGGGGGCTTCTAAGTTTCGAAATGAGCCACAACAGTGTTGATCGAAATACGTTTTTAATTTACCAGTTTTCAATTAACCTTTGAAACGTCACAATAAATCGAATTCGTTTCAATTTTAATTTAACAACAAAATCAAAACTGTAACAACACGAACGTAACCGGAACGCAACAAAACAGAAGCTCAGAGTTCATCTTCGCAGTGTTCTGTGAGAGTGCTTAATATTAAGGAAACAGGGAAAACTAGAGGGCGACTTATATCCGGTGGAGCTTATACCGGATGTATTTTTTTGTTTACAGGTAGATGGGCCTATAACTGGATGGGCCTATAAGTGGCAGTTAACGGTATTTATGTATTTATCAGTATCATTAGAGGCAGTGAAGCCTTGCCAAAATCTTGCCTGTTGCTAGGGCTTTGAAAAAAAAAATTATTATTAGGTCTCTATGCATTGGTCTTCAAAAATTGTTCAAGACAGGAGTGAGAATGTAAAAATGTATGTTGAGTTTACTGAAGACCAGGGGGTGTGGCCAGGGGTGCCGGAACCGTCCTTTTCGTTCTTTATAAGCTTATGAAACCATTTTATGGCAAACCTAGCGGATTACAATTTTATACATGAAACTCAAAATTAAGTTGAGTTTGAAACTCAACTCATGTTGAAACTCATCATGACAAGGAGTCCTAATGTTTAGGGCTCTTTGTCGCTTTCCGCCTGATCTTCTGAGCTGTGCAGGTGACGAAGGTGGAGAACCATCCTTGTGACGAATGGCTAACGCTCGAAACGTCAGCTTTCAATCTCTTCACGGTGGCTCAATTTACCTTATCAACTCAGTTGATAAATAAAAAGTTTTGTGTTTCGCTTCCCCACCGATGCAGCACCACAGTTTCTCCAGAAACTAACCCCCTTTTTTGTCAAGAGACAGTTGGTTGTGCGATTTTTCTGCGTCTTCTCACGGCTGAGGAGAACGAGCTCGGTTTCGCTTAGAGCACTGCTATGGACGGTAGACTATCAGATGACAGGGCCTTAGATTTCAGCGCAGTTATTGGTCTTATAGGTCCCACGCCATATGCTCTTCATACACGGACGGATTCTTTCTTTAGAAAACTGTATATTCACACCATCGATCTTCCAAGTGGTAACTAAACGGCTTGCAATGGACGCGCACCGGATGACACTTAAGGATGGTTCTCCACCGGGATCTTGATATCGTGTCCGGAGTTTAGGAGGACAAATGTATCCGACTTAGTCTCCGCCGGCGTTGCGGTCGCAGGCTCCCTTCCTTCCATGGGGAGGGAAGGGAGCCAAGAGTTTGAACACCACGCCCAGCTCTGCTCCTAGTACTCCCGCAAACTATGGTGGCCCTGCAGGCCCTACAGTGGTAGCAGCCAGCGCTGTCTTGCCGAAAGCTGACTGTCTTCAGGGCTGGTATGGTAGTGTTAATCTGCTTAATGACGTCTGCCATCACAGCGAGGAATGCACGAAAGTGGGTATGAGAAAAAAGTTTACTTACCAGAGCCCACTGGAGGGAAGACACCGATGTGTTGCAAAATAGCTTTGGACTCCGACTTGCCATTTCCACGGTCTGCTTTTCTCACTTTCCCGTTCGAGGCATACTTAGACAGCCCTGGTAGAACTCAACATGACCAACGTTGATTAGTTCCCTCTGCGCTATTCCCAGACAAGAGCGATGGGCCGGGCAAATGGTCCATGTTAAGAATACTAATTAAAAATACTTTTGCGCGTGATAAAAGAAAATCAACGAAGCTCAACTTCTGAGTGGATATCGCTGATTCCAACACTGCAAGTGTGACCCGAAACGTCTTTTTTGCAACTGGAACAGCAACTGCTTGTTCATATCGCTTGTAAGAGGCGCAAACGCCTGCAGCTAGTTTCGGAAAAGAATAAGTGACCTCTATTCGCAGCCAAGGGAGATAATGGTTTGATTGGCTATTGTGCTCGGTGACAGGGATCCTGTCTGCGAGAACTCCAAACCTATCCTTTTACAATGGTGCGATATAGAGGAAGCGCTCTACAACTGCTGCGTGTTAAATCTGGCGTTTTCCTTTTTTTTTCTTTTTTTTTTAACGAAAATTATCAGTTTTTGAACATTTACTCAACGCCGATCCGCACTTAAGACATTTTGCCTAGTTTCCAATAATGCCGCACCTGAAATTCTCCCACGCCTGATTTCCAACAAGAAAATTATTTCAGCAAATGGCAGCTTCTCGAGGCGCCTTCTTCGACGCAACACTGGTGGCTTGCAAGTAATATTGAAATCCTTCACCGTGAAATTAATTAGACTTGAAAAGTCGAACTCTTGAAATTTGCTGTTTTAGACTATCGGAAGCTAATACTTTCTGCTTCTAGTGAACACGTGACAATTTTTTCCTCTCGCCAGAGCGTCACAAAATGTACATCTATGTAATCTGCAACTTCCTTTTCACAGGTCAGAATTGCGTAGTGAATAGTCCCGTCATATGTAGTATCACTCTATTTTACTAGTCGAAAGATATTTCAGGCATAACTTCGGCGGTGTAACATGACACCAAACAGGAGGACGGAATGTAAGTAAACAAACACAGTTGTAGCCAAGTGCTACCCATTGAAAACTTACGATTATAGAGAAAAGTGAACTTAAAATTTTCAGGAAACTTGTAAAAAACAAATGGATGCCTTCTTTGTTAACCTTCGATATGCTTTAGTTTAAATCATGGAAAAAAATTCAGCTATCTCTGCGGTTTGTTTTTACATTGAGGCAGTCCGGCATCTGGGATGAAAACGGGAAAGGATCATTCCGGTCGAGTTGCTGAAACAAACGCCATCACTATTTACATCGCCTTCTATCTTGTGTAATTTTTTTCATAGCTTAAGTTATTTCAGACGTCCTAATCTTTCGATTTTTTTCCCATTTTTGCAATCCATCACCAAAACCTATCCTGTGACTTGACCAGAACCCGTAGCGTGACAAACAAATTTAGTTACATCAGACCATAATAACAGTGCGGTTTCTGAGATGAATGTTGAGATCACTGCAAAGTTATTTAGTTTCTTGAGGGAATTAACACTGGAAGATTTTAAAAATTCATTTGCCATTCGTTAAGGGATGCGAATGTGTTGGCGGAGTCGTTATTCATTAGTTGAAAGTCAATCTGGAGATACCAGGAGATAACGGTCGATTCCACGCGTCAAGATGGCCCTTGGACAGTACACCTAAAACTTGACAAAACCTGGCATTTAGACAAAATCTTATTCAAGGTAAGCTAGATATGACCTTTATCCTGTACTTTTCATCCAAATACCAAAGGATACAAGGAAAAAATTCCAAGTTTTCGGCTATTCGGTCGGAGGCACGCGCCTATTGTTTGTACTGGTTGACAGGTTAATGTTGTGATTATCGGGATTTTGAGAGCGTTTGTACTCGGCGCTGATAAAAAGCCCGAAACTAATTTTTAAACCTGATTTTAGAATGGTATTTCGTCTTTCAAGAATTCTGAATTTCAAGTGATTTGGTGTTTTACCGGGGAGGAAAACTTTCTCTTGAAAAACTGTGCCAAATTGAGAATTCAAAGCAAGCGAATTTTAGTGATTTTCAGCGGCTCGCCATGACCTTGAAAATTAATTCACAGATCTAAAACAGGACTCAATTACTTCCTACACACTTTAAAAGCAAACTTCCACGCTTAAAATGGGGGTTTCCCGGGGTGCAAATCAAACAGAGCGAAGTTTACGAGAAGGTATGATACACGTTTATTTCGCGTGTTTACAGGACACGTGTGGCGTGAACATGTTAATTTTTTTTTTCGGGCTTAAAAAAAAAATTTCAAGAAAAAAATTCCACCACGTTTCTTAGATTGCTATAGGGTATCCGTGGAAAATTTATGAGGGAATTTTATTTTTCATCATGTGCCGCCACTCGCTCGATGTTAGTGGACATCCCCTCTTAATAGTCTCAAACATCCGTACCCGCCTGCCGGGTATATTTAAGACACTGCCTATTTATACTATTGAAAGTCTAGCGAATGCACCATATCGCTACACACTGCAGTGAGAACGGGGACTTGAACGATATATCGATTAATTCATTAAATTCGGACAAAAACTTCTTCATAGCTTTTTCATGGAGCCATTCCCGAGAATGACATTAAATACAACATTTTTCACCAACACACATCAAAGGTTTTCAGGTCACATTATTCGTTTTATTACAGTTCTACATGCCTAAGTAAATATTATTGTTCAGTGTAATTTTCACCCTTTTCATCTTTTACCGTTACTCTTTTTCTTTTAATTTTTGCCTTTCAATTTTTTTTCCCGTTACTCGCTTTCTATTTTTTACCCTGGAAAATTTTTCCCGTTACTCGTTTTCTCGTTACTGCGTTACTCGTTACTCGTTACTGCATTACTCGTTTTAGTAACACCCAAACTAAAATACTTTTTTGAATAGCGTTACTTACTTACTTTTCTGAATATACTTATTATTTGTTACTTTTAGTTGCCCAGGGCACCCATTTATAACAGCTTTTGCTGACGGACATTATTATTATTATTATTATTATTATTATTATTATTATTATTATTATTATTATTATTATTATTATTATTATTATTATTATTATTATTATTATTATTATTATTATTATTATTAGCCTGGCAATTCTAAACAAATATCGCATACTTTCAGAACGTTAGAATAAGCCTTTCGGACTGCCGGGTATTTAAGTCTTGAAACATCCGTACCGGGCTGCCGGGTATCTAGACACTGCCTATTACTATTAAAAGTGTAGCGAATGCACCATCGCTGCACACTGCAGTGAGAACGGGGAATTGAAATGTATATTTCGACTAATTCATTAAATTCGGACAAAAACTTCTTCATAGCTTTTTTTATGGAGCCTGCCCGAGAATGACATTAAATACATTTTTCACCAACACACATCAAAGGCTTCCAGGTCATATTATTCGTTTTATTTAATGCAATTCTACATTGCCTAGGTAATTATTATTATTCATTGTAATTTTCACCCTTTTCATTTTTTTTTCCCGTTACTCTTTTTGTTTATTTCTGCCTTTCAATTTTTTTCCCGTTACTCGTTTTCTATTTTTTACCCTTGGAAAATTTTTCCCGTTACCCGTTTTCTCGTTACTGCGTTACTCGTTACTCGTTACTGCATTACTCGTTTTAGTAACACCCCCGTATCGGCAAGAAATAAAAGCAATAGTAAGAAACAGCTGACGGACCCCAACACGACAGACATGTGAAACAGTTAAATTTGTTGTATTATCGGAAGGATTTCAGTGTTTGTGATTTGGGATAACTGGGATATTTGTACGGCTTCTTGATCAATTCTTGCATTGTGAGACGGCTTCCTCTTCGGTAGCGAGAGGCTCTAAACTGTCATCGTATGGCGCGACTTCTGCGAGTTCGCCGACTTGCCAAAAAAAAACTTTGTTCTTAATCGCTCTCAAAAGAACTGGACGACAAATTCGATGGAAAACACATCCATATAATGCAATGTTTGGCTCTCTATTTTCGACTCTTCATTATACTCTTCTCAGGCCTTTGTTGTGGCGATGGTTGAGACTTCTACGCCACGAGCAAAATTCACGTGGTTAGAGATAAGACCGCTTCCACGAAATTCGCGGGCTTCTCTTTTGCGAACTGAGTAATCGCGGACGTGTTTAACGTGGTTTTCGGACATATATTCCTGGGCTGTGTAAGCATATATCGATCTAGTTTATCGCAATTCATATAATATGGCATCTATTGAACAGTTTGAAGTTTAAAAAAGTTGAAAACAAAACCAAAAATTTTCATCGTAGTAGCACTTTAAACAGGTAAGCTTGAAAGTGGCCACTGAAATTATTGAGGAGAAAGCGAAATTGTGGTTAAACAATTCGACCAGTGTAATTGAATTAATTAGATATCTAATTTGCATAATTTTGACCAAGAAGAAAGCGATCCCCTGAATTCAGTTAAATCATCCTGAAAAATGTTAACGTTTTGTTTTGATGGGACATTTAACAGACAAACAAACCTAAAATGACAATTCAACACTGTATCAAGTTACTTTTGCTTCATTTTTCCAATAATAGTCTTTATATTCTGAATGGCGGCCCTATTGAAAAATCCCCCCCCCCCTTCCCCCCTGCCACAGATCCTATCCTGATTGCCTCTAATCTTAAAAACGTTCCCTGTGATACCTAGTATTAATGTGCCAAGTTTCATGCTTTTATCATAAAGTGCAGAATAGTTTCACCTATCTGCTAGACTAAATCTGTAACTCGAGCCTAAGTTGTCAGCTGTTATGTAACACCTCATGTAGTATTCACTAGTTTTTGACAGCTTTTGTCACGCGATTTCCTGTTTTATTTTGCTTTGTTTTGGTTGTTATTTCAATCTAATTTAGCATTGTTTTCAAGCCGTTTTAAGTCTAGTTGTCTAGCTTTTTTTAGCATTATCTTATTTGTTATATTTTCCTTGCTTGTAAATGTCATTTAGCTTATTGTAGCTTGTTATTTTATTTCTTGTATTCAGTGTTACTCGTTCCCATTTTTTTCTTGATATTTTAATTTAATAAACTCGTAAATCTTAGCTCAAATCTGTTGTTCTTGCGTCGACCGTTTTGGCCGTCTTACACATAGATGGCGTTAATATCGATCTATTGAAAGTTACATCTAAAATGATTTACAACAAATTTAAACGTAAAAAACAAACTACGCCTTCCGCTCAAATAAAACTAAATCAAACATACCCTGAACTCTCTGTGGAGTGGAAAAAGATGTACTCTCTACCCTTTACTGTTACAACCGACACAAAAATTAGGGAATTTCAGTACAAACTGTTAAATAACATTGTATTTACAAATGACAAACTATTTAGATTTAAAATGATTGATTCGCCATTTTGCGCTTTCTGTCAAACAGAGGTTGAATCCCTTGAGCACTTATTTTTCCATTGCAATGTAACAAAAACATTCTGGAATTTGCTCTCTTCTTGGCTAATTAAACAAAAGATAATTACAACTTCCTTAACATTAGAAAATGTCCTCTTCGGAGTTTTTAATGTCATAGAAGACTTCCTTATTTTAAATCATCTTTTATTATTAGCTAAATTTTACATCTATAGGTGTAAATTAGGCATCATACATCCATCGCTAAATGTCTTCATAGCGAAGATTAGGGCAAATTTCTGGATCGAGCAAAATATTGCTTCTAAGAATAATAAACTTGACAAACATTACAAAAAATGGAACAAAGTCCTACCCTGTTTCACTTAATTGATAGCTTTTTTCTGTGTGATCGAGAATGTTGATATTTACTATTTGTCTTCTCCCTGCTTGTGTTTTTGTTATTTTTTTCATGTTTTTTATGTAAAACTGTAAATATGCACATTATTGTAAGTGTTATTCTTTGTTTGTACTCTTTGTTTAAACATTTAATAAAGTGAAACATGTGAAACAAGTGAAACATTTTAACTGCGACATCAAAAATTTGCCTCAAGATAAGAACCAAAAAGTCTCGTAAACGTACCAAGATAAGATCTAACAAAAAATTGTTCGACCATGATTGTCAGCTGAAAAGGCATGATTGTCAACTGATTGTCAATTGAAGTGCGAAAACTGTGATTCTCTTAACCGCGAGCTACGGGAGAAATTTCACAAAACCTATAACGATAATGAAAACTCCTTGACTTAAAAGGGAAAGAATTTCAGAAAGAAAAACTCTACAAGTCGACGAAATAGCATTAAATCCCGACATATCATCGTTTTAGAGTTGATTGAAATAAATGAAGGGTAGCATCGAAGAAAATGTTCCTGTTCCAATCTCGGAAGAAAAACTGACGACTAGGCCACTTTGATTCTTTGCACTCCAATGAAATGAAAGCTTCCATGCAACATCAAGAAGTCACATATGAACTACAACCATTACAAAAACTAAAAGAACAGTTTAACTCTTTAGGTCATGTGGTAACTGAACACGAAATACGTGAAGCTGTGAAAACACTGAAGAAAAAGAAATCTCCATTCGTTGACGGAATAAGAAATGAAATGATCGAAGCGAGCCTTGAATCACTTATGCCTGTTATATCGAACTTGTTAATCTCATTTTACAATCTGGAAAAATGCCAGACAGTTGGTGCCAAGGCTTTATAGCCCAAATCTACAAATCAGGTTACAAAAGTGACCCAACAAACTACAGAGGCATATGTATATCTAGCCGGTTGCGTTGGAAAATTGCTCTGCTCCATTTTAAATCAAAGGCTATATTCTTATTTTGAAGAAAACAAGATATTACATAATTCCTAATTTTGCCTTTTGCCTGAAAATCGCACTGCAGACCATGTTTTCACGCTAAAACCCCTATAGATAAGTATGTCCACTACCACAAGGAAAATGTCTATGCTTGTTTCGTAGATTTTCGTAAAGCTTTCGACTCCGTTTGGCACGAGGGATTCTTTTATAAGCTCCTCAAGATCAACATCTTCAACAATTTCCGACATGTTCCATAACAACTGGAGAAAAGGATATATTCTAAGGCCCCTGTTATTTAACCTCTATATAAACAATCTGCCTTATTAATGTTCGAAAACACACTGATTTATTTGTTCTACCAAAGGGAACGAAAATAAATTCAAAACAATAAATCCAAAACAGGATTACAACACTGTTTAAATACGCTCTCTTCATATTGCAAATCGTGGATGTTAAAAATCAATCCTAAGAAAACGAAGGTAATGATTGTTCAGAAACGCCCAAGGAAATCCGTTGACATCAACTTCAACATAGGCATCGAGCCAATTGAAATTGTTTAACAATGCACTTACTTAGGTACACGTTTAACTTCACCAGGAAACGTTACTCTTGCACTCGATCACTTCAAATAAAATGCTCTGCACTTAACTAGCCCTGCCCTGTACTAGACTTAATCCCAATACCGCACCTCAGATTTTCGACGTATGGGGGATGTACACTGAGCAGGATTTTCATGGCAAGAAATGAGGGTCACCCATGCAGTAAGTGGCGACACTTGAAAAAAAAAAGAGGCAAAACACGTTGGACGCAAGTAGAGAAGCTTGAGTGAAAAAAAAAGTATTTCGACGTACCTCCCTAGGCTTTTGACTTTTCCACCGGCATCAATCGGAGGCTGTTGCTTTAATTAGACCGATGGCCGTTCTCTGTGTCACAAGGACTGTTTATCTATACTATTGAAAAGGAACTCAAACTCCTAGAAAAGCTGTTTATATTCAGTGTTTTAAGGCTAATTTTCGAAAGCTATTGTAATATTGAGCTGTGAAAATCTTCTTAAAATGAATGTTTATTCAGCTATGCTCGTAGGGTGTTTTTCAATATTGCTTAAATCGAGCGGAACTCGTTAGCGTAGAGTTCGAGTTCCGATCGTTATTGCATATTGGTGTTACTAACGAAAGCTGTTTAAATACAAGCTCTCGGAACTTCCCGTTTCTATTCAACTTTCTAGCTCTTTCTGTAAACAGCTCAAAGCCAGGAAATTAGTTATGTTTACTTCAGTCCTGTGTTATGTCCTAGAACCAATTTGTAGTGTTATCAGCTGCTCTCTATTACCTGTTTTTAGCTTAGATTTTGAATAATAGTTCCTTCTAGTTATTTACTCTGCTGTTAAACTAATTTTAGTTGAAAGGTTTACCGAACTATATTAACATATTATAACTAGCTTTCTTTGAATTACCTGAATCACCACAACTACCTGAACTACAAACGTGAATTATCACGAATTACGACATTTTCCGTACTGCACCGTTCTGAGTTACCACAAGACGCTAGAGTGTACGTGTGAAGTCTACGATTAAACATTCTCAAACTCATTAATAATTCATAAAGAGAAAACAAAGGAAATCACTACCGTGACGGTGGTTTGGAAACCGGATCTTAATTAGCATAAAGTTTTACGAACTTCTGCTTTGAATTTCTCCAAGAATTATGAATGGTTTGAGAAGCCATATCAAAAACTCGAAAGAGTGTTTCATCAGGTATCCAAACACCTCGAAGTCGGTTAAAAAAACTCGGCTGCGCCTCGTTTTTTTCAACCCACTTCTCGGTGTTTGGATATCCTGATGAAACACTCTTTCTCGTGTTTGATATATTACGTATTACGAGTTACAGTTTTGTTCCTGAATCTTTCTGCTTTGCTATTGCGGACGAGTTACAACGATCCAGTACCTTGGTAATCCGTAACAAGTGCCACGCAGCAAGTTTGAGTGTTCTCCGAAGCTTTTCCCCGTCGTTTCTCCGTTTAACAGCGCCCCAGCTGTATCATTTACCTCCGCGCACCTGCCCGCGCATTTCGAAGACTAAAACCCGTTTGGATAGCCAAAAACCTCTTGTTACATTCTCTTATTACATCTGACACATAAACCACTCTTTGTCAAGGTTTATTCTGCACGGTTTTGGCGTTTAAACTTTAAGGTAAAACTTCCTTCTTGAGTAACAGCAGTATGGCGGAACGTCATTTTCAGTCAAATCGCCTCCGTAAAAGTTAACTCAGCAACCCAGCGCTTTAGTAAATTCACCGATATCAATGTAAATTATGATCTCAAAACAATGTCATCCACGTTCATTATGGACGTTCGCGCAAAAAATCTTCCCACGTTCAGATTTTTTCCCAAACTTTTGCTGTAGTTAGATAATGACGAACTCATGTTACAAAAGCGAAAAAATTGGGGGGGGGGGGTCACCGTGCTCGTTTCGGAGATAAAGCGTATTGGAAATGTTGTGTTCTTAAATGTTCTGAAATGTTTATTCACAAATTCAAAAAAATACATAAATTATTAAATACAACAATTTTTAAGTACTAAAATACGGATAACCGAAGGTTCGGTTCCGCCCGCATTAATAGCAGAAGCTAATCGAGGCGGGCGGAGCTACAAAGGTACGGCAGTCAAATAAGGATAAATAACTATATACATTAATTGGCAACTTTTAGGAACTTACATTCAAGAATTACACGAATTACAGAAAACTAAATACAAAAATTTGAAGCTTTAGTTATGTAAGGCGAAATCGGCTTTCTTGCTACAAGGAATAAAATAAGTTACGTGGAGGACTCTAGATAATGCTGATTTATTTACTGCGCAAATAGGCCTATTTAGTACATTTTTGCAGGCAATATAGTTTCTTCAGGTAAAATCAGCCTCACAGAAGGATAATTGTAAGTCATATATACCTGCGTTCGTAGAAAAATTCGATCGTATTTGAGTTGAAAGAGCAATAAAATTAAAACGTCTCACGTTCAGATTGTTTTTTGTTTTTGGGCAAAATGCAGAGAACCAGTAAAGGAAGTGATTTATTAAAAAAAAGATCGAGGTTACCGTGCATTTAAGAGAGTTGAGCACGTTTATAGATACAAAAACACCCACCACCACTGTATTTGTCTATATCTCTTACTCAGCCACGCTCGATGCATGACGTGGCATGACATTGCGACATTGATTCAATTGATTGGCATTGATTCAATGTCATTGTCATGACATTGAATTACGTGCACAGTAAAGATGCGCACAAACAATTAGCGCGAACGTCCTTAAGCTGACTTTCCATCAGAGTTTGGGTCTACCACGGTGATCACCATTAAAAACATGACAAAATACAAGAAATTATTGAATTATTGAAATCCAAGACCTTCGCTTTGCAATATCTTGGCCGAAAATCATCCAAATTTCCTCCAGAACCTTGGGTTCGAAAGCTTTTTTCATGGATATTTGATCGCCATTGCTCTTATTGGCGATGGCAATACTTTCAGTCAGCGGCATTTTTTGACTACAAACAACCCACACAGCGGTCTAATGCACGACGCATGCGCAGTTCCCGCCATAATTTTACAAAGGAAAATAAAGACAAATGTCGAAAGTTTCACCTTAACCGCAAACCTTAACGCCGTTTCTGAAAACTTAAGCTTTTCACTTCGAGTATGTGTAACAGTTCAGAATGAAGTGACTGGCATCCACAAGTTTTATCGGCGCGAAATTTGCTTTACCGGGACAATTTATGAATCTTTTTCCTACGAACTTCGCGCTCGTAAAACAGTCTGAATTGATTCAAGGCTCTGAAAGACCGGATGTGACGTAGCTTTTTGCGTTTGACCGCTGTGAATAAACAACCACGTATTTCACCACTCGATCTGTCCTAAAAATATGTGCCGGGAAATCACGGTGAAAACCAGCGGTTAAGTCCATTGTGCGACCGCCTGAATGCAAGTCGCACGAAATTCGATGTCCGAGATTTCTTGCCATGAAAACATGGGATAGTTCCCCAACAGAAAAAAATCATCTCCAATTTTGTAAACACTAATTATAGGTAAACAATAAGGCATCTAACGGTAGCTTGCAGAACTGAGCTTGCAGGAAGATTACCACTAATTATCTCAATTAACCAGAAAGTTAACTACAAAGAGTATGACTCTATCGTCAAACAATCTTTTCTTATGTCGAAGAATTAGACTTTTATAAAGTGTTTAAAGATGAGTATTCTACATCTGATTATTAAAATCACTTAAGAAATTTTACTGAAAGGCGAAATTTAGTGAAGTTTAAAAAAAGTAATCACAAACTCATGATTGAACCAGGTCGCTAGCAGACCGATCATATGCCTAGAGAAAGTAGATTTATTTATGTCCATTGTGTAAGTCAAATCAAGATGAAAATGAAACCCATGTTTTGTTGCAATGTAGCACATACTCTATGTAGAGGGAGACATTCTTTAATCAAATCCATGAAATAATACCTGGCATTCAACGAAAAACAACCTCAGAAACTGTAAAACTTCTCATGAACTCTACAAAACAAGCCAGTAATGAAGTTTGTTTCCTCAGGTCTGATTGTAGGCCATGGCTTAAACCACGGACTACCCCACGTTTTACAAATCATTACATTCACAGCTCTGCGTGCACCCGAGACTTTCAAGCATGATTCATTTGCTATGATCCGCCCGTCCTTTTTTTTTTTGCTATGATCCACCCGTCTTGATTCTCTCATAATCACGAAGTGATGAAGGAAATTAGCAATTCTTTTTTCGTAATTGTTTATATGTAAGGAAGTTAGTATTTCTTCTGTAATCTCATTTTATTCGCAATGTTTCTCTGGCTTAAGAATTACTTCAGGATGGTAACGAGGTGTGTTTTTTCATCGCTGATCCCATTTTTGTACGCAAATTTCTGATCCTTGATTCAAAAAGCGTGACCAGTTTTCGTCCCTGATCCCACAAATATGGTACAGCCTGATCCCTGATACCTAAAATAACTGCTGATCCCGACCCCATGGTCTGTGATCCCTGATCCCACATAACTCGTTACGACCCTGATTATTTCGTAACTAGGGGGGAATTAGGCGAATCACGACCCACCTGTCATGATTCGCGCAAGGTCACGAAATACTCCTGGAAATTTGCAAATCAATTTAGTTTGCAGTAAAATTACACATTTCTATAAAATCATAAAAGAGCAGAGCATCTGCTAATTTCTTTCATCACTTTGTGGTTATGAGAGAATGAAGACGGGCGAATCATAGCCAGCGAATGATGCTTGAAAAACCCGGGCCTACACATGGTAGTGAAATCAGCTGTAAGGGGGTTAGTTTCTAAAGAAATGCGCCGATCAATTCGAAAGTTCAACATCCCCCCCGGGCATCCCCCCGGGCATTTGAACTTTTGAAGATTGGCTTGTTCAAATTCCCTCCCCTCGGGGCAAAAAAGCCATTCAAATGTCCCACCAATTAGTACTGAACTACCTCTCCGCAAAGACAAATTTCGTCTTCAATCAAACACTTTACACGCCTTTCAGAGAGAAATATGCCGTTTGATACCTTCAAACTTCTTGAAAGACCCTTTTGAAAGAGTTATTCACTAAGAAAGGCGAAATTCTATCTTGTAAATCCGTCACACCCTGCAAAAACCGAAAAAACTCACGGGCCTACTAGTCAGAACAAGAGATAAATCCGGTTCAAATTCCCCCACCCTTCCAACGCAACGTTCAAATTCCCCCCTCCCAGGGCATGATACACAGTCAAATGCCCGGGGTATGCCCGGGGGGGATGTTGAAGTTTCGAATTGATCGGCGCAAAACTGTGGTGCTGCATAGGTGGGGAAGTGAAAGACAAAAATCTGGGTTTATTAAATGAGTTAAAAAGTAAATTGGCCACCGTAGAGAAATGAAAGGTTGACGTTTCGAGCGTTAGCCCTTCGTCAAAACGAATCCAACAGGTGAAAGTCACGCTTATCAGACCGCAACATGATTAAGCAACAAACAAGCCATTTCAGTTGTCGCTTCCCAATATCGGCTTGATGGCGAGGCGCTTGCTCTCAAACGAGAATTATTCAGAAAAAAGTGTTAGCCCGCTTAGCTTGACCAGCGTGGCAAACGCAATTACTTAAAAAATTTCAACCCGGTTAGCGAGGTTCCCAGCGTCGCGATAGTGGGATCCCTAGCCCATGTAATCACGAAGCTGATTTTTAATGTGTTTTTAATTGACAGGATATCGGCAAACCGACTGCCACAAGTATCGCACACCCTTTACATGTAATATTAAAGCACAACTCGCAGACACTCGTGCACACTTGAACATGCCCAAGTTTCGATCGAGTCAGATGACAAACTTCTCACGAGACGTTCGATATTTGGCTGCCCAATGAAAGTTCCACCTTTGGGTCAAACGTCGAGTTTATTACGTCTTACCGAAATAGGAAATGTAACTTACCGTAAATAGAACTCGAAGCGACGAAACGTGATGTTTCCTTTGCACAACTAACCAACACGAGCGACGTGTACAGCAACAGACCACCGTGTATAAGGGATCACCTCGAGGTCGTAAGACCACAAGCTAGCACGTGTTGTCTTTTAAAATAAGTACCCTCCCATGCAGATATTCTTTTGGCTCGTCACGCAGTGTAAAGAACCTGAGGCTTTTCGGGCTAGGTGGGGTGGGGGGGGGGGGGGGGTTGAGGAGAAGGGGAAAAAAGGCCTGATACTCAAGTAATAGAGTACTGGACACCGGGCAAAATACACTGCGCACGCGCTGTATTTTTACTTCTTGTCAATGCGAATTTTGAAAAACTTAAGCTCCAGACATCAAACTTAAGGTTAAAAAATTAAGAGCAGCTTCAATATAGTTTTATCTGTTTCTACACCTTTGCACCTCGTAGTTTCGGGCTTGCACCCACAGCGAAAAACATCATGAAAGTCGATAGTTTACGTTCGCATGTCGCCATTGTAGTGGCATTAGGGAGTTTAAGCAGCCACCACAGCGACGGCAACGAGAACGTCGAAAAACAATAGGCGTTAATGAGCAAAACAACGTGCGTTACACATTCTGGCACATTTCTTTTCCGTCCTCTGCAAAACAACAACGTGAAATGACCAGTTTTAAGTTTTTTTTTGGAGAACGGGAACACACGAGGGTGAATTTTTCTTTTCTTACTGGACTTGAGCGCCATCCCTGCGAATTCAGTTCCCGGACAGTTCGAAAGCACACCGAATGAAAATGAACAACATAAGCTCGAAACCGGAAATGGCCGAGGTGAGCGCATGCGCAGACGTTTTGCCGCGGTGTCAGAGTACAGTGCTCGAGAGAGTACGACGCATAAATTATGACTCATTGTGCAATATCTGTCTCAGCAGGAAGTATTTAGTAATCCAACGCACGCTATCTCTACATTTTTAACTTATTAAAAGCCTGTTTCTCCCCAATATTTGACACACCCACCTACTAAACGAAAAGAGATGAAAAGCTGAGGCCGCAGTCAACAACACAGCTACGACAAAATCAAACGCGTTGGCAGTTGCCATTATGTAGTCTCGCATGTGTACAGATTGTCACTCGATCTTAAAACCAGGTCACGCAAACCCTTGATACAGTGTAACCAAAGTAAACCTGGTATATTTACATGTTGAACACGCCAGCGACAAAGAGTTTAAAAATATCTGCAGAAGTAAAGGTCGGCACACACGAGGGGACTAGTCCCTGCGACTGGTCCCCTGTAGTGTGTAAACGATGGAAATAGTTGCGGGGACAAGTCCCTTAGCTTGAAGGGTGTAAATTTAGGGCGCTTTACCTGAAATTCGCCGAAATGTGGAGACGAAAAATAAAGCGATCCTCAACAGTGAAACCGAATTTACTAGATTAACCACAAAACATTAAAATAAATCAACTGCAAGCCGGTTCATACCTCGTGCGGTCTATCAGTGTTTGTCATTTGCAATTTCGATAAAGTTTTTCTCCAGTGTCTTACATTGCTGGTACAGAAGCGCAAGAAGACAACTGTTCGATCAAGACTCCCAATACAGACAAGGTCAACTGAAGAAAAAGTAAAAGGTCCGCAGGGACTTGTACACACGAACAGTACACACGAAGGGACCAAGCATAGTTTGTGGGACTAGTCCGCGGGACTAGTCCCCCCATGTGTGCCGACCTAAGAGTTTCGCATCTCGGATGAGTAAGTGTAAGGAAAGGTTTTTAAAACTGCGTTCACAACTGTACAGTTCGCAGGAAATCGCTTTCGGGAACTTGAAAGCAACAACGTGTACTCCGGGCTTAAAAATAAAAGAATCGCTTGTTACGATGTTTCACATGGTTAATAGTCAAAACTAAAGAAAATAATAGTGTACTGCTGCGTGCAGAATAGAGAATGATGCCAGTCTATCCCCAACGGTTTGGAACAGGCAGATCTAAAGGAAAAAACTCTAAAAACAATTGGTATTCTAGTGCGTGCTGAATAGAGTACGAGAATGATGCTGGTCTAACTTAGTGTTTATTAGGCAGATTGAGTACAAGAATGACCCAGGTTTTTAATTAGTTTATAGGCAGATCTAACACTCGGACGTTTTCCTTCACTGAAATCAGTTTGTTCAGGAGGATTTGGGAATGCAAAGGACTAAGAAAGAAGTCGGATTCGATCGTTAAGCCTGTTCCGGATTCATAAGAATCTGTATACAAAATATTCTCTTTAAATTCATCGCTCGTAAAACACAGGGCGTAGTTTTGAATCGGGGGCTTTGTTTCTTTAGAACCATAAGAAATAAGGTTGTCAGCATTTCAAAACCATGGTTCGTTTTCGTTTCATATGTCTATCGCAGATGTGTAATTGCCATTTTGATAACAACTTTCAGCTCGTACACTATTTGGCACGCCGAAAAGCACTACCATTTTCGTTTTTTTTATTTTTCTTAGGGCTGCATTTTTTGTTTTTTCCCTCTTCATTACGGTAGACAAGGATCATTCTTGTACTCTATTTGGCACGCAGTAGAACACCAATTGTTCTTAGTGGTTTTCCTTCAGATCTGCCTCAGTTACTGAAACAACTGGTTAGACAAGCATCATTCTCGTACTCTATTCGGCCAGAACAGGAGCACCAGTTGTTTTTAGTTTTTTTTTTGCTTTAGAACTGCCTACACGTGTAAAATGCGAGTACTGTGCCCAAAAGAGTACTACGCATAAATTATGACTCATTGTGCAATATCTGTCTTAGCAGGAAGTATTTAGTTTCACATTGTAACCCAACGCACGCTTACTAAACACACTACAAACCCACCCACCAAGAGAAAAGAGATGAAAAGCTAAGGCCGTAGTCAACAACATAACTACAACAAAATCAAACCCTTTGCCGATCTTTAATGCAGAAAGGTCATCAAGCCTAGATGTCCATGGTTTTCGGAGAACCCTGCATGGGTTTGTTGAAATGTTTGTAGTCACATATACTTGAATATAACAATTTCAGACACTACAGTTGTCAAACGATTTTCTTTTCCCACGTCATTTTTGTTGAAAATTAAAGAATATAACTTTTTTTAAAAATTAAAATTTTTAATAACCTTTTAAATTATATTCGTAACCATACCTTCTTACTCCAAGACTGAAATCCTACGGCGTGACCACTTAAATAAAAGATAACTAAGAATACTTTCCTGAAGTGTTCAGTTGTTTATTTTTAGTTTCTCAATATTTTTAAATTTGATATTTGTTTTGATTTTGGCCATTTTTTTTGAAAAGTGAAAGAGTGAAATCAGTTAACTTCAAGGATACCGTCATACAACTGAGCTTGAGTCTTTGTACTGCTTGCATCAGGTTGCAAATATCGTTACTGAGTTGCTTTGCTTACACCCTCTAGATCTGAATGCCCACTCGATCGCCTTTCGCGCAACAGGGAACAGGTGGCTCGTCCTCCAAGTATTAATTCTTAAAGTCATGTATTAATTTTACTGCATACATTATTTAAGTCATGTGATGCTGATATAGGAAATTTGTTTTGCTTGCACTTTCGATGTAGATTTCGATAAGTGTGCCGACGAATAGATCTTATTCGTAAACTACTGTTTCTGCCTCAGTTCCGATCGAAAGGAGCGCACTTGCATTTATATAACACCGAGAAGGGCGTAAAACACATCTTCTTGTCGTTATAAAAATATGGCGACCAGAGAGCATCGACTTATAAATATGGACAACGTTGCAGGTAAGTTAAGACGGTTTTGAACAACACCGTGTCGTTTTTACAACAATAATTGCAAGTTTTTATACTCTGGAGACTTCTCCGGCAAAAAAAAGGGAAGCTACCGACATTGATTTTGTTATGTTAATGCATTGTTCTGTTCTACTATATTTTATCTCGCTTTCCCCGGAATTAAAAAATCTTATTTTACCGGAAGTAGTAAGTCAGCTGAGTAGAGAAAAACACTGGAAAATAAAATAACTAAAGCGAAAAGGGTAAGCGGAAGTTCTAATGTATCTTACGAGATTACAAGAGATTAGGGTAGGCAGTGAGTAAACTTTCCATTTACAAACAGAGTCACGGGGAAATAAAATTCTTGACAGTTTACATTTATTTAAGGATTTCGTCCTGCTCCCGTCGCTTTAAGGCATTAAGGCGTTTTAGATTGATTTTCAGACACAAGTGGTTCAACTAACATACCGCGCGAATACAAGTTTTTGGTTGCTTTATTTGTCCATAATGAGAATATTTTAAGCTTTACAGTTATTAAACTTGAAATGATTTAAATTGCTGACCAAATTTTTGAGTCTCAAACCTTTCATGTGAAGAACTTCGCGTGTGAACGGGCTACCAAACATTGGGTTGTTTATATTCGTACATTGTCATCAAGTACAAGTGTGATTAGTTGCGAGGTCAATTAGAAGAGAGATAAAGGGGGTTTACCTCGGTGTAAAACCTGACAAGATTTTCTTTGTTTGTTAGCATTTGTTTTGCTGTACGGTATTGTTTAAAATGTTTTGTTTCCTTCGTTTTACGTCATCCGTGAGTTTCACAGGTTCTTACATCGAGGTAAAGCCGATAAAAGAGGAGTTGTATTTTAGAGTGAGCAAAGAAAACAAATTATGACAGCAAGCGGACATTTCTGTCCAAGGCGTGTTGACACATTTTTCCTAGAGATGATAGAACGATGTCTGTGTTCTTAAATATAGAGAAATCTTAAACGATAGTTTATAAGAGTGAGTGAAGCTGAACGTTCTAACCGACGCTTTGCAATAAGCGAGAGAAATTGATCGAAACCGCCGTACCGTTTCCAAAAAAGTATTATTTTAAGGGGTCTAGAGAAACCGTATTCGAAATTTAAACTTTGGCAACCTGGAATATTTGTTCTTCTACGTGCTGATATGATTAAATTGTTCGAGGCAAGAGAGTCGTCTATTACGAAGGGACGCCGCCTAAAACAAACAAACAAACAAACACGACATCTAGCTACAGCGATTACCACCTAGGGTCAGACACCACAACTACTGTATTTTGAGGAAACGGAAGCAGTATCCGTTTTCGACAGAAGTTAAACTGAAATTTTCGAATTTTACCATTACGGTAATGAAACCCCTCGAAGCTTAATCGATAGAATCTGCTGACGTGAGCTGTGGACTTATTTATTAACTAAATCAAATTTGACTTATGTGGTCCCCTACTGTTGCGGTAACGAGGACACCCTGCTCAGTAGAGACAATTCGAAGAGTCGGTGTATAAATTAGGTCATGTGATAAGCACGTTGTCTCAACGATACTTTATAGCTTGTGTTTCCGTTCTCGTTCCATAGCCGAGTTGGTGGCGTAGGTAATGCTTTCGGACGCAGATTTTGATAAGAAAACATAAAAACCTTATGTGAAATAGGGGTAAGTGATACCGTTACCTTCCAGTTTAGACCGATATCGTACCTTTAACTACGAATTCATTTGACACGCCGGATCTGAAAACCAAATTCACGAGGCTATGAAAGAATATGGCGATCAGAGAGAGTGGTGGTGTATATTTGAATCACGTTGCTGGTAAGTTAGACAGAGTTTTCGAGTTTTATGTCGGATTTTAAGCAAAATACAAGCCTCTCAGGTAGTTCACGGTATGTAAGCGACAAGGGTTTTAAGTTTATTTTTTTATCAGGAGCAATTTCTATATTTTTAATATTTACACTGACCCGGAACTGGCGTTAGGCCGGAAGTAGTATGTTGACTACTGAAAAACAGTGGACTATACAATATCTGAAGAATAAAGGAAAGCGGAAGTGCTAATAGAATCAGTAAAAAAAAAAATAGATTTAGCAGACGCAAATAGATCTTCTGCGTTGAAACAGGACACAGCGAATAACTACTCAATAGCTTTCAGCTAAGTGGTCCCGTTTTAATTAAAATTTCATCCAAATGCCAACTATTCGAAGAGGCAAAGGCTGTTCGGATTGATCACCGAAACAAACATAATTTTTGACAGCTAATCGTTGGTTGCTTTGTTCCTTCACAATAGGAAGGAATGTTTGGAAAACCAATATGCAAATATTTGAAATGTTGACTGAATGAAGGAGACTCATATCTATACATGCGTGATTCAAGTGTCGTTGGTAAGGTTGTTGATTCAATTTGTAACATGTTGTTCTATTTGCTATTTTCAGTTTCATCTTCAGCAAACCTTCCAACAACGCTCAGATGTGAAGGGGATCTCATGATGAAAGTAGTGGAGCAAAGTCAACATAAGCATGAACAGATAGAGAGACCAATGATAGCCACACCATGGCAGCAATACAGGGCTGATGATGAACAACCACTAACTATCGCATTTTGTTATGTTGTTGTGCTTTTGTCAAGGCAAAACAAAGAAATATGGATTTGCGATATAACGTCTTCAAGCCCAAATGAGCTTATTGTTGTAAGTTACTGTTTTAATTTCTGATAGAATACTTGATTTATTTAGTAATTCGGTTTACAACACGGTCTAGTTATTTAGGATCGGAAATCATTTTTTAAGTTTTAGTACTCTCTTTTAACTAGACTGGTTATGTCAATTTATTCTGCCCATCTTCTTACCTAGCAAATCTGATAGAAAGCACTATTTAATGTCCCAATTAGCATGAAATGCTTCTTGCCGTTGATACTTGGTAACTGAATTTTCACTTTAGCGTGTTTTACGCGGAAGATCCAGGGAGCGAAATATCGATGATGGCTAACTTTTCGTGTCCGAAGAGAACTAGGAAGTAAGTCATCCTTTACGACAACAAGCCTTCTGGTCGCTGTAGAGACCAATCTTTTAGTCACAGACTTAGGAGCAGCTGGGATGGACGTGAAGCTGACCAGTAGGTGGTTGTGCTACTGAAGCTTTGCTGCGCCAGCGCTTTTCGACCTCCTGCAACTTATCGACTGGAAGTCTTCGCAGCTCCACCCACCATCACTGTCCGAGGCCGGCTGGTCTTGGCTTCAGTTACCGATCTTAACGCAAAGCCTTGGCTCATCTCGCCACAGAATTCAGAATTTTTCATTCTGGTGTACTCCATTCATGACATACCCATTCCCGCTGTTCACTCAAGATACTTATTATTAGTTTTTGTTTGTTTGACTGTTTTTTGTTCACTATTTCGACACCTGCACAGGAGGACCAACATCTAACTGCTCGGACGCCTCTCGACAAAAACAAGTAGATCTCGAATGCAATCATCCTAGTTTCTATTTACTAACGAAATATATTCAAGATTAGTTGTCCTCTTTAACCTCCACAGAATGATGGCGTTTACAGGATGATTATAAATGTTTATCCACGTAGAGGCTCTGTTATTGGCAACTCTGCAGTAGACAACAAAGGCAATCAGCTTCCTTCACATGCTCGCTCGTTCACTATCGTTTTACCTGTTGATGTTCCCATGATTTACAACGCGACACTTCAGCTTATCAAAGAGGATGATGCTGTTTTGTGCCATGAGATTGCTCTCAACATAAGAATCAATCTCCCAGAAGCAGGGTCTTTCTGTTCATACCAAAATGGAGATCTGCTGGAAGTCGAGTACCCCCGCGCGAGAATAAAGCTTACAGGTCAGTGTTGTGCGTTTTGAAATGGACTTATTGCGGTTGCCATGGGTGTCAAGCGCATTTGAACCTGTGCATACCGAAAAAATGCGCCATATAAATCAAATGACCTCTTTCATTACCAAAGGAAATTCTCTTTTCAGATCCGAGCCCCCAGTTCCTCTTGTTACCCTACACAGGTGTCAGACGACTAAGGCGTCTTGTAAGTTGACCAAAACGTGGCTTTTCTAAAGCTTCCACTCTAGACCTTGGTTGTTAAATATCAGCCCCCTGAAATGGCTACCCCCCCCAGATGAGACCTCTTCGCTGCCCCTCAGTCAAGTCAAAGTCTGACAGCGCCTACGTCTCGAAAAAGGACACTCATTGTCCGCCCGTTCGGGTAAATTCTCAGGGAAACTTAGTCCAGTAGAACCCACCGAGAAAGTATTCCCCTTTGATTGCCCTTCCAGTTCAGTTCCAGTTTTCAGCGACAAGTACACAAGTTAGCAGCTGAACAGATTATTTTGAACTTTGGTCAACAGGAGTGCTGAGGTATCAATTTAGTTGGAACATCATCATGCACTTTGAGCACTTGGCAGATAATGGTAAGACAAATATTTCATGAATGTGGGATATAACGCCACTATTATCGCAGCACTGTCCCAACTGACTAATAAGTGTTGTGTATTACAATGATATGTCATCGCTATAGGGCCTTGAGTGTACTTTCCTTGCAGAACTATTTGAAAACATCCCAGATGGGAAACATGCATATTGTCGTAGGAAGGACGGGAAAGACCCTTTCAGACCTCTTACAAACGAGTACGATCCCCATGTGATGCGATTTCTCAAACACGTTAAATTGCCTCTGTTTAAAGATTAAACTTGGAAGGTACACCTATGCTTTCTATCTATTGTAGGTTTGGATGGGCCCACTAACAGAACACTGATCTCGGTCCCTGTGCTGCACAAACTCTTACCAAATATATATTATCTCCCACCCGCGATGCTCCCTCAGTCAATAATTGGAACACCCCAACGGTGCTATCACACATTTAAGTAAAGATCTGCTTTATCCTATCGTGCGCAGGACAATTTGAACTCTATAGAAGACATAGAAAGATAATAGAAAACTGGGCTAAGACCAGACCGCAGTATCAGGATCTGGTTGCTGTGATATTACTGGAGGTGAGCCAAATTGATGCATATAGTGTTTACAGATTTGGGTCAAGACCACCTCCACAGAAATCCAAACATATACCAACCTTTCATAAATCACGAGGTGATAGCTATCAAGAACCACGTTCCTGTGGTGCTGTTTGTTTTGCTGTACAAGGTGGAGTCTGTGGATGGTGTTGTAACGAGTGAACATTCACACGAAAGCTGTTGCGCAGTTTTTTCCTGTGGTGCTGGTTGTTTTTCAAAAGGCGACAAGATAAGGAGATGATTCTCTATTTCAAAACTTTTCAGCAATCTTTGGAGTGTGATGGTTGAGATAATTCAGACAAACAAAACATTTCTAGGCCCTGTTATCATTCATTTGTAGTTGTACAGTTGTACCTGCATGACAGCAATTCGCTTTCACTGGATTCATCCGTAGGAAGGTGTGGCATCCTTAATTAAGCACAGAATAGAGGAGGGAATCAATCTGGCCAGGCGAGCGTGTCGCTTGTCGTCATATTACAGCTGTGTCAATGATCGTGCCATTCGGGGATATGCTTCGGCGGTATACGCTGCCGCTGAGAGATTTGGTGGGAATCAAGATGGTGCCAAAGAGCAGCTCACTGATGCCTTGGAGGTAAGATTTACAGTTATTATCTCATTTTGAACACTTTTCTACTGTCGACCTAAAGCTGATGAGATACTGTAGCCGCTGTACATGTAACAGATTTGAACATTAAAGCTGACCATTCGAGAGTTAACTCTTAATGAGAGAAATTCAGGGTTGTTGTGGGTCTAGGTCTCATCATTATCATCTCCCGGCTGCGGCGCAGGTGCCTGAAAACCACCTCCAACCAAATTTCTATTTTTAGTAGACAATTTATCTGGCATAGCGTACCTGCTACTACTCTATCGATGTCTACCCCACGTCAGGAAGTCGCACTGACCCCAGTATTCGACCTATGTACCGGTCATATCGAAGCTCCAACACCCCGCCCCCCCCACCGGGCATTTGACTGTGCATCGTGCCCGGGGAATTTGAACGTTGCCTTGGAAAGATGGGGAGGTGTGAACAGTGTTTGATTAAAGACGAAATTTGCCTTTGAGGAGAGGTATTTCAATACCAATTGGTGGGGCACTTGAACTACTTTTTGGCCCCGAGGGAGTGGGATTTGAACAAGCCAATCTTCAAAAGTTCAAATGCCTGGGGGGGTTGCCCGGGGAGGATCTTGAAGCTTCAATTTAACTGGTAGGTTAAGGGACCGGGGACTCCATGAGTTCAAGTTATCTGAGTTGGGTTCGAGTTACGAGAAGACAACTAGAGTTTAGGGTTATGTAGTTTACTATTTTGGGTAATGCACAGTTCCAAATGATTATCTCTTACGGGTTAGGGCCTCTGCTTACTATCACTGCGGAACTTAACTCGAACTCGACTAGACCCTAACTCAAAGCTGAGCTTAGAACTCGATCTCATGGATTTCTCGATGCTACTTAAGACAATTAAGATAAGTGGAGGAAAACGTCTCAGTGACTTGAGGCGATTTTAGTTGACTCATCGGTTGACATGTAGCAACAAAATACACAGTAATAAATTGTTTAGATGAAAAGGCTCCTTTAGTCGGGTTTACCAATGCCTCACTTATAGCAGGGCTGTGGGATAGAGGTTTGGCTTGAATGAATTTAAACGTAAGTCTTTACTGAATTCTAAAATACGGGATCGATTGCAGATATTCGAACCAATGGAACCGTCTACATACACATCAATAACACTTTACAACATCGGAGCTATAACCATGGAGAAGTCAGCCACAGTGGGGATAACTCAAACAGAAGAACGAGAGGCAGAGAGTTTTCTGCGCAAGGCAGCAGAACACTGGAGGTATCAACAACTGAACACAACAATTCGCGTTCTTCCTCGCGTCTACAACAGATTGATTTCTCTTTACCTGAAGTCTTCCCCAAACAAAGCACCAGATCTCAATGTAGCTGTGTCTCAGGATAACTTGACACGTGCCAGTGACGTCATCAGAAGATTCGAGAACTTGTTTCCTCATTGTTCAAATTGGATGAAAAGTACATTCTGCCTTGGCAAGACTGACTACTGCATCCGGTCAAGAGATATCGATGGAGGCAAGGGTGATTCATTTAAAATCTTAAAGGGGCATAGTCACGAGTTTTTCAAAACTGTGCTAAAATTATCGGTAGCAAACTTTATCCATGCCCAACATTGTGTTTGAACATTTAAAGGAACATATTAACTTAATTTCATTAAGAGAAAACAAACCATGACCATTTAATATCCATTTAATGTCAACACGCTTAAAGATTTTGAAAAGTTTAGCCTAATTTTTTCAAGTTGCAATCCATTTCCATCCGTGCCATCCGTAGCAACAGACGACAAAAAAAAGCTTCACTGAAGTAACATAGTCTTAAGTAACAAAACTAGACCATTATTTGTGGGCATTCATTGATGTGAGGACATATTTTTAAAGTGAACTTAAACAGCGTGACTATGCCCCTTTAAGGGTTAAACACCTGACGATCACATAAAGCCCTGCCGAGCGGCTCAGCACGTCAATTAAAAATCCCAAAGAAACCATTTCATTGGTTGAGAAATCTCCTGGGCTTGCTTTTGAGTTCTTAAGCGATCTCTACTCAGGTCGTACTTTTTTGTGAGGTTTTCTGGTTTACTTACGTGGTGGCCAAAAACACCATTACGCAATCGTCAGAATCACAATCTTACTCTCATTCAAATACAGTTAGCTTCTTTGAAATCACCCCTGAACTCACTTACTCTTTGATCAAAAAAACGCCGCACATTCTTCCACAGCCAGATTCATTTTTTCCTCCACTCTCAACTGCCTGTTGACTTTGATAGCGATGTATCCATCGGTGTCAATCAATTGCATGGTTAGTGTCAATTGCATGGTTAGTGTCAATTGCATGGTTAGTTTCTTAAACTCTTTGCTAGTTTTGTTGTTAAATTATATAGCAACACTATCAAAAACAAAGGGGGAAAGCGCAACACTCAACATGTGGGTTATAAAACACCAGTCAAATTAACCATATTACATTGGCCACGACGATGTTTTGCAGGTCTAAGGGCTGCGCAACACGCCTTGGAGGTTTCCCTACAGTGTGGATTACAACGAGAGATAACAGGAGCAATACGACGAATCGATTTGTTGCGGGAACTTGACAACGAAAGACGTCGACCTCCAGAAGTACCCGATACTCTGTAGTTGTAGAGTTGTTTGCGAATATGGTTAAACTTTTGGCCGTTTGTCGATTGACAGATAGCATCTTTCTGCCAGTGCTATAGGGTCACGTTCTGTCATTATTGCAGGCACGAATAAGGCTTCTCTCCCCACACAGATGCATCGATGGATGCCAGTGTTTTGAAGTAGCAACGTTCCATAACAGCTTCATGCCAGAGAAACCGAAGATGCGTGCTACCAGAGAGCATCCATGCCTTGTTGTAGTAGCACTTGAACAAAGCACAGGCTACTTAAAGGTCTACTGGTCTCCCAATTTCTTCTTAGGATGGTTTAATTTCCCACAGCTCCTAAAAGAAAAGTGTCACACCGTGCAACCTGAGTGTTATATCAACCCCAGGCGCATATTCAAATCGTAGATTTTGTTTTAAAAGGAATCCAGATAATTATTACTGAGGAAAAGGCTTCAATATCTTCAAAGTAACGACAGGCCTGGATATTATTGCCGAGAAGTGGCGTGAGCAGCCACAGTGTTTTGTTGTTATTGGTTTTTGTTTTGTTTTGTTTTGTTTTGTTTTTCTTTGTGAAAGAGGACTTTCCAAGAAACAGCAGAGTTCATTTGCTAATTACTAAAAGAGGCCACAACTAGTGATGGCCTATAAGCATTCCTTCTTCCCGCTTAGGGAAAGTGAAGCGAGAAGAACAAACGCGAAGCAGCGGACGGGAGTCGTTTTCACGCGGCAGGCGATTTTCACGCGCGCTTATGTGTCCTCACTCGACTATCCTAAGCGGAAAGAGGGACTGTTCGTGGTCTAAGCTAACCATGAAACAAACGTTAAAGTTTTGTCTTATAAAAAAGTAAACGCAGCTGTAACGATGCGAGATTTCGGTTGCTTACCATTAACAGAAAAACAATAATTAAAATCAATAAATCAATAAATTTCGGTTGGAAAATCAAATGGTGCGCCTCTTTCTTTTTGGCAAGTTTCAGAAACTATGGGCTACAGATTGGGGTGATCCGGGGTTTTCTCTATTGCCCATTTACACCTCCCGTAAGGTCATGCATGCTAAATGTTTTTTTACGACTAAAATTTCCAACCGAATGGCAAGGAATTCCACCCCTCCGCCCCCACCACCACCCGCACGGCAACGTCGCGTGCGTAAGTTCATAATGGAGTCATAACCTTGTGGTAAGGACGGCTGCTCGCCGTCAGGCGAAGGCATAATAACTAAACTATATTTACCAATTGATTTACTCTGTCATATTCCAAGTAACTAGGAAAGTCCGTGGCGAGCCTTGTTGCCTTTAATCTTTGGTTCTTGGCTTCCAACTCTTCTAATCTACCAACAAAATAGTTGTGTGCCGGGGATGTCACGGCAAGATCCTCGATTGTAAAGTTCAATCTGAAAAGCAAAAAATTACCAGACTTCCATTGTTGTCAATGCAATATATAATTTTTTGACAACAAATTATCCGATACATTCATCGTAATTTTCATTTCGCAAAGAAGTGGCTCATAAGATGGGCGCTCCTCTTAGTAAAATACTCGCACTACATGAGTCGAAGCTTAAATTAAAAGAATATGTTTTAATGAAGTATACGTAAAAAATTCGTTTTGTCATCATATTCAATGCTTCTGGTTTTCATGCAACTTACCGTTTCTCAATTGCCAAAAAGAGGATTGTCTGTGTTTTAGCTTTCAAAAGACGCAAGACTGTTTCAATGAAGGCATCAGTCAACGAATCGTCGTAAATCACTGAAAAATAAAATAGCAACAATTCCACGCGGCGTATAAAAGCGTTGTCCCGGTTTCTGCGGTATGACGCATCTAGGTGTGTCATTGTTATTTCTTGAAGTGAAATATAGTGCACGCAGGGGTACCCTCAACATTTGTCAGGTTGCTCTAATGGTTTTCTGGATCCCAGTAAGATATACACTTCGGTAGAGAAAAAAGCAACTCCAATGAAATGCAGCAGGTGATAAAGGCACACTGCCACCGACCATGCTTTTAAATGTAAAATAGCCGTGAATGTGAAACGATCCAACCTTTGGAAAGGCGCACTGAAACAAGCTGCATGGCCAGTTGTAATCGCAAAAAATTTGGTGCTTACGAAGTTAACTTCCAGTCACTCATTCAGTCAAAGAGTAAAAGCTCGCGCTCACCATCTGCTGCAAGTATCACAGAGGCTTCCTTTAAGACTTCTTGGTCTTCCTCTGTCCAACAGAAAGCGCCTTCACCTGAACAAAGACGTCAAGAAAAATAAAGATGGCACATCGATAAGTTAAGCGCTCGTTTAACTTATGGAAACACGCTCTTGCGTATCTCTTGGACGGCTCTCTTCAGGCCTTCAGTGTCAATGTTGTAAGTGGAAGTTTGGGAGACTGAGGAAAACTGTGTGGAAACACGAGCTGAAAGCTGATGTTTCCATCCATGGTTGTTTTGTTCACGTCTTACCACAAAACATAACCAGGAAAGATAGTTTTCACTGTTATACGAAATAAGGCTCATTAACGACTATTCCACAATAGCGCTTTTAACATGAGGCGACAAGTACTCAACGGACCCAACGAAGCGCACAGCGCCGAGTTGATTATATGTACCTGATATCCAACAACTTAAGAGTAGAATAATTGTTTGATTAGATTAATTCCCGACTTCGGCTATCGTTGATAAACGTTTTTTTGCCACATTTTTTGGACAAGAAGTTCGCTTCGGTCGCGGCGAAAACATTTCAACGCCGAGGCATTCGAAATGGCATCCAGTTTCCTTATAAGGCAAAAATAAGGTAACGACTGATTACCTGCGAGCCACGAACCAATGAAAGGGCTAGAAACTCCATAACCAAGACTGAGAATTAAATGATAATTATAAATAAATAAATAAATAAATTAATTAATTAACTTTGTGTAACGAGGGCGACACTAAACAGTCTTCGACTGATAAACCAGTGGCCCTCGGATTCCAAATCGAATTGGAATTTGGAAATGTTAGTTTTTGAGGAGGGAGCAAAAACCGGAGAACCCAAAGAAAAAACCCTGGAGCAAGGACGAGAACCAACGACAAACTCAACCCACATATGACGCCGGGTCCGGGACTCGACCCCGGGCCACATTGGTGGGAGGTGAGTGCTCTCACCACTGTTCCCACTACTGTTCTCAAAGAGTTATAGACAGGGGGGGGGATAGAAGCGAGGCCTGGGACCGAGAAACGATGTTCTCACAACTTGCAAAGCGGTCCAGTCAAAACGTGGACAGCGGTGTTCGTCATAATAAATATTTCCGATCGACGATCAACTTATTTGAAATAGTTTTCAGAATTTATGTGTATTTTGTCGGGGGAAAGTAAGCGGTGTGCCGCTAATCTCTCATGGAACTTACTGTCAGTTTCGTACAAGAGAATATTCGATGGAAGCGACATCGATGAAGACGCTTCTGTTTTCGCACTGTCTTGTTTGTTGCAGTGGCGAGTGGATCAGCTGCGAGCTGTACGGCAGTCACGTTTCGCTTGTTTATACTTGGAGAACAGGTTTGCGACAAACGTTTCAAAGTTGAATGCTAGAACTAGATAATTCAACGTAAATAAACTTCTCACCGAGAGAAAGCGCTTGAACTATTCAGGATTTTATTTCTTGTACTCCGCGACGTAATTTTGGTCTTTGTCTATCGCTGAACTGATGCATGTGATAAATAAAAATACTGTCAGTGTTTCTTTTTACATCTCATTCTGTAACGAATTGATAGCATGAGATGAGACAGTTATGGCTGTACTCGGTTTGCATGTTTTCCTCCAGCGTGGTCTAAATAAATTGCAACGGGAAATGTGCCATAAAACATCGATGGAAATAAATTCAATCAAAACTGCTATAACCTAATGCATGGAAACAATACCTAAGCACAAAATACGACTTTTATTGTCAATAATCCAGTTATGTGTTAACAAGATCATTTCACAGTTCAGTACTTTGGACCCGATCCCTCTTTTTAACCCAGCTTCAGAAAATTCTATCTGATTCTATACAGTCGATCAGCACAGACTGGATTGATCGAAGCGCTACTGTTCTACTTTGCGACTAAAAAAACTCCGAGAGTAAACTTTTGTCTTCATAAGAAGCAAAATGCACGAAAATATGATAAAAGTGTAAAATACGATCAATTCGTCAATTACCTAAACGAAGGGACAAAACCGAATCCGCCGCCTTTGGCCGCCATAATTTTTTCCCTTCAGCGTCCGAGTTCCGTTGGAACATGCAACATCTGCGCACGCGTAGGAGGCATGTCCGCTGACCAGAACCTCACAGATTGCTTTGCAAGTTGTGAGAACATCATTTGGATTTCATTTGAGAGAATGTATTGGAAGTTGCTTTCCCCCCCCCTGAGTTATAGAGGTGTAATTTGTTTTCAACCAACCAGAGTTCGCACAGTATCGTTTTTCATAAAGGACTGTATTGTATTCAAAACAGCTAATACATATATATATATTTTTTCAATGTGCGTCTTCTACCTGTAGGTAACTCTGGTTTCAACCAGTCAAGCTCACGCACTGTAACAACGTCACCTCCTAAGAAAACAAAATAATTATAGACTCAATAATTGTCAACAACACGTGCGCAAAACGTTACTAATGAAAAGGCTGGTAAACCAGCGATTTTTACAAAACAAACAAACAAACAGACAGAGAGTTTGTCATCTACATTGTCTTGTGCTTATGTATCAAGTCCTTATGCAGGCAGAGAATGTGCATTACACTTGGCTTGCAATACTTGTAATTATACTGAATATTTGTTATTGTAGAGCGCTTTTCAAATGAGTGTCGTTGAACCAAAACCAAAGTAATTGCCCAAGCCAATCACAACAAACACAAATTACCCAGCGAACCAATCAGAACTCGAAGCAAATGCATGTAACCCGCGCCAAGCGCGGGAAAACGCGTGCGAGCAAGTCGGGATTGGTTTATGTTTTACTTCTGATTGGTCGAGAAAGTGGTGCGAGATTTTTTAACCAATCACAGGGCGAAGTAAAGCAAAACCAAAGCAAAACGCGAATTACTTTCGACACTCAATTGAAAACTGCTCTAACATTGCAATTGAAATTGTTATTGTAATCGTAATTGTAAGTCTTACAACAAAAGTTCAAAACAATAAAAAAAAAAGGCAAGCCAGCCTTCTAATCTGATCCGGTGAGCAAACACTCTTTTTCTATTTAGAGGACCTTTGAATGTATGTATGTAACCACGTGCATGGTGTAGTTAACACATATAATAGAAGGCAAAAACACGTTTTACATTATCATTAAACACGATGACCATTTACGAACACGAGAGAAATGTGGAAAGCAAACACTCTTTTTCTATTTAGAGGACCTTTGAATGTTAGCCGGAGGCGAGTGCTTTCGACATTTCTAGTTTTCCATTTCATTTCTCGTTTATCGTTTTTCTTATTTCTCACTTTACTTGTTCTTAAACGGAAATGGAACGAGTCTCAAATCCTTATTCCTTTATTACGCGTTTTCTTTCATTTTCATTTTTTTCTAGATCAAATGTCTACATTCCTAGATATTCTACTAAATTTCATTAGAGGTTTTTGAGACAAAAACGCTTTCTTTCAATTAACACTTTAAATTTGTTTTGAAAACAATAAATATCGTTTCGAAAATGACAAAACATGCTTTTCTGTGCTTTATACTATGAAAAAGCATGTTTTTCATAGCTAATCAGAGCGCGAGCATCTTTCAGTCTATATTATAACGCGTGGAAACCCTTTTCTGCTTAAGACCCACTTTAAATATAGGTCCTTGATTGTAACATATCTGGTTAATTTCAATTACAATTTGCCACCAAAGCGGAACAAATCTGTTCATTTAAAGCACAAATTGTACCCCACCCCCCCGCCCCCTTCCTGAAACATGTGATATGGTTGATCATCCCAAGAGATACGTTATGTATTTTTATGCTACAGTTTAGGTGTATACCATTTATTTTAATATCAATTATGAATTACACACGTAAAGACCTTTCAAAAACAGTACTATACACGCGGATTCTTAGTTTGAATTCACTAGTTTGGAAAAACGGATATTTAACTCGCAAAAGATTTTCTGCAAATGGATTCCGATTTGCCTTTTTGCAGCCATCCATGAAAAAAATAGTCCTCAAAGATATGTCCACCCAAGCAATCAGAACACGCTATTATAAAAACCGTGGCTGACTTCTTTAAATTAAAAAAACACAAAGAAAAACAAACAACAGACCAAAAAAAGACAGTTTATTTTAGGTCAATAAATACACATTTCAGTGCACACAAATATCAAATGGACCAATATCGTGCCAATCACACAAACATCAAGCTGGCGAACTATATTCACGAAGTTTTCATGTATTACTGTACAAACATGAAAGGTCACACTTTTGATTTCATCCACAGAACAAAACCTTAGAACCATCTTGTTAATCACTAATGAACAGTAGTGCAACTTTGTTACACCTTTGATGCGAATCAAAAATGGTCAAAGCCAAATATTCGTCCAGTGAAACGTTTTGACTACAAAGCAGCAGTAATGCTTTCACTCTGAGTTTCAACACTGGTATTTTGGTTTTCTCTATCGTGAACCGCGGTCTCCACTAATCCAAGATCAACCGCTGGTCTGGTAGCAGTTGCATTACCATGCTTCGCTGGTCTGATTTTCAGCATTTTGTAATGAAGAATTGGGTTTGCCACGTACACCAGATTCAACATTGCATAACTCACGAGACTCGCAGTTTTCGTTGTTCTTTCTTGAAAACTTTCGATCCTGGGCAACGCCGTTTGACAAACAATAACTGGAACTCTGAACAACAGAAAAATGCCAAGCATTTTGTGGGTCAAGTAGGTGAGTTTTTTCTCTTGGCGTTGGCGCAGTGTGAGATTTGAAGGGTTCACCACAGAAGAGCGCAACGCTTTTACGATGCGAAAGAAAGTTACTACCATAATCACAATGGTTATCTTATCAAATTGACCCACAATTGATAGGAGGATGGTGAACAGCTTATGGTGACCAAGTTCAGTTAGCATGTTATTGAAGGGAAAAAACTCAATGCAAACGGATTGTTCATTTCTTATTGAGATGGAAAACAAGACAAGGGTTGTTAAAGCTAATACCCAAGTCGCTAGAATGATTTTCTTTACGTTGCTTGTTGTTAGGTGTCGATCAAGAGGCCGAAGAACACATTCCTGACGATCAAAAGCCATAAGCCACAATGTTACAGCATTCATTACATTACAGGCAAAGCTTGAAACAAAACCAACTTTGCAAAGAAACTCAAGGACTAGAGAGTCATGAATTTGAAAATAATTCACGACGGTCATAAATATTAGTAAAGGCATACTCAACAGCGACATCAGAACGCCTGACAGTGCGAGGTTGGCTAACAAATAATGAGGCACTTTCCGAAGGTCTCGTCTCTTTCGATGCAGGAGACAAACGCCACCGTTGCCAAAAGTTCCCGCCAAAATGCTCACCGCCACGAAAGCGATGACAAATATCGCGAGATGTCTTGGTACACGCGTGGAAGAAGCACTCCTTGTTGTAGGCAAATCTCCTTCGAAATTTGTCGAGTTGTTCATGATGATTTGCAACTGAGACGCTTTTTTTGCGAGGGAAGGAGGGCAGCCCTGTACACGGAAGTGTGACCAAAAATGTTTCTTGAGTTTCCTTCCCTAGAGCAATACTGCTTTTCTCGGTATAACGAGAATTTTTTCGAGTAAATCCTGCTTGCGAAATGTTGTTATTTTGCATTCAAAGTCCAAATTATCCTATTTCAGCCGCAGGCGACAGCTCTGCGTTTACGAGAAGAAGAACTGCATTCGAAGTGTCTTTAAAACTGCGATTAAAGTGTTTTCAAGTGTCTTTAGACGTGAAATGATGTTATTAACTTATATTCAATTGTTCAATTGACGGATTTCAATCATATTTATTTTCTAACGACAGTCATAAAAATAAAACCAGAATTATCACTGCATGACCAATCACAACAAATGCAAACAACGCAATAAACCAATCAGAACTCAAAGTAAGCTGATACATGTGACCACAGCTAAGCGCGGGCAAAACGTGCACAAGCGAGACAAAGTGCTAACATAGACCAGTAAAGCGCAACCAGCGAATACAGTGACTACCACATTTATTTCGTGTTCCTCTCTTAGTTAAATTTTGAAACTGCAGTGACGTTTCAACAACAGTAAATGGCACAAATTGGCATGAAAAACAACAAACTGAACGATTTTGACAGATTTTGACAGATACTGTAGTCACATAAGCAGATTGCGAAACTGACCTATTGAAAACTGTTCTCTAACGCAGAAGAGCTTTAACGCCATTATACGAGACCGCAATCAAGAGCATAAATTACCAAACCTTACAAAAGCCGGAAGGTATCTCATTTGCTGTGTTAAGACTTTGAAGCTTTTAAAACATTACTTTCCTAATTATTCAAACCGCTGGGAAGGTTTCGAGAGTTCTTAACTGTTCGCCCATTGAGCCCTTAATACCGACTAATGGCACTTGTGTTACACGCAAAAGACTCCAATTTTTTTGTGTGTGTGTTGAAAAATACACAAAAGCAAAATTGGGACAGCAAAGGGAACAAATCCGATGATCGTTTTCATCACGGAACATTTTCGCCACATATAGAAATAAAAAAAAGCTTTCCGAATTGTTCGGCAAACTTAACGGGCAAAAATCTATAATATAGCACTCCAATTAAACGACGATTTCTAATGTAAGTAACAAAGTTGAAAGCTAAATAGACTTTCCTGGAGTGCACAGAGACATCTCTGGTTATCTTTCCTTTTAAAGATGCGATTTCTATGGGCTTAATTAAGAAACCATCCTATTTGCTGATCCTTTAAAACTCATGTAAAGCACCGACCAAATTGATTTCGAATTGACATCTCATCCTCAGTCTCATTCTGAAGAGAACGAGAACTTTATAATTACTATAATTTTTTTTTAAATTTAGTTCTCGCTAAATAGAGAAAGGACATGCTTTTAATTTAGAGTTTTAATTTATTTACTTCGCGAACTGGCGATCTTTTCAGGTTTGCGGGAACAATTTTGCGATTTAGAAAGATTGAGATTCACGAAGGTTTTAATTCCTGCGAAGTACAAAAAAAGTGTAGCCGAACGGAACTAAACGGTACAAAGGTTGTTTTAAAGGTTGCTTATCGCCAAATTCTGGTATTCCCCACATTCACATGGTGATTACAATACAGAGGAACTACGCTAATTCGACCACCTAAAAGGGATGTAAGAATTTGTTTGTAGTGCGAAGGTAGTTGGATTAAAAGGGTAATGTCAAAGGAGGAATAAAGACAAAAAGATAAAGGAAACATAAATAACAAGACGAAATAAAGAACAAACCGGTTTAAAACTACAGCTTTGTCTTTCCTTTGTCAAATTTGCGTTCTATTTACAAAGATCGCAAGTAAAAATTCCATACCATACGGCAGCCGTTTTTCTTCTTTTCGTGTGTTTCTGTGGACGCTCAATTTAACGCTTTCACTCTTAGTAGTGGCCAAAGTAAAATTTCTAGAAAAATCCTAAATTTTACTTTTTCAAATCCTGCAAAACAAATAGTATCATGCAAAAGAACTGCTGAAGAGGTTTCATTTGAATGGTCACATCATAGGATTTCATCCACAGACTCAAAAGTTAGAACCACTTTAAATGTCTCCATAACTGACTCTGGGAGTACAAGGGTTAAGGCGGTATTTGCAATTTACGACATCAACGTTTCGTGTCAGATAAAATACCCATTTACTCATAACTGCATAGGATTAATTGACTATTTCGGTTTAGTAGCTAAGCAATGTAAAGTTTATTGTTTGGGATAAGCAGCTGGATCGTATTTGTGTTTTGCTTAGGCAAAGATGTGATGATAAAGGATAGATTAGAAAACTTTGCGTTTGCAAAATGTCAGATTTTAGCGTATTGGCTGGGGCTCCGCAGTGTAGAGTAATTTTAATAAATAAAATAGTAAAGTTTTAAATCCACCCAATTTGGCCAGGGCTCGGCAGTGTAGAATAATTTCAATAAATGAAATAGTTAAGGTTTAAATCCACTCAATTTGTGAAATGAGTAAATCATTTTCTTTCCATTTCCTTTCCTTAAACCAATTAATGGAAGGTTTTGAGAGTTTATCGGTTTTCTACTATTGAGCCCTTAACACCGAATAATGGCACAACTGTCTTGCAAATGAAACCTTTTTTTTTCTTGGCGTCGAAAATGCAAAAAATAAAATAAAGAAATAGTTTAAAGTGGTAAATTTAAGCGGTCCCTGCGGCAAAATTCAGACAGCTCCGGGAACGAATCAGGGTGAGCGTACCACAAACAACTTCGGCCAAATATTAAATAAATATAAATTTATAAATTTAAAAACTTTGAAATCCAGTTCGGATATAGTCGATGAATTTCTGGACAAACTGACTGGGGAAAACCTGTATACAACTCAAGACGAAATCTGAATGGATTTTCCCAGACTGCATTAAAAACTCTTTAGCCGTTCAGTATCATTATTTATTTGTATACATGTCTTTTCTATATCTTAAAGTGCCAAACCTCGCAAAAAAGTCTTATTTGCTGATCCTTGAAAACTCGCGTTTACAAACCCGACTGAAAGGCTTGAATTTGCAATTAACGATCGTTTACGTTTTGCTTGAGATAAATTACCCAATTACTGCATCGGGTTGATTGGTCATGACGGTTTAGTACTTAGAGATACTTACTTGAGATATGCAGGTGGATCGAATTTGTATTTTATTCAGACAAATGTTTGATGACAAAGGATAGATCTGAAAACTGTTTTCGTTCCTAAAATGTCAGTTTTTGGTTTGGCAATGTAGATTAATTTAAGTAAACAAGTATAGCATTGTTTTAAATAAACTAGGTTTCTGAAACGTCTAACCACTTTTTGTTTCTCCTGCTAAAAGCGTTATTTGGCCGTCAACTTGAAGATGCCATTAGAAATAAATGCTCTGAAAGGTAAAGTCGTTTAGCGGATCTACCATAACGCCGGTTTTAAAGGTCGCTCTAAGGGCGTCTCCGTAACAGACTTAAGTCACCCATTTTAACAGGTACTCCTGTTTTATATTAAAGGAACTATGTCACGGTATTTTCATTCACTTTTCTGATCTGACAAAATTATCTTCTCATTGAGGGAAACCTCACAATAATAGTTTCCTAAGGTAGAAAAACACCAAAGAAGTAAGAATAAACCAAAAATAAACAAGGATGGTTACGACTGGGGGAGATTAAGATGGATTACGAATGACAAACTTGAAAAAACTTGCCAGTTTTTGAAAGATGCGTTGTCCGTGACGTAGCTCCTTTAATGGCTGAATTTAGACTTTTAAAATCAGACGTAGTGAAGGTAGATGTGTGACGCTTGAGACAGGCCTAAAACCAACAGGATGTTCAGTTCTGCTAGTTGAAATTACTAAAAATTTACAAGCAAAATAGGAGTATCTGTCAAGAACCACATTTTGTACTTCACTTTTCAAGCTTGAGTTTTTTCCAGGCTCAATTGGTATGCATATATTTGCGTTCACAAAATCAATGTCAATTTTTATTTCAGATTTTGATTTGGCACACAATTTTTTCTTTCTTTTCAGGGTACGAGCACGCAAAGACAGCTGTGGCATCAGTTTGTTAACATAACTGGACAAAAAAATTCCTACTAAAAATCTTTGCATCCAGAATCAGATGGTATTCCGAAAGATTAAAAAATAATGTTTCGTGGAACTCGTCTCGCTAATATTTTATTAAGGTGTTAACGTTGTTAAGAAGCTGACGTACGAAAATTTGCACAAATGAATGACACACCGCTTTATGACCAAATAAACACTAAATTTGACATACCATACATGAAAAGATGCGAGTTCATGGTTATATTGTCTTGGCATCCTTGAAGAATTCTGTCCCCAACATCTGATAAAAACAGACTATACAAGTGTTATCGGGCGTGGCTTATGAACGCGTTACTTAATTATTCAAAAAAATAGTCGTAAGGTGAGAGCAATTTATTTTTGTTAAAAACGTTGAAATAACGACGGATTGAGGGATCTAGGAAGCTGATCAATGTTGGTTGTTATGTACGGTTCCAGTTCAAAGACAATGAAGAACCCATAAGTTGAGCATATTTGTTACCATGGTTACTGCAACTGGACTGCATCCACCGAAGGATTATTCCCCAGCACTTGTTGGGTATTCCTTTAGTTAACTGGATCTCATTCCGTTGTTCACCTGGGTCCTGTTGTTCAAAAGGCAACTACACCATCGGTTTAAAAGTTAACCAAGCATTCTGTTTTTCTCGTTAAAAAAGCGCTTCCACTAGAACTGATATTTTTAAGATAGTTCAAAGCAGGCAAAGTAAAAATGTGTGGCAAAAAGAACTATTAAAGACCCACATCATTTTGCCATCAAACTGAATTTGAAAACAGAAAAATTGATGGTAATCCTGGGTCAACCTAGCCTTTAATGCCCTGTTCCCACCAATAGTGAAGCTCCATCACTCCCCATACACTGTATAAACCAAGTGCAACCCACAATTCCCCAATTTGCTCTGACAAAGGGCTAACGCTCGAAGCGTCAGCTTTCAATCTCTTTATGGTGGCCAATTTGCTTTTATCAACTCAGTTGATAAATCCAAAAATTTGTGTTTCACGTTCCCAATGACACAGCCCAACAGTTTCTTTAGAAACTAGCCCCCTGGTTTGTTCTAAGGGCTTGTCACGCAATCCATTCCTGCATGACATGCCCAGAGAATGTCAATGTTGGAGGCTAGGGTTAACTTCACGCTGGTTTGAACAACTGGCTCCAGGATGAAAACTACACAATATGAAGCAAAATTTCTTGTCAAAGAAAGAAACAAGAAGACCAAGCTGAAATTACCGACCCTCTGATCAAACGTCTGATGCACCAACCACTAGATCAGTAGCCTGTTCCAGGCTCTCGGTTTGTGGGGAAAGAGCGAAAAAGCGGGCGAGCGCGGAAAAGACGAGCGGGGATGAAGGCGAGCGAAGGAAAGAGAGCCTGTAAGAATTTCTTTAACGGCCCTCTGTCGGTATAGCAGGAGCTGCTATACCCTCTGATTGGCTAATTTTGACAGGAAATGCGGATATCGCGCGATCCGCGCGAGCCATCTTTGTCAACTGACGCCGACTGATACCTGATCGGAGTGTTGACGAAGTGTTGACATTTCCTGTCAAAATTAGCCAATCAGAGGGTATAGCAGCTCCTGCTATACCGACAGAGGGCCGTTAAAGAAATTCTTACAGGCTCTCTTTCCTTCGCTCGCCTTCGTCCCCGCTCGTCTTTTCCGCGCTCGCCCGCTTTTTCGCTCTTTCCCCACAAACCGAGAGCCTGGAACAGGCTACTAGATCAGCATCCCTAGGTTCCACACTACAATTTTAAAAATTATATGCACTGATTACCTGTGCAAAACACTCTCTTTGCTACTCTTCCCAACACAATGCTGCATAAACCAAGGCCTGCTCCAAGCTCCACAGCGATGCATCTGTCAAACCTGAGTTTCATGTTTTTAAAATTACACACTAACTTATGAAAAATGCAGAACTATACACCATTTTATGACACACTAATGTCACATATGCATTACATTCACCAGATATAAAAATTAATTACATCACAGTACTAAAGGTGAAGGACAACATTAAAACTGCTAACATGGCTGACATACAACTGTACATGGAACTCAGTAGTTAACAAATCTTAAAATAAACGAACAAACACATATAATAAAAAATAAAATAAACGAACAAACACATATAATAAAATAATAACCATTAAATAAACCAATAAGTAAATAAACTAAAGAGAAGAAAACAGGATGAGTCACTTTCTTGCACACCATAAATATCTTATGATGGCAGCCACTTTTTCCTGAAAGGGTCAAGCCCATTGTATGCTTTTTGAGTTTACCTTTTTGGGTTTATGAGTTTCATGTAATTTATTTAAAATGGCAACTCACTGTGAGACACAAAAATACGAAAAAAGCTGCACATTGATCTTGCTTACAGTGTTATATGTTTGGTGAAAGACAGTAGGGTGTACCTTTCTTCATTGTGAATCAAGAAATCACACAATAAAAGAGCTCCCCTCCAAACCTGTTAACATTAAGTAAGGAAAAGGTTTAATTACTATTCTAATCTGGAAATAACTGTCAAATGTAGGAGAATTACTGCCGTCAAAGCTCTCGTAAGCCACCACCTTGACAATTTAGAAAAGTGGACACAACTAGAGCTGGTTGCTTACGACAATGGGCTGTTATAAGCAAGTGAGTAGTAAAACATTATTTAGAGGGTGGTTGAGAGCATTTGGCAGAAAGCTTGATATATGTTGATGGTTTTTAATGGTATTCAGTAATGATATTAAAGTGCACCTAACCCCAAAATATTTTTACGCTAATATATAACTTTGCACCTATTTTAAAAACATTTCGCCATTATTTGCAGTTTTTGACTTTTTTACGGGCTTCAAAACTTACGAAAAACTAAGCATCATTTGTCGCACGACTGAGTCAGAAGGGGCATGTGTCTTTTCTTCATTTGACGTCACAAACTGCTTTGCATGCATGTTTACAAAGACTTAAGGAGATGCAAATCAGTTTGTGATGTCAAATCCGGAATAGACCCGGTCGTGTAACATAACCCGGCCGGAATAGCTCGGTCGTGTAACATATGGTGGCTAGATTTTGTAACTTTTACAGCATATAAAAAGTCAAGACTGAAGGGGATTTCATAAAAACAGGCACAATACTTTTCGTGCAGGTGCAAAGAGCTATTTTAGCGAAAAAAATATTTTGCGGTTAGGTGCACTTTAATAATTTTAACGTTATCGTTTTCGGGTAATTTATGAGAGCTTTTAATTACAGAATTTAAGTGACAATTCATACAGGGTTTTACAGAGCTGGTTGCTTACGAGAGGGGTTGCAAGGAAAGCTTCAACTGTACTATGTTTCAAACAGAAGCAACATGTGGAATCACGTCAGTGCAGCTTGCTACCAAACCACTACAAGTGAGGAACCTCTCCCACAAATATACTTAAGGTAATGTACAACTCTCCAGATTGTTAAAGAAGACCAGTTGCTGGTCTTCTAAACTTCTTCCACATCCTAACTTTTTCAAATGGCACTTTCTTTTGAGAAAAGAAAAATAACAATGACAAGAATCTTACTGGACCAGGTTTGCTTAATCTAGATGTACATGTACATGAGGAATGTTGCCTGTACATTTATATATAGTCATAACTGTTACCTGCAGTCCCACATCTGTAATTGGAGTGGACAAGTAATGCTCTAGTAAACAAAAGAGCAAAACAATCGGAATTAAAAATCAGCAAGTATTTCTGCAGGGCTTGAAATAATTTCCCGGCTGCCGCCGGTCAAGTTGTCCAGTCAAACCTATTTTTGCTCAGACACAACCCATTTTTGGCCTGACAAATATCCATTACATCATACCTCTATAAAATCTCCCCCCCCCTCTCCCCACATAATGTTTACATATCAAACAAGTACATTTTCTACGCCTTTATTGTACATGCAGCTTCGAACTCAATGCTGGAAAACTGGAATGCACGGTAGAGCCGCAAAGTTCGGCAAAATCAATATTACGCTTGTGGATACAGCTATTGCTTCAGTTCTATGTCTTCTATACGGTTAAATTTTAATACCTACTAAAGTTATGAAGTTGATGGAATATGTGAATTTTCTGTTAAAATGGTTTGTTTCCCTTGAAAATAGAATGTTTCGTTAATCTTGGAATTTATACCTTGAGTGATTCACACAAAAATGTTGACAAGTGGACAAATAAATGTAAACTTGCTTTCTTATTATTGTTATTTTTACACTTCTTGGATTTTTGTTTAAGACAAATTAAAGGGTGGCCAGACCTTTGTACTGACACTGAGAGGCACCGTTATGTTTCGTCACGTTTACAAAATCCAAGCGGACTATATATATAAAGAATATAGTAATTCACGCCGCTACACACGCTACTCTGGAAGACCTGCTAATTTGTGGTGACGGCTTGATGAATGACAAAGCGAAAATTTGCAACCACCGGAAATTTTATAACCACTATTATGAATCATTTATTAAAAGTTTTTGGTCTGGTAGTATCTCATTCTGTCTTTTCCCCTTTTTATTCACGAACACCAATAACTGATGTTGAACCTTTAAAAATTTAAACGACCGGACAAACGACCGAACAAATTGTCCGGCCATCCAAGGATTTGACCGGACAAAACCTTTTTTTGACCGGACATTGTCTGTTGACCGGCCGTTATTTCAAGCCCTGTTCTGCCATCCTAGGATACATTACTAGGGGACAAGTGCCCTCACCACTGCACCAACTTTGCTACTTCCTGAAAGGAGTATTGCTGAAGGGTGAAATAACAAAAACTTAAGAGATTATCAATCTTGGTTATTGAATTTCTAGCCTTCTCAGAAAATGACATTTCAGATAGTCCCATTTCAAAAGTTCTCCAAGGTCATGTCCAGGACGCCCCCCTCTCCACAGAAGTTCCTGCTTTCAGGCTCATATCCGCTTGTTTCACCTGTAAATCTGGACACCTTAAAACGTTACCAAAAACCCTCACAATTACCAAAGTTGAGAATACAATAATTGTTCCACTTGTGTTTTTGAATGTGACGTGATTATAAGTAAGTTGACACTACGTGCCATGTTGGTTATTTATCACCAACATGCATGTGCTCAGGGAACAACTCTTAAATAAAACAGGAATACCTATGGTAATAACATCCAAGTCATCCTGAGTGACACGTTTTCTTGGAGGTGACAAGTCTCCATCTTCATCTTCATGGATCTTTTTCCCCTCTTTGGCCAAGTTAATGCTACTGGACTTTGAAGGTCTTGCTATTTTAAACCTTGTAAAAGCTGTCAAATTGTAGGAAGGAGGAAGTCATTATTGTTACCTGTGAGTATTTCTAATTTATAATATTGAAAGAAATATCAGTGAAACAGAAGTAGATGAGAAAATGGGATCATTTTTACCTCTAAATAGCCTGCATAGCAGGCAGACATGGGGAAGGGCTAGTGGGAGCGAGAAAGTGGGAGGAAAAAATTAATGAGGGGACTGTGGAGAAGGGAGGGAATGTCTGGTGGGCTTGAAGGGAATCAATGGAATGACTTCAGAATACCCGGGCACTTATTTGCATACCGTAAACTGCCGCTTTGAAGCCCCCTGCTTATAAGCCCCCCCAGTTATAGGCCCATCTACCTGCAAACAAAAAATATATCTGGTTATAAGCCCCCCTCCCCTCTAGTTTTCCTTGTTTCCATAATATTAAGCACTCTCACAGAACACTGCGAAGATGAACTCTGAGCTTCTGTTTTGTTACGTTCTGGTTACGTTCATGTTGTTACAGTTTTAATTTTGTTGTTAAAATTGAAAAGAATTCGATTTATTAGGACATTTCACAGGTTAATTAAAAACTGATACATTAAAAACGTATTTCGATCAACACTGCTGTGGTTCATTTTGAAACGTTTTTTTTTTATTCCGCTTATAAGCACCCCCCCCCCCCCCCCAGATATAAGCTCCTCCGTTTATAAGCCCACCCAACACCCCTTACGAAGTTGTATAAGCCCAGGGCTTATAAGGGACAGTTTACGGTATCTGTGGAAACAAAAGGATCCATTCTTATCAAGTGATAAGATGCAAATAAGTGGCCGGGCATTTGATAACACAGAACTTTGGCAGAGGGGATTGTTCCCTCTACCAACAACATCCACACAACCAATATGGCAGATCACAAGTTGTTTCAACAGAATTTCTCCGGCCTCGCCGGGCTATCAAGGTCTGTGCTTTTTAAAAAACTAATAATCCTGCGACCTTCAGGACAACATTTTTCCGCCAAAGTTAATTAGATAAGAGCAAACCACGCCAAACCTCACAGAAAAATTTAATTTCCTAGGGGTAATGGCTGGTCTTGATGGTGCATACTTTTTTACATACCCACATTCTCTTTTGATGTTCGCAAAAACGGGGTACAAAGATGCACGTCGGACAAGAATGTTTCTTTTGCGGCGGCCATGTTTGAATGAGCCCGCGAAAATTCGGGGCAATTTTGGAGTACGGTTACATGACGTAGTTATTGTTGAGGAGGTGGTAGAGAAAGATGGCGGGCTGGCGGCGAAATGACCTGAACAGCTGAGAAAAAGAAAATAATGAATATATCACAGCAGATTTTAGCTTTGGACGCTCGATACAATGCTTACCGTGTCCCAAATAATCCTCAGTATCGTAAGTATATTATGATCATGATAAACAGATCACTCTGAGTAGAATTTTGCTTTGAACAAAATGGTTTGAAGCAGGTCAAAAAAGTATTTTGTATGCAGATAATCAAGCTTAATTTGGGGTGTAAACCGTTTGTTGCTATACTCGGACCCCTGCTTCCTTTATTGATTGATACAGGAACGTTGTACATTCGAAGACGGAATCAGTTATTACGAGAGAATGCCAAAAAAGAGGTAGGCTGGACATGCTACAACGAATTTGCAATAACTAATGTACCAGTCAAATCGAAACTTCAACATCCACCCCCCGGGCACCCCCCCGGACATTTGAACTTTTGAAGATTGGCTTATTCAAATTCCCTCCCCTCGGCGCAAAAAAGCCGTTCAAATGCCCCAACAATTAGTTCTGAAATACCTCTCCTCAAAGACAAATTTTGTCTTCAATCGAACACTGTTCACACTTTTCAGATCGAGATGTGCCGTGATGACACCTTCAGACTTCTTTTGAAGACCTTTTTCAAAGAGTTATTCACTAACAAAGGCGAAATTCTATCTTTTAAATCCGTCAAACCCTGCAAAAACCGAAAAAACGCACAGGAGTATTACACCACAACAAGAGATATATCCAGTTCAAATTCCCCACCCTTCCAAGGCAACGTTCAAATTCCCCCCTTCCCAGGCACAATGAACAGTCAAATGCCCGGGGTATGCCTGGGGGGTGGATGTTTAAGTTTCAATTTGACTGGTACGTAAGCTTAAATGGTATCTGAGGTTGCAGCTACAACCTGACGTAGTAATCCAAAAAAACTGTGTATGATAATTATAATGATTAGTCGAGTGCTCACATTCTTGCATTAAATGAAACCTTTTTTTGTGTTTGTATATTACATGTCAACTGATTTTTATTTAGAAGGGGCATGAAGACCTTGCCCCGAGGGGGGAGGGGTACTCACCATGGTGGGCTATACGGTGCTCAAGGCTCTTCCTGAAAGGGGTGCCTTTTTTTAAGCTTGCAATATACTAAAGGGTAGATAAAATCATAATTTTAATATATGAAATGGTCACAAAATCTTCTGCAAAGTGAAAGACTGGATGACGAAAACTAAGTGTGTAAAAGGTTACCAAATTTTAGCAGAAATAACAATGCAAAACATATAAGAACTTGAAGCCTTTGAGCAACTGAGCCAGAAGGACTGAAAGTACATGGAAAATGTGGGGATCATAGGAAATTCTATTGTTTTGGGTTATCCTTGAGGTACACATGTAAGAAAGAGTACAATCAGTTTGCCATAGGTATAAACTGTATGAAAGGGGTGCCCTTTTGGTAAAAATTAGTCTATTAAAGGGTAAGGGTAAGGCTCATACTGGGAAGACTCAAACTGGTACAAGGTAGACAAATAAAGAAATGTAATAGGGATGAGAGTGTTAGCAAGGAAGTAGGTCATGTACAAAATTGAAGCACATGTACAGTCATGTATGCACAGAGTGGTGATTTTAGTACACAAGACCAGTATATCTCATGAAGTACATGTAGGTCATAATTTATAAGAGGTTGAAGTGCATATACATGTACACTTAAGGTCGTGATGTCGTGTACATGAGACAGGTATAACTCAGGAAGTAGGTCATATAAGAAATTGAAGAAAATGGACATGTATGCACAAGGTGGTGATTTCAGGTAGATGAAACCAGTATAACTCATGAATTAGGTCATATAACAAATTGAAGTACAATTCTTCTACATATACACACAAGGTCATGATTACAGTACATGTACATGAGAGTGGTATAACCCAGATCGGTACATCTCAACATAATACAGAGTATTTCATGAGACCAGGGTGAAGAAGGGCCCAATAATTATATAAAACAGATACAAACTTATGTACCAGCAGACTGGCATGAGTCCAGACCAGTTCCCATACAAGCTGTTTTCCCTGCTTATAATTATGAGACCAGTCCAAAATTCCATCTCAAAAGGTTTAGTCTCAGACCAACAGGCCTTAGCCCTCACTTAATGAGAAAAACCACCCATGCTGGCCAGTCTTTGACTCGTTTGTGTCAGTTCAGCTTCTGGAATGAGTCAAAGGATTAAGGTTGGTTCACTTAAGGGAATGACTAAAAGCATTTTATCTTTAACATGTGCACAGTAGCTTGTCAGTATCAAGTTTAAAACAAACAAATGCAATCATGCAGGGAAAGGAAATAAAAGGAAAAAGTTGAATCCCCTAGTTTTCACTTCATTGTGCCACTTTTTGTGACGAAATCAGGAGCTCTTTCTAAGTACCGATGACCTTGTTCTACTGTGCACCACTAATGGAAGCCAGGCATAACTACACTAGTTGCTGTCACAAAAAGCTTGTAATCAGCAGAATTACAGATTCCTATGACTAATTTTTTTGTTAGAAACTAGATCATTCATGCCGTCGTCAGTATCTTTACTTGCGAAGACAACTGCTGTCAAAGCGATATGGACCATCAGAATCATCATTGTCAAGGTAAGAACAGCCTGTAGTGGAGCTGTTTGTCTTAGCATACATGTACTTGATTTAAAGATTGTTTGGGGGAACAAGAAAGTCAGAGCTGCATTGGGTTGTGTCAAAATGTAAGCTGCCCAAGGAAGTGGGGTTCAGATTTAATCATTTAAAACAGTGAAGGGGGAAGAATAATCCAGGACTGCCTTCTTCTTTTTCCACTCACCCCTCTTGTTAACTCAGCTCTCCCTATTAAGCTGGAATCTGCATGTATTGCAATCACTCTTCAAGTATAACATGTTATTTGTAGTGGTAATCATGAGAATCATAACTCACTTTAAACCTTATTGTTAAATGTCTTCTGCATTGTTTTTCATTTTTTAGAAGTCGCAGTGCAAGCACATACAGTAAATTGAGTTCCTTTGAGGTACACGGCATGCATCTCTGAAAACTTGCTTTTGGTATATTTTTTGCTTCAGTTTTGTTTCATAATGTTAGAAGGACACTGTAGACTGAAAGTGTCTGATATATTTTAAAATACAGTATCACTTATCTTAAAAATGAGTAAAGGGCAGAACAAGGGAATATGAAGGTTATTACTGTTCAAACTGTAAAATTATTTTAAATTATTTCTAGACCAGTTTCGATTCCTTGCACATTGATTCACCTGAAGGAGGGCATTCCCCTGTCAAGCCCACTCATCGTCGTTACCACAGTGGAGGTTCGTTCAAGTTCCTGCCTCCACCTGATCTGCCAGAGTCACCTCCAAGGGGTGTGGTACCCACACGCAAGGCTGAGGCTAGCAGGTAGTGGGAATGGTGATCAGCTTTGTTTGTAAAACTAAAATCAAGCTCAAAATGCGAAAAGATACGATGAAGAGCTGATTTTACATACAATGTACTTTTGTTCCACAGTTATAGTTGAACCTCTCTTAACCCTATTTAGCCTGGGGGGGGGGGGGCACATTGTGCCCGCGCTGACTTATAACTTATAACTTATAACTAATAACTTTTAAACGGCGAGACCAATTATCACCAAATCTTGTGACTTTTCCTAAAATATATCAGAGAAAAATGTCCTGTGTCAATGACGTGTCTATGATGATTGACGTTTCCATAGCAACCATCTACTCAGAAGTGTATTTTGACTATTTTCTGTCTTTTTTCAGCCTTTTTTCAGTTTTTTCCCCTTTGTTTGTAAGAAGAAGATAATTTTTTACTTTTGTGTGCTTGTTTTGACTAAGTATGTTTCTAAGAACAAAATCATTAATTTTTTTGGTGACGACATTGCCAGCTGCATGACTGCAGGCTTGGGATTCAAGATGGCGGCCTCAAATTCAAAATTGCAGGTTTGTGACGTTATTGTGACGTCATGACATGTCATAATTGACACATCATAAGCTCAATTTGTTAAGCTAATGACATGCTAAAAATGTGCCAAGTTTCATCACAAGAGTTTTAATACTTTTCGAGATCTATAGGGAGGGCACTTTGTGCCCCCCCCCCACCCCACCAGGCTCAGAAACTCAAAAAAAGCCCAGGCAGAATAGGGTTAACAGTAGTTTTACTTTAGGCTACAGTGGTGGTGAACCACTTTTCTTAACTGGTGAGTTTCCAGTCCAGTTATAATTAACTGGATTGGAATCTGATCAGTTAAGAAAAGTGATTGACAATCACGATCAAGGATTTGGTTTATAAAGGCCTATGGCTGGGAATTTATCCATAATTTGTTTATACTTGAAAACAATGTATATGCTATTTAAAATTTACATTTATAAATTTTAATTTATTTACATTGTATAATTTATTTATACTCAGATTCACATTAATGGGTTCCTCGTTATTTAACCATTTCTTTTTCTATTTTGCTTTCCAACAGACGTATGGCAGGAAACACAAGTTTGGGTGAGAACTATGCCTTTGCTGGGATGTATCACATCTTTGATCAACATGCAGACAGTGGTAAAGGCGGTATAGATTCTGGTTTTCTTTCATTGTTGACACTATGCTGAAAACACTTAGGGGCATAAAATTGCTTTTCTTTGTAGTGACTGCTATCAAATTTGCTCATGATGACAAGTACCTTTTGGCCTGCAGCTCAACTGATGGGACACTGTCTGTGTGTGCACTTGTGCCGTCCCCTCCTTCTGTGTCTTGCACACTAAGAGGACACACAGCAGCTGTGACAGGTAGGTATAAACAATTTCTGGATGTCAATTCCAATAGTCAAACCCAAGTGTTCTAACTTTTAAGCAACCAGGCCACCTGGTGCAAGCCCGATTCTACATGTAGCTTGCCATAGGCATCAGGTCTTGGCTCAGTCAAAACACGACACCCACTGCAGTTCTGGTTTTTGCTGATGTGTGGTTCTTGCACCATGGCTAAAATTTTGGTAATCTTGGAGGAAATCAAAACTGCACGTTGAAATAACCAGTTTGCATTAGCATGTTACTCTATGCTGTATGTGTTTGTTCGACGCATGTATTTATAAAGACACGTTACTTCACTTGTGGGAACTTTCTTGTAGCCTACAGTACAGTTGTAAGTGGAATGCATGCATTACCATGCCCAGTAATAATGCACTGTGGGCTTTCTTGTTTTGTGAATAAAATCTGTGGTACTTAGCCTGCTATTGATGTGTCTCTTATTAGATTTTGACTGGTCAATCACAAATGACTTTATATTATCTGCATCCTTGGACTGCACTGCAAGAGTCTGGGACCCAGCGTCTGGGCAGTGCTTGCGTGTTGTAAATGACAGTCATTCCTGTGGTGTGACAGCTTGTAGATTTCAGCCTGTTAACAACAATATGTTGCTTGTATCCTTTGGGTCAATGACTTTGATGCTTAATACTTACAATGTCAGAAAAGCCACATCGTGGGATGCTCATTCTAATCAACATGTTATACAGGCATACATACATAAATCAGACATTAAAAAATTAATGCTGGCTGTGCGGTCAATAGGTAACTGATTAGCTGTTTATATTACCATTGAAGGAGTGGAAGGAAACTGGAGTCCTAGATTTGCAGGATAGTAAAATTAATATTCTGTTATCCCAGTCTCTAGCAATCCCCTGTTGAGAGAGGAACCCACAGCTTCTGGGCACTAAATTGGCAAAGTCTCAAGATTAATCTTATTCCAAAAAGACACTTTCCCTCTTGTGGTGTCTTCAAGCAATTCTTAGCTCCCAGATTTTGCACTCCTTTTACATCAGCTCTGAAGAACTACCCAAAATATTGCTGAACTAATTCTTCAATAAAATCGGTCGTGTTCGGGGAAAAAAAATCTTCCTTAATGCAAGCATAGACTGGGAACCAAAAGGGACACCTTAATGTTTTCAACATGTCCACTGGTAAAGGTTTTAAGGTATGTTCTCAGTATTGATTTTGATACAAGTTACTCTGTAAATGCAAAGAGGCATTTTTCAGGAGTTAGGGGGATTTTACATGTAGTGCGCGTTTAATCTGTTTATGCCCTCCTGTGTAGGGTGGAAGTGCCAAAGTGTCAGCTGGTGTCAAGTCCGTGGAGTTCGACTCTTCAGGCGTTTTGGTGTGGGTTGGAGATGAAAAGGTACAGTCATTAATACCGTATGTGAGATTAGAATTTCGTAGTTATGGAGAGGTTTCCGCAAGCCGCACTGCAAGAACAAACATATAAACGAGCATGAAGTTTGGAATATGGTTTTGACTTGTTTCATCACAAATGCGTTCATGTACTGCTGTTGACTTAAAGGTTATTTTTTTTATCTGTTAGGGATCCATTTATTCCTTCTGTTTTGACCTGGCATTTGGGAGGCTTCATAAAGCAAAACGGTGAGTTTCCTGCCATTGACAATCTCGTCTCGTTTCTCGCGTCTCGTCTCGTTGCTCGCGTCTCGTCTCGTTTCTCGATCCTGGTTTCTCTCGTCTCGTCTCATTTCCTCGATCCTCGTTTCTCGCGTCTCTCCGATCAACGCCAGCGTACAAGAACCATTAACCCTTTAAGCCCTGATATAAAAATGCCTATTCTCCTCACTGTTCTCCATACATTTCTTATAAAACTAGTAAGGAGAATTTGTCTAAATATCAAGACATCTTATCCTTGGTGATCACTTCCTTTATTCTTATCGAACACTTGAATGTTTGAACAAGTATTGATAATGTAAAGAGAAATTTCATTTTCGTCACTGTTAGGGCTGGCTAATAATTATGTAAAACGTTATTTCATGGGGCCATCCATCAGTGCATGGGAACTTACATGTTTGTTCCTTTAACGTTTATCCACAGGATGTCCATAGCGGAAGGCAGTCCCGTGACCTCCATCTCGTATCGCAGCTGGATGAATCGTGAAGCCCGCGACCCCGTGCTGCTGGTTAATGTCGCCATTAATCTACTTTGTCTATATGGGTCAGTATTGGATTGCATTATCACCCTTGTTCTTAAATACACCTTAAGGACGATGGTTGTGAAGCCGGACAAACTGACTTCTTCGTCACATGTTTGCGTTCGCGCGGTTGGTCCTAGCCGTGCAAAAATCACAATAGGTTTAGCTTGGGTTTTGAACTGCGCAAGCAACTAACCAATAAAAATAGTTTCCGCTAAGTTTTTCAGCTATAGCGTGTGAACGTAAAGCAAGACTGTTCACGGTTGTGGTGGTTTCAATAGAAATTGCGGTAGTCCTCTGTTGTTGCGTTTGAAGCCTGCAAGCAAAGGTTTACAGTATGACTATTGCCAATGTGATCGTACGGGTGAATCATGTACGAAAAATTCGGGTCAGCGCGCTGCAGTTAAACCTTTATGGTTCTTTGTATTCGAGAAGCTCTGTGAACTCATGGGCGAATCATACAGCTTTGGCCGGCGAATCATTCAATTCATTGCTCTGTGAACTCATGGGCGAATGATACAACTTTGGCCGGCAAATCACTGACATTTGAAAAACATGGGTGTGCACGTGAGCAGTCTCTTAACCTTTTGCTCTTCATTCGCGCCGCTCACTAGCTAAACACCTGGAACAGGCTATGGTAGTTTTCACGTCAGAAGGCACCATTGAGCATTATTGTAAAGCAATAGTTTCTAGGATACAGATTCTACAAACGAAAATCGAGTGTTTGTTATATTTCCTTTTCAGAGTTGTTGATGATATGGGCGGTTTGAAGTTGAAAAAGTCATTTTCCGTCGAGCACAAGTCTCGTCATGTAAGAAGCTCGTTTTGTCCCCTCATGTCGTTCAGACAGGGTGCCTGTGTTGGTACGTACTCTATCAGCAGCTGTTAATAATAGTTTTTTAATTAATTAATTGATTAATTAGTTAATTAATCAATTAATTTATCTTATGATAACGATTATTATTATTATTATTTGTTGTTGTTATTATTATTATTATTATTATTATTTATTTATTTATTTTTTACAAAACCTGAGGATTAGTAATCATAGAAAAATGGCAAGATTTCGCGTCTCAACTTCACTCCGTCTGCTTTCGTGGAACACTCCTTGGCCAATCGATGACTGCTTATTTATCGTCAGTTGATACCGAAATCTTAGGGGTTATTTATTTGTCTTTCTCTTTAGTGAGTGCTAGTGAAGACATGGCGGTTTATTTCTTTGATGTCGATCGTGCGGAGAAGCCTTGCGTCAACAAACTTCTTGGTCACTCGGCCCCAGTGCTAGATGTTTGTTGGAATTACGATGAGAGTTTATTAGCCTCCTGTGATACTGAGGTACTGATGAATCCCTACTAATTCGACAGAAAGAAGAGGCAAAAACAAAACAACCTGTTTGCCTTTTGCTCTGGAAGAGAGCTACATATTTATGTCATATGAGTGTTAATAACGCCATCACTTTCTTACGCTACACTAACACACGTTACAGAATTACTTCTCGTGCACACCACGGCCATCCGCTGACCATCGGTATTGCTCCACCGGACACGCCGCTCTTCGTTGTTCACCTAGTTAAATTGAATTTTTTTGCTAGGTTTTGAACTCCCTAAATAGAGTTTTCTTCTTTCTTGTCATCAATATTCTACTGTCAAGGAGTCGATAATTTTAGGGAGACGATTAGTTGAGTTGAGTAGTAAGTATCGTGTAACTTAGTTAACGGGGGATACATTGAAGGTTTCCTCAAGGGGGTGGGGGTGGTGGCCAGTATTCGAAGCACGTCTATTACTTGAGGCGATACGGTATCTTACCCACCGCAAGTGTAAGTTGTTAGCGGCTAAGCTTGTTGTCCTTTAGCTTTTGTGTTTTACTTTTCTACGTCTACTTTATTTAGGTCAGTAGAAGAGCATCCAGACTAGTTGTCGGAAAGTCACGCGTTCGACTCCTGTTGGGAGAACTCGGGTTTTCCTTTTTTTCAAGTACTGTATGTCTGTGTCACTCACCGAAAAATACATCCCTCACATTTCATGCTTCAGTTTATTAATGCCTCATATATAACATAGAGCGCACGTGTTCATGTTGTTGTGTTTGTCTTTTTAAGGGAACTGTCATCGTGTGGAAACGGGAGCAGCGGACCAAACACGTCACGTAATGACCCGTTCAACATTTAAAATAACGTTTATGTTCCCTGAATTCGCAGCTGTGAGCTGAAACCAAAGGATTTCCCTAATTGAAGAAATAGCGTTCGATCAACGAAATGTAAACTTCGAAGTAGACTAACAGATGTAAGACAATTGTAAAATAACGTTGTTGTAGTAGATAGCATAAATTTGTACAGAAATTTGAAAAAGAAGACCATTGGAATAAAATATTTTACTTGTGTACTTGGACTTTTATTCAGACCTTGGTGTTTGCTGTTCTTTTGGGGTATTAAAACTATTTGACTTGCTTTTATCTATTTACAATTGTGCTGTAAATTACTGCCAACCAAACAGAAGCTTCCGTAACTTCTATAATTGAGATGTGGAACAATTAAAGATTATATTTTATCCATGTACCGGGTAAGCTTAAAGTTCAAAAAGATTGACCAGCAATGGCGAGAGTAGCAAAGCCTTGCCAAATGATCGATGTTGTGCAAAAATATCATGGCTTGCAACATAAAATTCCCGCAGGCAGTTGGAGTAGTCAGGGTTAATTAATTTTTGTTTGATTTAAATTTGAGGAAACACCTAGGACAGTGCCGCACACTAAATGCTTTTTGTTTGTTTAAAAATGATCACTTCCTTGATAATTTTGACTTCTATACCTTTTTTACCTTCCGCTGGCGTCACGGGAGACCGCTCAAAGGAAACAATGAAATACACTTGCCCAACTTCTTGCAACTGTCGAACGTAAAAGCTAAGTTATCGTCATGGATGGCCATACAATATTTGGACGTAAAGACGCGGAACCTTTTCATCCAACATTTTTGTAAAAAGAAAACTTTGATCAGGTGACTTGTTCGATAAGAGCATCTGATTGTGTAGTATACCAAAACATAATACGTTTCTTTTGTAGTTATGTAAAGAGGATTGTTCCCTGAGCATTAAAATTTCCAATACCTTCTCTATGGTTAACGCATCTTTGACAGACGAAACTACGAAGACTAAAGAAGGCAGATTTTAAAATGCCCAGTGGACCTGAAATCACTTTCAATATGGTGTTATTTTTTAATTGTTTATTTTCTAATTTATATTATTCACTGGAGGAAACGTTCGTATATTTTCATGCATCTCATCACCCACCATGCCTGTCACGTCGGAGCTAATTAATTTCCTTGGGCAATGTTTGTTCGGTGTATTTATATTTTGTATAAGTTTTACGCAAAATCAACCTAATTTGCTTTCTAGACTTCTAAACATCGCTTTTTAATAAGGATGCAAAACGAAAATAAAGTTACATTTGGTACATGTAGAATATTCTATCTCTGTGGGAATCAGAGAAAACATTAAACGGTGGTATTGTCTGTTGTAGCTTGCACGGTGAGATATATATGTTTCCCGGGGGCTCGATGTATTTTTAGTGAGGGCTGGGGGCGTCCAAGATCTTGAATTCCTATCCCTCTTCTAGACAAAAACATGATTTTTTTTATTGCCGATTTTAAAACTAGAAGAAAGTGCAACAAAGTGCTGGTTCGTTTCAATCGATCAGTTAAATCGTTTCAAAGTGAAGACATCGACAACGAATATGACTCCATACCAGGGAATGAAAAATGGGGGAATGAAATGCGTTCTAAGGGTCACTTGTTCTGAAATAAAAACGTTTCATGATAAAAACGCAGATGTGTGGAAGAATCCTTATATAATAAAGTACCCCCCCCCCCCCAGCATGGTTATTTCAATGTCGCATTTAAAGTTATTTTGGCTCTAGTACAGGAACTCACGTCAACAAAATTTGAATTGCATCTCATCCAACAATAATTCCCCGAATTTTTATATTAAATGTTTTCTCGTTAAAATAAAAGCATATGTCCAAATATTGTCATTTCCTTATTTAAATGAAAGTTTTTTTTTTATCCTTCACTAGTACTAGATATGAAGCGATTATTTTTTACAACCATCACCTGCAGACAAAAAAAGGATGGTCCAGAGGCAAAACATATCTTGTACACGACACGGCTGAAAAACTTTGAACCAATGGTAAAAAGAGGAAGGATCAAAAGAAAAACTTGGTTTTACCCACACAACAGGGAAAAGACTAATGCCTGGATGGTTTGAGGTTTTAATCTTGCTTTAATTTATTTACGACTCCCGCTACGTGCTATTCTTTATTTAAATTAGAAACGCAGCATTAAAACAACCTTAAAACGGCCAAAATTGCTATTTAAATCCCTTGGTTGCGTGAATAGTAAAAGGCCTATTTTCTGCGTTGCTGGCTATTGATGAATCGACGAATGGTACCGACAACGTCTTGGCCATGGAAGACTTGCGTTGAAAGATCGACTTCGTCGCTCTACAAAGAATAAAAAGAAAGAAAAACAGAGGGAACAAGACTTATTGCATAACTGCCATGGGTTCCTTATGGCGAGAATTTGTGGGTTACACAACCGTTCATGGATTTCGTCATGTATTTGAAAGCCCGTCACGATTTTTTCGCGTCGTATGGTTGATACTACTATTAGGGGCAACGACGGGCTACATATATTTCGTGCAACAAAGCGTAGAAAAATACCTCTCAAATCCAGTTACCACTGCCTTCAGAGAGGTTATTCCCGAACAAGGAGAATTAACATTTCCCGCTGTTACCATCTGCAACTTAAATCGATTCGTCAAATCGAAAGTAAACATGTTTGAAAACGATGGTGACTTTAACAAAATGGGGTTGAATCTTTCGGCGTGCAAGGCGGTCAAGTTAGTCAACAGAGATATGAGTTGTGGGCAAGGTCTTCTGTGCGCGTTTGAACAGTATGGATCAGACATAGCTGATAATTGCAACGAGACCATAAGACAGCGAATTATTAGCGCTTTAAACAAGACAAATGAGCCCATTTTTAACCCTGAAGAATTTTTCGAGGCTTACGGTCACGATTTCAACGACATGTTTTTCCATTACTGTGTCTTCAGGGGCAGGGAACTTTGCACCCCAGCCGATTTTCGTCCGACGCTTTCTCAAAATGGTCGTTGTTTCACATTCAATTCAGGTGAAAACGATACCGACGTTCTTGGCACAAGTAGGGCGGGAACATCTGGCGGACTAAGTGTCATGCTGGACGTCCAAGCGAACGAGAACACCATCAGCGAATTTTCACGCGGTTTACGAGTGATCGTTCACGACCAAGGAACATTCATCAACATGGATAAGGGATTTAACGTTTACCCTGGATCGCACACATTGGTTCGCATAGCCGCTACGAAGGTTAGTGTTTATTCATTCACAAAAAACTGTTTCAAAATGATAACTTACAGGTAATGACGAAAAAGGAGAGTGTCAACCAAAACAAAAAGCAAATTGAACGAAAACGTCGTTCATTTGTCCGGTCTTTCTTTGAACCTTCTATTCCCTGACAGCACGAATGCTGAAAAGGTGGGGGGGGGGGGGGAGGGGATGAAACATATTTCGTTTTAGAAATCAAATGTTAACTGAGAATTGTATCCATCGGCTCAAAATGTTACTACTGATGTAATGATTACAAGCTTCAACGTTTGATCAGCCTAAAAGGGGAAAGAGACAATGTTTCGCCTTTTCCACCACGATTTTAATTGTGACTTTAAACAAGCTATCTTTGCTATGCCGAAATTCTAGTTGTTCCTTTATTTCGGCTGATTTTATTGTATTTCAATTTTTTTTAAGTAAAGAAAATCCCATCTGGTAACATTTTAAACCAACCATGAACATGTGTAGTAACTGAATTCATAAATGAACAAAGATTGATTGCACTTGTCCATAATAATCAGATTTACACTCGCGTTAAATGCTTGTTGGTGAAATTTACCACATAATTCTGTTCCTTTTAGCGAACTCTAAACTCGCTAGCGGCATCGATTTCCAGTGCAATCTTGTCACAAGCAAATTTATAGAAAGTCACTGGCTTAGATGTTTGTTACAGATCAACTTTATAAAAATGAGGTTCCTTCGTAACTAACCCTCTAAATTTAATAGATTTGCTTCGCGTTTTGTTTACTTACTTAGGACTAGTTATGGATTATTTAATAAATCAAAGGGGTAACAAATTAACTTTTCACCGCTGAAGGCAAACCCCTAGTTGCAAAATATCGTTGTAATCTGATTACTTTTAAGCTCGAGTCGGCATGAAATCTTGGATTGTCAGCGAAATGCCGGCTCTATAAAGTACTGAACAAATGACTGAATTTATTTAGTGCCCAAATGCCCTGTTATCCTATCACACCAGTAAATCTCTGGTATCGCGAGTGTTCATGATGCGCGAAGTACATCATTGTAAATTACACCTGTACGATACTTAAACATCACAATATGTACTCAGTTGTAAATGTTTTCCCCTCAGTGCCAGAATTTTAATGCCGCAATTTAAAAATGTTCCATTCCTCAAACATACACGTTCAAAACCGGTTGTCTTTTATGCTAATTAGTCATCTAGTGCCTCCTTGTATGATTCAGTGGATTGGACCATCTACTTTTTGTTGATTGTTTTCTCCCTTTTTTGATTATGAACTGCAACCGTGAAAAAGAAAAATGAAATATTCGGACACACATGCTCACGCGTTCACACAGGTTGCATCATTCCCCTTTAATCCCTGAAGTAGTTTCGGTTACTATCAGCACTAAATCAGACAGCGACATTGTATTTTTTTTTCTGCACTCAGCACCAGCGTCTTCCTTTCCCATACGAGTCTAACTGTACGCAGCGAGCACTTCCTGAAATACCGCAATACACCAGAGATGGCTGTTTCTTACAGTGTCAAGCAAACAAGACAGCAGAAATGTGCGGATGTAAAATGATTGGAGTTCCGGGTTGGTAATGTATGACGTTGGCTTCTCCTTAACCATTGCCTAACAGCACAAGAAAGAACACCTCATGAGCTTTTATTTCAATGTTCACATTAGGTTTTCATCAACAGACCTTAATTTCAGCTGAAATTTCAAACAGCCTTGTATAGCATAATTAACTGAGTACTATCACAACAAAATAAATTACTTAGAAATACCTTCTCCAGGATAATAAACAGTACCATGGGAAAGCAGTGCTCAATAGCTTTCATCTCAATACTCAAACTCTTTGAGGATTTTATTCACTTAGTAAACATTGTTTAGAAAATTAAACAGCACCACAGGAAAGTGCTGCTCAATACTTGATGGTTCACACCACAGGTTTTTTTGCCACAGACTAAATATTAGACCCACGTTACATGGCTCTACATGTCTCTTGCTGGGTAAGGCGTCTAACATGCGTGTATAATAACCAAGTTGTTGAGTTGTTTTTGTTGTTTTCTTTTTTCACTTTCTTCTCTTCTGCAGTACCCTCGCACCTGCCAGTGTGCACATTTCAACATCAGTTCTGCGAGGAGCAGAGTCTATGTATGTCTTTTTAAAATTCTTCTAAAACATTTCACTGTAGAATCATTGTTTAGAATGATCTCTGTGGGTGTAGCGGTCGTCACCCAAAGCTTCAACAACTAACTTTGCTAGAGTTTCGACGCACTATGAATCGCGGGGATATACTTTACGGACAGTCACTTGAATTAACTTGATCGATTTATTACAAGAAGCCAAGAATCCAAGATCATATCGTAAACTGAAATAGTAACACAAAGAAAAACTAAGCTAAAATCTAGTAAAAGATATACTAACATTCCAAACATTCCATTGCAGAATCGTAGGCTTAAACCAAAAAAAACTAGCATACTCAGTCAACAAAAAATCCAATTATTACACTACTAAAACGCTTAAACCATAAACGAGGTATATAGCTCACAAACTAGTGAAAAACTTAACTAATATCGACGAAAACTGTATTGACAGGCTTCAAACAGCAATCAAATGCCATGCCACGTGGTTGAAACTTAAAAAAAATTACGATCTAAACTATGGAGAAGAATATCTGAACTTAGAGAAGAATAAAATCACTTAAAAGAAAAAAGTTACTGACATAACAGTCCCGCTTTGCCGATGTTATTCCAAAACCTTCAGTGTTCTTACGACTTACTCCACTGAAAACTTCTGATCTGTTCACTACCAGGACCAAAGCCAACTAACTAAAATGCGGTTTCGGGCGGAACTATAACTACTCTAAAATCACGTGTAAATTATCAGCCACAAAACGTAATCAAAAAAAGATCAAACAAAACTTAAATTAAATGTCCGGGGAGTGGGCGTACAATGCCGTTACAGTGGGAAAGTTTTGATGTGTTTTCTTGGGTGCTCACCTTTTTTTCTTCTGGTGAAGAGAATAATTACATTTACCACTGATGACGTTTTTCCTTTCAGCGTCACTCAATCCTGCTACATGTGACTGCGGAGTGGCGTGCACGGAGATGGAGTACTCAACTCAGGTTTCTTACTCTGAATTCCCGGATGATGGCGTGGGAAAGATCTTAAAACACCTGTTTTCTTATAACAAAAGCATGGAATATCAGAGGTAAGCTTTTTGCTTTAGAATTCATGAAATATTCTCGAGTAAACAGCACTGGGATTTAGGTAAAACTGATCTCAAGCAACGTGAACATTGACGTCCTGGACGTTTCCGTCTTCAACCAGAAGTCTAAACTTCAACAGTTTTGCCCCTCACTGCAGATCGGAAATGGAACGTTTGTTGTGACGTCTGTGGCTTAATTAACCTGATGATGTCAAAAAGCGCCACTTGAAACATAGCACTTCAAGTAGCCACCAATGACGCCCGCGATGTCAATGTTCGTTTTGCCTAAGGTCCCAATTTTGTGCCGACTCTTCTTTCAGGAGAAATCTGGTGTTCCTCCAAGTTAGCTTTCAACACCAGGGTTACATGCTCCAGACAGAAAAACCCAGTTACAAAATGGACAGCTTGCTAGGTTAGTCAGTTATATAAGGTTTTCTAATATTATTGTCATTTGGCAGGTCATATACACTAAACCAAAACCATCTATTGTATCAGGAAAACTTTTATTGGAACTATCATCCATTAGGGTTTTAACCATTAACTTTTTTAACACCAAAATGTACAGCATATGATAATATTTATTTTAATTAATAATATCTATTAGTCAAGAAAGTTCCAAAGGAAAGTACAGCTCAACGGGTTTTATTTGGATGGTCACATTTTAGATTTCCGTGAAAAGACTCAAGGCAACTAGCCGGGTCACCTTGAAGAAGATGATAAACAGTAAAATAGAATGATTACTACTCAGTAGCTTTCATTTCAATCTCGTCAGTCTTTAGGAATTCATCTACATACTTAGTTAGATCTTGGTCACTCTGTGAGAGAATTTTCATTAACACTTCACTTTGCCTATCATTTCTACCAATGTCAGCTCTCTAGCATATTGAAACTGTTTGCTTTGTTGCAGGTGATATTGGCGGAAATATGGGCCTTTTTCTGGGTTGCAGTTTATTGACACTCTTCGAATTCGTGGATTTGTTATGGAACTTCTTAGAATCCCGAGCGAACAGGGTCAAAAGCAAGTCTGAGGGTAATTGTAATCCGGCCGGAATAGTATGAATTGTGTCAGAGAGAATATAACACTGCGTTTTACACCAAATAAGTGCAATGAATAATAAAGGCAAGTCGGTTTATGTCAAGTCATTAGAGTTACTCCCTGGAATTATCATTTACTAGTTGTCAATTCCACTCGGAAACTACAATCGTCGTCATTAATATTGGGACACCTTCACATCTCAGTAATTGCCAAGGACAATTCTGTAGAAAAACCCCCGCCCCCCTGTACAATGTTGATTTTCCCATCCACAATCAATTTACCAGTAACACAACATTGTTTAAAGGGGGTGGGGGGATGCGTGGAGTCCGGTTAAAGCGTGATTGAGTTAAAAAAGTAAAATTCATGTAAAATAGGCAGGATTTCTTTAGGTGTCCCAAAACTTTTTGTCGAAAATCGTCGTCATTAATATTGGGACACCTTCACATCTCAGTAATTGCCAAGGACAATTCTGTAGAAAAACCCCCGCCCCCCTGTACAATGTTGATTTTCCCATCCACAATCAATTTACCAGTAACACAACATTGTTTAAGGGGGGTGGGGGGATGCGTGAAGTCCGGTTAAAGCGTGATTGAGTTAAAAAAGTAAAATTCATGTAAAATAGGCAGGATTTCTTTAGGTGTCCCAAAACTTTTTGTCGAAAATCGTCGTCATTAATATTGGGACACCTTCACATCTCAGTAATTGCCAAGGACAATTCTGTAGAAAAACCCCCGCCCCCCTGTACAATGTTGATTTTCCCATCCACAATCAATTTACCAGTAACACAACATTGTTTAAGGGGGGTGGGGGGATGCGTGGAGTCCGGTTAAAGCGTGATTGAGTTAAAAAAGTAAAATTCATGTAAAATAGGCAGGATTTTTTTTTCTTTAGGTGTCCCAAAACTTTTTGTCGAAAATCGTCGTCATTAATATTGGGACACCTTCACATCTCAGTAATTGCCAAGGACAATTCTGTAGAAAAACCCCCGCCCCCCTGTACAATGTTGATTTTCCCATCCACAATCAATTTACCAGTAACACAACATTGTTTAAGGGGGGTGGGGGGATGCGTGGAGTCCGGTTAAAGCGTGATTGAGTTAAAAAAGTAAAATTCATGTAAAATAGGCAGGATTTCTTTAGGTGTCCCAAAACTTTTTGTCGAAAATTGTCTGAAGGTGTGTTTTTCTTTAAAGTCCTACTTACACCGAAATAGAGGACAATCTATGCTATTGAACGTTGTAAAAACCTAAGATAAGTATCTACAACGTAGTTACTATGTTTCAAGGAATGTGCAGTTTTAGGGATGCAGTGTAAGCCCTACTAAGAGCGGTTCGCTGTGCACGCGCCATGTCGCAGTTCGAATAGGTAATTATAATTTCCCATTGTTACTCTCTGTATTCTATCCCACGTCTCTGTCGTACAACGTTTGCTCAGTCTAAAACAAGTTGACAGTATAATAATCTATCTTGAAGGATATAACACCCTCAAAGGAAGAAATAATGGTAAATAAGGGAATAATTTCTCCTCGAAAGAGGGCGATAGCTATCCACTTACGTGAAAAGTGCAAGTGGTCCATAAGAGATACAGCACGCAAATGTGGGATTTCTAAGTCATCCGTTCAAAAATTATCTGGTGATATAGGACCAAGGAGGTCAGCAGTAGAGATAGGTAAAAGGAAGGGAAGACCTCGTAAGGTGAATGATAGAGATATGCGGGTGATCATAAGGACAGTCAACAAACTCCGAACAACACACGTCAACTTTAGCGTAAAGAAAGTCATTCACGAGAGCGGGTTTAATTTTTTGAAAGCAAGTGAAAGAACCTTTTCACGTCGATTGAATGAGAAGGGATATTTTTTCCTCCAAGCGAGAAAAAAGGGACTACTTATGGAAAAGGACAAGAAAAGTCGGTTAGCGTATGCACGGAAAATGAAGCAAATTCAAGTGAGCAATCCTGGATATTGGTGCAATGACGTCGCCTTCTAGACGGTGTTTCATTTATACATAAAACAAATCCAATGAGCGCGGCATTGTCGCCAAAGGCGAGAGTGTGGAGGAAAAAGGGAGAAGGACTAAAAATAACTGCCAAAGGATCAAAAGACCTGCCTGGTGGCCGGAGGCTTCATGCGATTGTGGCAATAGGGCATGGGAAAGGTGTTGTATTAAGAGAAGCATACGACAAAATGAACGCGGCCTTTTTTGCGAAATTTATAAGTAATCATTTCAATGCGTGTTTTGCACGTTGCGGGCCGAAAAGAAATGGACAAAGACTTTTTGTTATGGATAATGACCCAAGTCAGACAACTGAGGGCAGCGTTAAATGCAATAGACAGAATAGAGGCCCAATTTCACAAGATCCCTTCTAAGTCGCCAGATCTGACGCCCATCGAGTCAGTATTCCACCTTCTAAAGCGGTCACTGGAAAACGAAGCAATTTCAAGTGAAATAAGCCATGAGAGTTTTGACGATTTTCAAGCCAGAGTTTATCGTGCACTGGATAATTTATCTTATTTAATTTAAATTATAGACCGCACTATTGAGAGCATGTGGGACAGAATTGATGCTGTTATTAGAAGCAGTGGTAACAGGACAAAATATTAGCTTAGTGTAATAAAAACGCCTCTTTATTGTTAAAGCATTCTGTCGAAATAAATGTAAGTGGATACAGCAGTGCAAATGACTGAAAACATTTTGCGTTTTTCACAATTATAGACAGAAATTGTTAAGTAACGCAAGTAAATCTTTCAATGTAATTAGAGTTCAAACCGGAACCGGAAGTGACATATAAAGATAACTCTCACAACGCTTATTAACAGTTCTCGGTATGTTTTAACTGTAATTTAGGGAATTTTTTTTCTTGTATGCACACTTGTTAATACGATTAGTAACGACTAATTATGGTGTGTACACTAGCTTGTCTAATTTTGCTACTGTCAGTGGCGCTTTCTCACTATTTTCAACAGTTCTCAGTTGGGAAATGAAATCAAAGATATCATATTGTTTATAGTAACGCAGTTTTGATGAGAACTGTTCAAAAACGTGTAAAAAGAGTGCAATTCCTCTTTTTAGCGTTAGTAGCCGAAACGAGGTACTTTCTGAAATAAACAAGTGCATTTCTTTGGCAGTTAATGGCCTTTAAAGGGATAATTTTTAGCTAAATGTTAGTGAGAACTGCGAATGCCGAGTGATGATTGCGTGTTCAAGCTCTTACGCAAGCATAATTAGGTAAGGCGCTAACTGTTGTGAACAATGGTCACTTGTGTTCTAAGATAAGCTTAGCGAAGCAGTGACCACATGGTGTTAAATTCTGCTGTTCAGTTGGAGGGATTTGTTTCCAGAAATGGAAGAAACGCCAGCGCACATTCATCATCTCTGTGTTAGCCAAATCGATAAATGATCCTTTAACCAAAATAAGAGGGGCATCTGATGTTGCGAAGAACGGCGTATCCTTCGAAAACTCGACATCTTGCTTGCAAAAGTTTTTGGGCGCCGGCAAATGTACAATATCCCCCTCCAGCGCTTGAAGAAAGTCTGCCCATGCTATGATGGCCGGATTCCATCGAAAGTCATTGAGCAAAATAACTTCCGCGTCCTCCGCTCCAACCCATGCAAATGATCCTGTTGCTGGATTACAGAAAGCATTGTACACTTTCTTCAGAGGTGACAAGATAAAGGTTTTGCCAGTATTGCAAGGTCCATGGATATACACGTTCCTATATTTCCCCCTCCCCTGGGCTAACGCACTATAAATAGCTTCACAAAAAGCAGAAACAACAATTCCTTGTCGTTCTAAAAGCTTGATTGCGGCTGATAACCAGTCACCATGGCAACCTTCACAACACTCAGTATTCCGTTGCTCTTCCAACAATTGAAGTCGACTCTTTTTTGAGCGCTCCTGCTTTGCCTCAGCTAGAGAAAATTCTTTGGCTAGAGATAAGCCCTCGTCGACCACCCTGTTTCCTCTGTTGGCTATAAATTCAGCCAGTGACGTCTTCCCTTCACGTTCCTGCTCTACTGCTAGACAAACCAGCTGCAATCGTGTGGTTATTTGTTTAGCTTTCATAAGCTTGGTCACGTCATACACACTCAGACGCTTCACTTTGCGAACCTTTTTAGAGCGACCATTACGTCTTTCAATGGCTTTCGTTCTTTTTCCCGCGATTGCTCTCTGAGTTTGTGGAGGGTCTTGCAAATCCGGGTGATTGGGCGAATGGACTGTTTCTTTGTCTTCCTTGGTGAGGTATTGGTACGCGCTGTAGTAGCCGCTGTGGTTTTCACTAAAATTAACCTGGATGCCATGGGTTTGATCTATATAATTTCTGACCTGCAACCATCGTGCTCGTTTGCTAAGCTTAACGGCCATATGGTAATGGTACCGGTTGTTCACCTCCACAGAGCTGCGTTCCGCGTCAGCGTGCGCCTCTAAACACACCACCCATTGCTGCACTCTTACTCTACAGTGACGCCAGCCGTCCAAAATAGCTTCAGCAAAACTCTCCCTTGTTGGAAATTTCACAGTGTTTGCTCGGCTGTATGTAATTAGATAGACTAGTCGTTGATTTTCATGCCCCAAACATGAGGACGCCATTATGCGAAATCAACACGACTTGTCGTGATCTAATTGATCGTATGACAACAACACGCTTCACTCGTTACTAGGGTACCCTTTTTAATTGCGTGTTTATATTTAGTTCCTGAAAAGTGCACATATGTTATCGGAGAGTGGTTGGTCTGTATCCTAGTATCAGATAAAATATGTGAGACTTATTCAACGCGGCTCGCAATGATTCATATGTGCACTTCAAATGAAAACGCATACCAGGAAAGGCGAGTTTCGTATTTAAGAGGGATTTTCGACGGCTTAAAATAGGATTTGGAACCCATGAGAAAGAACAGAGGTATGCGCAAAACCCAAGAATACACCTTTGAAGTTGTAGGACGATTCTTTTATTGTGATGGTATTTATCGAACCTCAAGTGAGGTGCAGTGTGAAATTGTTTCCTGCCTTTAATTAATTCTAAACGTTCTGTAAACATGAAAAATAGAAACCTCAATTTCTCGCCCAAAAAGCTTCAAATCAGCCCAGGAAGCCCTCCAATAATGACCAATACAACAATGAAATAAGACAAATCTTTTTTATTTCGACTTCGTTCTGATTTGTGGCAATTTGAGACGTGTTGTGTCATTTCCATACAAACTCTTAAATGTTGCCGATGTCATTATTATGCATAGCGTGGAAAAAAACAGTCTAATTTATGCGCAGCTCTCAACCTAAGCTTGGGCTGCCTATGCACTCACCTGCTCACGGCACAACGGCAGATTCATTTCATCCAGCACAACTAACCGTATCCAGGGGAGTGCTGGGTTAAATGTCGGACAATATATCTGCCTTTGTATCGTAATGCAAGCCTTAACAGACCTCGTAATCAGTTTTCGTGGAACGTGTTTTTTCCACAGCAAGCTAGAGGTCTGGCATGAAAAGCACCATTACAGTCCATTTGTGCGTTGCCTGGTCCTATTCTTTTTCAAATCAACTACTGCTATAAAGTTAAAAGTGCTCTTCATATTTATGTACAGTTTGCCCAATATAGGTTACAGTAATGTGCGTTCATGTTAAAGAAATTAATTTAACGTGATAATGTTCACCTTACTTAGTATTTATTTCGGAGAAGTTTGTAAACAGTAGCTTAAGTTAACAATTAATTATCACTGAAGTGGAGGCAAATATCCACTACCACTCACTGACACTAAGGTGAGCAAGAAAACCTGTGGTTTATCAAAGACGGCCCTTACATGCTGGAGAAGGCTTATCTGGCATTCGGATAAGCCTTTTATTTGAGGAAAATGGTAAGTTCTGTCTTTGAACAATTAATTCGTTGCTTTGAGGCATTCAGTGTACTCTAATGTCCGGTCAATTTTCCTATTTATTTTCACTTTTAAAATGGCATATTTTGATCCGTATAATGGCCCTCTTGAAAATTGTTGCCTACATCAATCGGTCCCGCCACCATTTTTCAAAGGGTCCCTTAAAACCTCAAGATTTAAGTTTTATGGAGGCATACAATATCCTAGCCCTAAACCCCAAGAAAAGCAAAAACAATTCAAAACATAAACTCTCTTCCGTCCCCACCCGCATAGAATATCATTCAGCAAACGCCCGTCGTCATACCTTGAACAACCTACTACGACCGGAGTCGTGTAGAACTAGAAGACGTTGCCCCACAGGCTCGTCTTAATAATTGTTTTAGTATATATCACCCAAGTGAACAGCTACCCCTAAAACGTCGTTTGGTTTCCGATGCATATCTCGCGAAAAGCGACCTTTGCTTCGATCGGAGGTGATGAGTTAATGGTATAATCAAAGAGCGCGACTGAAAATGTCTGGCATTCACCTTTGTGGTTTATACTAACAGCAGTTATTTTTCTCAACTTTCTACAACTCAGTCGAACTTAAGGTAAGTGTATCGCAGGTTAGAAGTATATTTACGAACTTTTAGTTCTTTTTCCAGGAATATTAATTGCTCATCCTGCACGCCCAGGCTCTGTTGAAACTTCAAGTGCCCCATGAATTATTCCGGCTACGTCATTAAGATTCTTTTTACAACTCCCAGACAATCATAGACATCGTACTGCGTCAACTCTTAAGATTCTGGTCATCTCCTCGGGCAACTCCGCCACGATCTATTTTGCTGCGTGCCATCAAAATCATATTTTCATATTGCGTTGCATACCTGGGCGACAGTTCAAGACGTTAACGGACCAGTGTTTACGTTTGTAGAACGCTTCTTCATCCAGGATGTGGTAGCGTCCCAAAGAAAATCGAAAAACTCACAGATGGTCAGCAAACTGCAGCCAAGAAACAAGCCCATGTTGCCACCAAATTCACCTGAAAGGCATCATTCAGTAAGAGTATTTTTACATGCTACACATATCCCTGAAAGTACATTAACTTAAGACTGAAGAGGTCAAGGAAATGGATGATTCCATAAACGTTTGCAGCTATTTTACAATTTATTAGTAAAAAGATCCTCGACGTCGCAACCAGAAAGCCACAAATCCTAGAAAAAGTAAGGCTTTAATGGGAACATTATCACCGGGAACGAGCCTCGCTCAAGCTTGTTTGTTCTCTTGCTTTTTTTTTTCTTTTCTTTTTCTTTCTAAATTCCAGATTTTCTTTGCTATTGCTGAAGGCATTATACTCATATTCCTGTTGACATTAAGTTTTCTATGACATGTATCCCGAGTATGTGTCACTTGGCTATTTGTACATTTTACTTACCAAAGAGGCTCTCAGCTCCATAACTTGGAACATCTTCGTGCTTTTCGTAAGTCAAATGCTGAAAGCCCACTTGAAGTAAGACATAGTTGTCCCTATACAGGAGGTAACGAGGATTATTTCAGGATTATTAAAAAATGAGCCGCAAAAGTTACGACGCAGATGATTAGTTGCTTCGATGGAAAGAACCCTTCACCGACCGATTAACCTTTTAGTAACCGCTGCGAATATTAACTGGGCAACAGAATAGTTAGTGGGCGCTTCACAGCGGTCAAACGCAAAAAGCTACGTCACATCCGATGCATAAAACGATGAAAACGATGCATAAGATGTTCCGGCAAACTGAATTTCACACTGGCAAAACTTGTGCATGACAGTTACTTCATTTTGAACACATACTCAAAGTAAAAAGCTGAAGTTTTCAGAAACGGCGTTAAGTTTTGCGGTCAAAGTGAAACTTTTGACATTTGTCTGTATTTTCCTGTGTAAAATTACGGTGGGAACTGCGCACGCGTCGTGCATTTGACCGCTGTAAAACAGGGTGCATGCCTTATTATTATCTGCTATAGGAAAGTAACTAGACTTTGAAAAAATCTTTGTGTCTTCCTCTTCGAGCTGAGGAAGAATTTCGTGTGCAAAAAAGGTACTTAGTTTTACGTGTAATAATTTCAGCACGGTTTGGACCAAAAACGTAACATAGCCCCCTTAAAAACAGTTTTGTCACAGTAACAGTCATCATAAATAACTGCTCTGAGCCACTTGTATTCTTTCCGTTATTGGCTCACCTCATGTAACTAGAACTCTCCGTTTTTCCAAAGTAATGTTGCAAAATTTTAATTCCTGCGATATCCGGGAATCTGGAATATGATACCTGTGATTCATAGAAGAGTTCTGAGCATGCGCTGCTACAGGAACACGCTTTAATGTTGACTTCTCCTGAAAAGATAATTAGAGAAAAAAATAAATCCCGAGAGAGATCGGCTCTTCGAACTTGATGTGTTAGAGGCTCAACACGGCAGTAGCTAGTGTGAACTGAATAACTAAGTGAAAATGAACTTGATTTTAAAGTGGTTCGCCTTGATTTTTGAACTGCTGATACTTCTCTGTCAGGCCTCGGTAGGACAAGCGACGGCACACATTTACTAAACATTGAAAAAACTTACAATAAATTGTATATCGTTTGTCTCACGATGTGGTCACTTGAGTTGTAGTTCGCAGCGTTTCGACTGCTAATTACTGCTAGTCTTTATCAGGCGATGAGGTGGATTGGTTACACATTACCATATATCACGATGGCCGGTCATTGTAATATGGTTGTAACATCATACAACCTTCATCGGGAGGTGAAGTTCGATACACTAAGTTTGCATTTCAATAACTAATCAATATTAATACGGCACGACATTGGTCGATCCAAAAGTAACAAGACAGAGGTAGAGAGACAGAGATAGAGATAGCTCTCTTTCCAACTCTCGAGTCTGTAGATGAAATGCTAAAATGTGACATTCGAATGAAGGCTATTCCACAGTACTTGCCCGTGGTGCTGTTTATTATGCTGATTGTAAGGTGGCTCTACTGAGTACTATTTTCCTTTCAGGGACACCCAACGAGAAAGTTTTAGCAAAATACTTGAAATATCATTTTCAACTTTCTTAGATTGTTTATTGAGAGCTTTTAAAAGGCACACTGTTGCAAGCTAATACAGATTGATCTGTTGGGTGTTCTTAACTGAAAATTTGGGCCACAGAAAATTTTAGGAAACAGAATCCTACATACCGAATTTCCGAGCTGGTGACGGCTCTCCGAAAATGCTAGCGGACCTTATTTTGCACTCCTAAAACAATAGGAACTAATAAGTCCTCTTGTTACGAAAGTCCGAGGTGATGTTTCGCCAAAGAAATCTCTAGTTTTTACTGCAACAAACTCCGAATGTCTCAGGCGATTTTAGGCCTACGATTTTACGCCTATGATTACGTATGGAATGGGGCATCTACGGAGCATGGACTTTCTCATCCCTATTCTCTCTTTCTTAAAACAAAAAAAAAGCAGCAGATTGATAAAATAATTTTAAATAAAAGAAGGTTTTTTGTTAAGAGAGATTCTTACTTTGAGACTTTTTCACACAACTTTGGTCCTTGATGGAGCACACAGGCAGCGAACGTGGACCTGAGTATGTGAAACGAACCATGACTGCAAGTTTAATTTATTATTAGGCATCTAACAAAGCGCACATCTAATAACATCCACTGAAGTGAACTTGTAGGAGGAGCCTCCTTTAATGGAAATGAGCCAGTTTGCAGATTTTAAACACGCATCTTTATTTAGTTGTTCTGATATAAACAGTAGAAAAAGCTAATTAAATTCTTGAAGATTTTGGGAGCAATACCTGGGCTCAAATTGAACAAACAGGAAACAGACGCTATGTGGCTTAAAACCTAGGCTAACAAAAAACGGTAAACTGTTAGGCTTAACCTTGATGTGGGTGAGGGGTCCAACGTGGACCTGGAATTTATCTATCATAAGACAAAAGCGAAAATAGTTATCAAATTTTTGACCAAAAGATTCAAAAACTGCAACTAATATTGAATAACTAGAGAGCACGGTATCTAACCCTCTTTGGGAGGGTATTGATGATTAATTCAATCTCGAGGATATCTCAACTTATTTATTCCATATCTAGTGTTGACATCCCGCCTATGTTGTTCCAACCGCAAAAACAACAACGACATTCGGTCTGTCAGCAAAGAATAAAGAGAATGGGAGTAAAAGCACTAGCCGTTATTGGGACTATGAAAAAGGTGGTTTACTCGATGTATGACTAGATTAACACACGCGCATGATCGAGGCACTGTGAATGTGGCCGGCATTCATGGATCTCAAGGCTCTTAAGCCGTAAACGTCAACGCTGAAAGCCCCTAATAAGTTATCATTCAGCTCAGTGAGTGTGCGTTATACTTCAAAATGATCGTAAAGCACTCTACATTGGTGATTTTACTAGTAAGCGAGATCCTATCTCGGTTGACAACAAGGAAAAAACATTGTTCAATAAAATACTGTTCTTCGAGTGGCAATCAGTTCCTTGATGATCTTTTGGATATCGAAGATCAATTGTCTTTTAAAGTAAATCTCGTTAACGACAACACCTTTCTTACTGTTTTAATGAGGTCGTCTGCGCCATTCCCAAACTCTGGCTGTATGAAATTGTGACCGGAGTCAAGCGATTGTTGAAAGTCAATCTTTAACTCAGTTTCCAAATGAATATGAGCAAAAACATCCTGGTGATGGCCTAAACTGTAAAGATATCGTGTTTCTCACTAATTCAAGTATAGCTAGATCCTACCGGGCATTCCTGGACGGCGGCATCCACACTGTTTTATGGTCGCGTTTGAGATGCACTGGAAATGGCAGCCATCCTTCGTGTATTCTCCAATTCCTGACAACGGCGTCTGTAGGCAGTTTGTTTGGTAGGGTGCTGGGAGTCGTATGAGCTAGAAGAGATTTGTTCGGAATGTAAGAACAATTTCCATCGTGGAGTGGTTGAAGGTTTTTTGGTATTCTACTTTAACCACCATCTGATTATCAGTATCTGAACTTGAAAATTATGGCAAGAATATGTCCGAAGATTGCTCTGTTTTATTTCCAAGTCTTATTATTAATAATTTGGAGACGTTATTTTCTGTAAATGGTTTGAACACAGAATTCATGTCATACGTTGGTAAAGTATGACCGTTCGGGTGTGTAGCCCTAGGAAGGACCGTTTGTGCGACGCTAGCTATTGATGGGAAGGTTTCAGAATGCTTATAGAATACAGGGGGGTACCATTGCGAGTGCAAAGAGTCCTACCTACGACATAGCGACTGTTACCTCAAACAAGTATTCAAAAAGCATAATGCAATAATACTTAGTAATTTTGGCCTAAAAACGAGAAAAAATCTGCCATTTTGAATGATATCATCTCTTTGGCCTCCAATACCTGTCAATCGCGATAACAGGATTGGAAGAACCGAAAGTCTCCAGTATCGTCCTCAAATGGACTGCAAATATCAGCAACAATTGCAATATCCTGATCATCTTAGCTATAGTTAGCTCGTCAGTAAAATCTCTGTCTTCGGTCCAAATCGGCCTAAATCTAAGAATTTGTACCCAAATAAAATTCATGTCCCACTCCCCCCCTCCCCCCCCCAAAAGAAATAATAAAAATTACACTCAGGTCATAATATCAACAATCCGGATTTGAATTTGATGTCATGAAATCAGACAGAGTATGGATTTCATAAATTCAATATCCGTCTTTGGGGTTGGGTTTAAAACAATGGATTCAAAAAATTGGATTTCCCTCCCCTACAACCGAAGAAAGCAAAAACAAATACAAACGGCCGGACCCACAGTTTGTTCGTTGGTTGACAAAAGATGTATGCCGTGAAATTAATTCCAATGCTATTCTAGGTAGTGCATTTGAGTTGGAAAAGACCCTTCACAGAGCTATAAATTCACAAATTATAACAGAAACTAACCTTTTTCAGCTTAACTGCAACCCTTGCATGAGAACCAGGGACAACGTTAAATCCGATATGACGATTGACGAATGCGTTTTGACCGTGCACAATCACTTCGAATCCGGTTGAAAATTCACTGATTGTGCTTTCGTTAGCCTGAACATCCAGGAGAACACTAAGCCCGAAGTCCGGACCTGCAAACATTGAATGAAATAAAGTAGCGTTGTTCAGCCCCGAGTTAAATGTGAAGCAGATCCCATTTGGTGTTAGCCTTGGGACAAAGTCTTTGTCAGAGCATAGAATTTCTGTCCCGAAGCGACAAAAACCAACGAACATACTACGGATGTCATTCCCATACTTGATGTAAAATTCCTCTGTATTAAACGAACGTTCCGATGAGCTGTTAAGAGCATTGATTATGTTCCGTCGCGTTGTTTCATTGCAGCCTTTTATCAGAGCTGGTCCAAACCACTGGAAAGCACAAGTCAACGCTTGGCCACAGGTAAGGTTGCCACGAACTGCATGAGTCTCCTTGCACCCATTTATATTTAATCCCAGTTTTTCAAACCTCTCATCCTTATCAGGTACGTCTATCTTGGATCTCATTAACTTGTTTAAATTGCAAACTGTGACGGCAGGAAATGTCAAGCCGTTAGTCGGCGTTTCAAGCGAAATTGTCGTTTTTATTGGCAAGGACAGATATTTTCTCAGACTTACGGATACAAAATACATGTAAGCGCCAGTAGAAGCACAAAGAAACATCAACCAGATGGCCCGTTTCCAAAATGACTTTCCATTGTGGCAGACGTATCTCAGTCCATGCAGAGTTGTGTTTGAAGCGAACGATTTCCATTTGTAGGAATCAGGCGTGTTTTCAGGCTCCACTTCTTTCTTTAAGGAATCAGTTGAAGAGCCAGTTGGTTTTGCTTGTCTTACCATGATTCCAGCCCAAAATAGTGAGCGGCTTCTGCAAGCGAACAATCAGTCATCATATAAATGATAATATCACTTGGACAGATGCGGGATAAAGATTACAATTGCAAAAGCGAAAACAAGACTCAGTTGATCCAAGACTTGATGTGTTTTTGACGCCGGATTTCTTTTTTAATTAGAAAAAGAAAAGTTCTTTCGTAAGTTCCGCTAAAATAGTTTGAGAAGTATTATTACAAGCTCAGTTATGTTACACAGTTCTTTTGCCGATATTCTTTGTTTTCATGGAAGGTCACGGTGGATAACCTAAGCAGCCCGTTTTCCCGCGCTTGACGTCATTCACAATTGTGTTTACTTTGACGTCTGATTGGTTAATTGGTTATTTGAGCTTGTTGTTATTGGCCAGAGTGAACACTCTGGTTTTGGACTGACGACACTCGATTGAAAACCACCATTGTTTTAGAATTGCATTTAAATATCTACGGCATTTTACTTTAGAATTATGCTAGACTAATCGTGTTTCATATAAAAGTAGCTCTCAGCGAATCTAACGGTAATTTTTTATTGTTTATTTCCAAAGCGTAACCATTCCAGTGAAAGTCGTTGAGCTTCTTTTTATAATTTTGTGGTAGTTTTTTCCCACCACACATAACTTTTCTTTTTATATTTTCGATTTTGGAATTTTCTATTTTCGAACAACGTAAATGTAATTTTATTCTCCAACGAGGAAGCTTAATTCTAATAAGCCTTTTGGCTTCCTCGCCACAATAATCCGAAATGTCTTTTTCCTGCCATTTTACTTGCTGTAGAAGATGGTACTAGATACTAGATACATCTCTTTCCAACTGTCGAGTCTGTAGACGAAATGCTAAAATGTGACATTCGAATGAAGGCACAGCTGCTTATTATGCCGATTGTAAGGTGGCTCTACTGAGTACTACCTTTCAGGGCACCCAACGAGAAAATGTTAGCAAAATACTTCAAATATCATATTCAGCTTTCTTAGATTGTTTAGAGCTTTTTAAAGACACATTATTGCAAGCTAATACAGATTGATCTGTTCGGTGTTCTTAGCTGAACATTTGGGCCAGCAGAAAATTTTAGGAAATTAAACAGAATCCTATCTGCCGAATTTTCGAGCTACAGATTGCTCTCCGAAAATGTTGCAGGGCCCGCGCGAGGGGTGGGCTGAGGGGGCTTTAGCCCCCCCACTTTTTGGTGCCAAAATAAATAAATAAATAAATAAAAATAAAAAAAAGTTGGAAACTTCATTAGTCAGTGATTAGTTCCAGGGTTAACTAGTACTTGGTCTTCCCCAGTTAGATCAAAAGTTCAAATCGCCTTGCTCCCATTCGGCTTGTTTAGTTGAAATTCACGTGCGCTCTAAGGAGTTGTATCTTGAAGAAATGAGATGAAGTTTTGACATCGCAGCTGTAGTTTCATTTGTATTTCCGCAGTTCACATCATTTTTATTTTTTGTATCTTGAAGAGTTTGAACCTGCTCAGATTTTAATTGCAATTGCTATCGTCTGGCCTCTAACTCTCGTGAACTCTCATTGACACCATCCTAAAGAGTATGAATTTTTGTCGACTCTAGTTTTTGTCTAGTGGCCCGGCATTACGAATTGCAGTTTGTCTCCAGATAGGATTATCGGCAACAGCGTGCTTTGATATTTGCTGAAAATCAACGTTACTTCTTTAAGCTTCTCTGTATACATGTAAACGTTGCAACGAGGATAGCTGCCGAAAGTTTGGCGAAAGATCTCTTTCCCTCCTAACGATGAGAAATAAGGCATTCATGCAGCAGTCAGGACATACCGACACACTGACTTTGGTGAAATATATAGTTATGATGCCCAGCTCAGCTTTCTTAGATAACCTTATTCCGTAATATGACTACAGGTTTGCTTGTACAAGTCTTAAGAAAAACGTTTTTGAGTTTGAGATCTTAAATGCGAATACGTCAAGATTTGCACCTTGCCGGATACGACTTGAAATGTGTGTAGAGATGAAAGAACAGCCTCAGGCGCATTATTTTAAAACTATCCTGGCTATTCCTGTTCCGGTTTAGGAATAACAGAATATCCAGAATACTGAATCCCTAAAAGAATGTGATTTTTGCTATTCTGGTAAACCAAAACGTTCCGCATGCCGTTCATTTTGTTATCGATAATACATTACTAAGAGAAGGGAAAAGTGCCCAAACAGAGAAAACCCTTAAGTACCGGTATTGTCTTCTATTTAACAATTAGATTATGAGCTCGAGATTTCTATCGCGTGATAGTTGATGAGGCCGAAGGTCGAACCAACTATCACGCATAGAAATTGAGATCGAATAATCTAATTGTTTAAGTATAAATCTACTAGACGTTCAAAACTTAACAGCAGACACTACATGTTTATTCAAAAATGATATAAATAGGTCACACCGCGCGCGGAAAATTCTACTCACTACCTACAACAGAATAGATAGTGAGTAGCGTAGCCAATCAGAGAACAGCATTAGTGATAGAACGCTAGTAGATTTATACTAATGCGGATTAGACCACCAAAATGTGCCCTAGGTATCAACATTATTAATCACTGGTTAGTTCGAAGAGTTTTAGTTTAGCTTTGATCCTTTATTGATGGGCCTATATACTTTAATCAATTTATATTGTGCATGGTCCATGTGTTTTCATGCTCCAATTTGTATTGCGCGTGCTCTATATGATGGGTATAAACTGACAGCTTTCAACATACTTGGCCGCCCTAGATGCAGTGTTAGTCACTAAAAAGACAAAAATTCCGCGTGAGGCTGTCACCCCACCCCCCCCCCCCCATACTCCGATCGAGTTAGCCCCCTCCCCACTTTAAAATAGGCCGCGCGGTCCCTGTGTTGGCTGACCTTATTTTGCACTCTAAACGACATATTTGCCCCTCCAAAAACAATAGGAACTAATAAGTTCTCTTGTTACGAAAGTCCGAGGTGATGTTTCGCCAAAGAATTCTCTAGTTATCTCTGAAACTAAATCCGAATGTCTCAGGCGATTTAAGGCCTTCTGAACAGATATTCCCCGAAACGAACCGTTGGGTGCCCCTGTCCGTTTGGCAGTGTTTGTATTTTGAAAGATATCATTTTATATAAAAGTAAAATTGAGCACCCTTCAGAGTTCTAGGGGGTATAGCTGGGCTTATTGGGGAGTGTTATGGGGGCGATAAGTTTACTTTTTAGTGTTATAATTTCTAAAGCTATTGTTATAAGAAAGTACAGTTAAGTGTTACCATGCATCCTAATTACTAAACAAAACAACACAAATGAAAACCAAAACTGGAGGAACGAAGCTATTAATGAACATTTTCCGTTAACGTGCAAACTACGATGTTTTTTAGTCCGGAAGGTTTGTACTTCGCATCATATTTAGGATAGCCCTTTTGAGACCGGGCTTTTGTGGGGCTTGTGGGAACGGGGGGGGGGGATTCCGCCCCCACTCATTAAATCAGAGAATATTGAAGCTATGACAACGAAACTTGAACGACAAATAGTACGTCCAAAATTGTTTCCATTGAGGTCCCCAATATCAGCTGCTAACGTCATATGACGTCAGAATAACGTTTTGTTCTCAAACGGCGGCCATCTTGGATTTCTTGATTTTTCGAAAACCGCCAAAATTGGTTAAGAAGTGATCGAAATCAGTAAAATTAACACGAAAATGATCCAAATATGTAAAATTTGCCTCAGGAAAGTAATTATTTTTGATCAAAAAGAGGGAAGTTCAAAGTTCTGAAAAAACTGCTTGTCAAAAAGTGGTTGCCATGGTAATGTCAAACTTAATCGACAAGGTCTTGCTAAACCAAATGGTTCCCAGATAAATTTTAGAACAAGTCATCAACTTTGGTGGCATTAGCTTGCTTATTAAAAAAAGTTATAAACGTCCAAAGTCCGTGCGGGAAGAATCCGCGCTAAAGGTGTCGTCAGCTTGACATGTTAAGGGGCTTGAATGTTTTTATTACTACATCGTAAGGTTTACTGTAATGTTTACATGGCCGAAAATTTCAATGTTAGTTGCTATGCATCCCCCAAATCTAGGCCTTCTCGGTATTAAAGGGGTTCGATGAAAAAGAAATTAAAGGCGAAAACAAAACATGTTTGAAAGGATGTCTGGTTGAGTGTCTCAAGAAAACAGATGGAATTGTGAAAGTGAATTATTTCCTTTGTTGAATCGAAAATACATGCAGAAAACACCGAGAGCACTGCAAGATAGTATCTAAAAGTAGTGACATGGAAAATTTTTGGCTGCTTTTTAACCATAAGTAAACGAAGTTGTATTTAGAATTTTTGAAGACGATTATATCCCTACCTTGAAAGCTTACTTGGAGCTACTTGAACTGATAGCTGGCCGAAATTAGCTGATAAAAATACCGGCTTATCTTTCCCGAAAGTCTTTATCACAACGACTAAATATGTTTGACGTAGGCGTCTCTTTAGTTACAAGCCTTGTGGACACAAAGTGTGTAGTTCCAAGTCTCGTAGACACAAAGTGTATAAAATATTAAAGAACGTTTTTGGCCCCCAAATGCACAGAACTTAATATGATGCCCAAGCGACGATTGTTTATGATACTTAACGACTTTGCATTTCTTTAGGTGCTCTGCATGTAGCTGGGACAAGCTTAATTAGCTGCCATATGAAAGCACATATTATTTTGCCAAAAATGTGCAGGTAATTCCCGATTTAAATCTGTATTTTTCATCTAGAAGTACCGAAGTTTTAAATGTCAAAGAAATATTTCACTGAACTACATGATAGGAGCTAGGCAGCGAAAGACAAACAAAAACACCGTTTACAAGTTATTTGCAACGGTTTTAAGATCCTCGTTTCCTTGGGGCGTCCAACTGGTTTTGCCAAAAACCTGCGGATGATTCCCTTCCCGATTTATATATTATTTTTTCATCTAGAGGCACCAAAATTTTAAATGTTAAAGAAAATATTTTACTGAACCATTAGATATGGACAAGGTAGCGACACACATAAAAAAAACAACAACGGTTCAATGCTACATATTACTTGCAACCGTTTTAAGATCCTCATTTTCTTATGGCGTCCCAGTAATCCTAGTTTTTTAATAAATTATATTTTTCAATCGATCCAAACCTTAGGACAGTGACAAATTTGACAGGCTATTCAGTAACGTTTTAGTCGCGAATGAAGTTATACGTTAACAGTACAAAAACTGAAAATAGTTGCTGTGCAATGCTGATTATAAACTTTAAAAATGGGGGAAAAGCCCCGCGAAGATCACGTGAAGAGTTTGAGTAGCTACATCTTACCAAGGAGTACATTTTATGTGCATGTAACCATTTCTATTCATTATTATCTCAGCTGGCGGCGAATATCTCTGTCGTGGAAATGTATTTCAAACCATGACTCTGCAGGAGGCGGTAAAGTCCATGGCCATGAACGAAGTCTATTGCGGAACCATAATCTGCGTCTTCTGAAAACAGCAGCTAGGCGAAGAAAAGCCTACTGATAGTGCAACGTCAACATCAAAAGCGCAGTTGAGTTTTGTTGAGCCTGAATTTGAAAATTCAACAAAAATCCCAAAGGGAAAAAAAATCATATGAATTCGATCTCCACGCGGGTTTTTGATTGACATAGTGCAAATCATCTGGTTGTTTTCACAAATTGGAACATCCTAAATTTTGTCAAAATTTTAGCGCCAAAAAACAGGGAAAAATTGAAATTGGTCTAGTGCAACCCGGCCCTAATACTCGACTCTTGGTAACTGCTGTGACACCATAAATTGGCATAACGCATCAACAAATCTTAAAGTGTTTACCACATTTAAAAGTAAGTAAGTAACAAACCGTAACGCACGCATGTCTTTTAAGGAAAGGAGAAGAAACGACAACAATGTGAGAAACAGCAAAATGGTTTCAATGTCAAATTTTTAAAACACTAACCTTGGCTCATTGGCTAGCTATATGCATACTTAAGGTGTTTCGATACAGTTTTTTGGGACCATACCTAACTCTTTGAATCGGCTCTTAGAGAGTCTTCTCCTTGTCAGATCAAAGTGAGATTTGCAATACTTGTTGGTTTTGGATCAGTTGAACTTTAGCGTGGTTTACATGTTGTGAAAATCGATATTTCTATGACAACGATAAACAAAAATCCTCAATAACACTAAAATTAAAATTTTCCGCGATCAGATTTCACTTTGAAAAGCAAATACCAACATCTTAAACTGCAGTGTATGGCAAACAAAATATACAAGAACAAACAAATTCTGTATGTTTGTTTTGAAGTAAATCGCAAAAACATTTTCAACCTTAGTTTTTGCATAGTAATAGTAAATGCACCCAAAAATAAACAATCCTTTGATGAAATGGCTCGAAAATACTTTCAAAATGTGTCTCTTACTTACTATTTTACGCCTAGAAAGTTTTGTTGAAACTGGTGTTGGCGATCTCGAGAACGAATTGTTTTTCTAAGATCATTCGCGTAATACTTTTGTGGTAATTTTTGAATTTGAGCGCTTTTGAGAAAATCTAAAGAACGGCTCGATGGATTTTTTTAAAACATTAAACACGCTTGCTTGACGATGTATCGAGTCTTTTTAACATTGATTCACTGGAACACTTTTAGATTTAACGTTAAAGAGGACGTATGAACCGACGGAAAAGCTTGCGTTACGTATTCACATTTGGCAAACAAATGCTAATATATTCAAAGTAATGCGCAAAGCATTCCTCCATGATTTTTACTTTTCCTTGTAATCTACAGTGCAACAAAGAACAAAGAAACCAGATAAAAATCACGAAGCAGTGAATTATGCATTACTTTGAATATATTAGCATTTACTTGCCAACTGTGAATTTGTAACGCAAGCTTTTCTGTCGGTTTATACGTCCTCTTCAGCGTTAAATCTAAAAGTGTTCCAGTGAATCAATGTTAATAAGGCTCGATGCTAAAATTGGTCACATCGTCAAGCACGCGTGTTTAATGTTTTTAAAAAATCCATTGAGCCGTTCTTTAGATTTTTGCAAAAGCGCTCAAATTCAAAAATTACCACAAAATTATTACGCGACTGACCTTAGAAAAACAATTTGCAGAATTTTTGGGTTCTTGTATATTTTGTTTGCCATACATCACAGTTTAAGATGTTGGTATTTACTTTTCAAAGTGAAATCTGGATCGCAGAAAATTTCAATTTTAGTGTTTTCGAGGATTTTTGTTCATCGTTGTCATAAAAATATCGATTTTCACAACATGTAAACCATGCTAAAGTTCAATCCAAAACCAAAAAGTACTGCAAATTTCACGTTGATCTTACAAGATAAAGACTGTCTAAGAGCCGATTTTAAAAGTGAGGTATGGTCCCAAAAAAACTGTATCGAAACCCCTTAAATGACTGCCGGAGTTACAGCGATCGTCAAGGACTGACCAGAGTAAATATAAAACACTGGCTTTATCCAAGCTTTATTTGGCTATAGAGTAATTTAACGGCGATATAGCAAGCTTAAAATGAAAAAAACTACGAATGAAACGACAAATCTCGTGAAACCTACTTTATCTACAGTATAGACAATTTCCGTCAGCCTTGTCACGTACGTATACACCTGATTGAAAAACGTTGTCTGGTAGAAAGTATAAACGATGAACGATGCGACATAATGGCATTCTGCGAAAACAGCGCGGCAAGCTTGTAATTCCGTTCCGTTTATTGATATTCAAGGTATTTTTTTTAATTCAAGGAGAGTTTTTGGAGTATATCTATCAGTTTTATTTTGTCTGTGCCATTATGATGTGCACGGAGTCTGAGAATCAAAGCAAGTTCACCCGCTTCCCAGAAAACCATTGGGTCTCATAGTACATGGTTTGTGCTTTTTAGCCGCCAACGTTTTTTCAATTAGGCGTATCACACAACCAAAGCTTGAGTTATGACTGAAAATTAATAAAATTTTATGAAATAAACAGTGTTTCTTTGTTTATATCTTACGTACTTGCTATCTAGGGCAAAATTTCCCTCTCCGACCGAGAATAAGCGTCTTTCTGATTTTTCTCCCAATTAGTATTATAATATTATGCAAAGGTTGCACACTGATCTGCCATTTCACCCGCACAAAAGCATACCTCTTTTCACTAAATGAGCTATATTTCTTGAAATGCGCCATTTCCACTCACAATTTCCTCAAACCTGAATGAATCCATAGTCGAAAAATAACTATACGCCGGAAAAGTTCCATCTTTCCCAACGTTTTGTCACCATAAACGGCAATATTTTGAGCTTCTTGTATAACAAATCAAATGTCGCTATTCGACCGCCGACCTCTGCGCACAAATATATGCAAATATGCTAATTTCATCTCGCTGTTCTCTTATCACTGGACAATTCGCACAATGGCGTGGACATGACAAAAACTACTGTGTCGGGGAGGTGTGAACGGTAAGCAAATGGTCACGCTTTACGCATGAAATGTCACACTCTGTTTACAGTCTGCCGGGAAAACCCACCAGACAGAAACTCGCGCGCGTTCCACTCGTCTGTGTCTTGAAGAAAATCAAAAAACAAATTTGGATCCTCCTTATGTTTGCCCTAAACTGCAAGTTCAAGCAACGTTTTGCTGTCAACATCTCTTGCTTCGAAACTGCTTTCATTTCCCTTTTTTAAAAAGCCATTTTCCCTTAAAACCGGGAGCACGAATTCAGTACGAATATAAATACGCGTACTTCATGAAAAAAGAGAAACTAATAGCCCTACGCGAATTGTCCAAAAAAGAGACAAGAAGACATTTTTATTCCTCACATTTTAATTCCTCCCAACTAACAGGATGCGAGAAATAGTGGCGTGCAAAGCGTGCATGCCAGTTGATAGTTACCGTCGTGGAACGCACGCGAGTTTTCGTCAAAACTCTCTTGAAACTTGTTGCGCACAGCACTCCGTCCGAACGGCCTTTTTTCAAAGGGCCCCTAAAACCTCCAAATATAAGCGTGATGAAGGCATTGCAATAACCTAGCCCTGTCCCCAAGAAAACCTAAAGCAAAACGTAAGCTCTCTTCCGTCCCCACCCACAAAGAATGCCATTCAGCAAGCAACCATCGTGACCTTGAACAGCCTACCACGACCGGAGTCGTGTAGAACTATGAGACGTTGCCCCATAGGCCCGTCTTAATAATTGTTTTAGTATATATCACCTAAGTGAATAGCAACCCCTAAGAAGTCGTTTGGTTTCTGACGAAAGAGTTAATGTTAATATAGTTATAGATTTAGCTAATCCTAAAAACGAAGCGCCACTTCTTTTTTGTAATTGCTGGAACTTATTCACTTTTTAAAGTAATTATCAAACAAAAAAAAAATGAAAGAAAAAAAACTTCACTCCCTCTGGGAGCCGAACCGCAGAGCCTTGAAACTGCCGGAATGAAAAGGGAGCGTGCTTTCCGCTACCAACTTCTGCTGTACCACAAAATCCAGTTTTCATTTCAATACTTAATCAGCTGTTTATTGATCCCAGCTCGATTGACATATACACGGGCGTTTTTCTTGGGGAAATGTTTTCGGACCGCTACAAAACCATGGTTCAGTAGACAGAATATACTGGAAGGCACTAGCTCTGCTATGTTTGAAGTCTGAATCATTGCCAAATGCTACGAATTCAAGCGATGTACTTCGGCTCGATTCGAGGTTACGCGGGTTACACAAGTTACTGTGTTACGATAAAAACGGGTATTTTTCCTGCCAAAATGTGTTCGCACCGCCGCAAAAACCATGGTTGTGGACAGACAAAAACCAGAAGGCACGAGCTCTGCTGTATTTGGGGCCAGGACCGCTGCGAAATGCTGCGAAAATTGTTTTCACTTTTGTTGTCTCTGCTAAAAGGCGGGTCACCATGTGATTTCAGGGTTATCTCAAGTGTGTACCACCTCATATTGTTGATCTTGTGGTGCGGACGGTCGGACGTACGGACGGACGTTCACGTGACTATTACGTCACTACCAAAATTTCTTGGCTTGATGGGTTACCAAATTTGCTTAGCAATGGTGCTCCGCTGGCGCGCTACGCGGACTGGCTACGCTACAATCAAAGAGCGCGACTGAAAATGTCCGCCATTCACCACTGTGGTATATACTAACAGCAGTTAATATCCTCAACTTTCTACAACTCAGTCTAACCTAAGGTAAGTGTATCGCTGGTTAAAAGTATATTCACAAACTTTTATATCTTTTTCTAGGAATTTGAATAGCTCATCCCGCACACCCAGGCTGTGTTGAAATTCAGGTGTCCCATCATTTATTCCTGCTTAGCCTGTGCCAGGCTCTCCGTCAGTGGAGACGAGCGAAAAAGCGGGCGAGCAGCGTAAAAAGCAGGAGAGCCTAGTCTCTCCCCAGCTCCCACGCGTTTTTCGCGCCAGTTTGTTTTCTCGGTCCGATTTTTTACAACTCCCAGACAATCGTAGACATCGTACTGCTGCAACTCTTAAGATTCTGGTTATCTCCTCGGGCAACTTAGCCACCATCTCTTTCGCTGTGTGCCATCGAAATCATATTTTCATATTGAGAACGTGGGTGAAAGTTCAAGAGGTCAACGGACAGGCGTTTACTTCCGTAGAACGCTTCTTCATCCGGGACACAACGGCGTCCCAAAGAAAGTCGAAAAACTCACAGATAGTCAGCAAACTGCAGCCAAGAAACAAGCCCATGTTGCCACCAAACTCACCTGAAAGGCATCATTGAGAAAAAGTTTTTTTTTTACATCCTACAGATATCCCTGAAAGTGTATTAACTTAAGACTGAAGAGGACAAGGAAATGGGTGATTTCATAAACGTTTGCAGTTATTTTAAAAAAGCCTCAAAGCCAAAAAACCTGGAAAAAGAAAGGCTTTAACGGGAACATTATCACCGGGAACGAGCCTCGCTCAAGAGTCTTTGTTTGTTTGTTTGTTTTCCGTCTTTTGTTCTTTTCTTTTTCCTCTTTCATTTTAGATTTTTTTTTGCCATTACTGAAGGCATTTAACTCTTATAGTCCCGTTTACGTTAATTTTCTATGACGTTTCCCCCTATAGTACATGTCCGACCTGGCTCTTTTACTTACCAAAGAGGCTCTCAGCTCCATAACCTGGAACATCTTCGCGCTTTATGTAAGCCAAATGCTGAAAACCCACTTGAAGGAAAACATAGTTGTCCCTATACACGAGGTAACGAGGGTCATTTGAGGATAAATTTAAAAAAAAGGTACGACGCTGCGTTAGTGCAAAAAAGCATTCACTGACCGATTAACCTTTTAGTGACCGAATACTAACCGGGTAACAGGATAGTTACAGGTGCCTCGTTACTAAGCCTTTAAGCCCTGATATAAAAATGTACATTCTCCTTACTGTTCTCCATGCATTTCGTATGGAACCTAGAGAGGAGAATTTCCCTAAAATCAAGTTATCTTATCCTTGGTGATCACTTTCTTTATTTTCGGCCGTTGAATGTTTGAACAAGTAGTAATAATGTAAAGAGAATTTTCATTTTCGTCACTTTTAGGGTTAAAGGGTTCATTATCTGCTGTAACAACCAGCAAAGTAACTAGACTCTGCCACTCCTTCTTCCTCTTTGTGTTTACGAAGAATTTCGTGTGCAACAAAAGATACCGTAACGTAGCCCTTCTAAGGACGGTGCCTCCTAATACAGATGTATTTTTGGATCCTAACAAGGGTCATTGGAATCCAAAACAGAAAAATGTGGGTAACCACGTATTTTTCAGAGATAATTAATCAACCATAATTCTAAAAAAAGCGTTAAAATACAGAGAATGTATGGCAATTTCTTTCCGAATTTAAGCTCAATTATCTCTGAAAAATGCGTGGTCAGTTAGCCCAGTTTTCTTTTTGGATTCTGATAGCACTTGCTAAAATCCGCTTTTTCCACGTAGTCATAAGCCGCTCAAAAATATTGTTGTATAAGTGAACAAATTGCTTAAGATACCCGAATCCCAAAGATGCGCAAAACTGGTGCACGCACAGTGACAAAAGGAGGCACCGTCCTTAAGGCCAACTTTTATCGATGTTTTTCAAACAATTTTATCACAGTGTCAGTCATCATAAATAATTGCTCAGAGTCACAAATATATTCTGTCTGTTATTGGCTCACCTCATGTAACTGAAATTCTCCGTTCTTCCAAAGTACTTCTGCAAAACATTAGTTATCGAGACATCCGGGAATCTGGAATATGATACACGTGATTCATAGAACAATTCTGAGCATGCGTTGCTGCAGGAACACGCTTTAATGTCGACTCCTGAAAAAGAAAATGAGAACAAATAAATCTTGAGAGAGATTGACCTTTGAACATGATGTGTTAGAGGCTTTCTTGTTCAGTTAGACACAACACCCAACATTTTGAACTTCTGATACCTCGCTGTCAGGACTCGGTAGGACAAGTGACTTCACACATTTACTATAAATTGAACCAACTTTGCAAAGAAGTTAATTTGATTGAGATCACAGTGTTTCCATAGCAACACTGTCATGAAGTCGTCCATTTTACATATTTTCAATTTTCTCGACACCTAGACCTAAGATTGCCCGGAAACGACAAACCGTTTGAGGTTTAAAGACATGTTTCGACAGTTCTTCTGTCATCTTCAGTTGCTAATACAGAGTGTGAGTTGAATTTATATTAAGTATGTAGAAATGCTAACTGTGATGAACTATCACAACAGAATAAACAAAAACGTGACAATGTCTGATTCACTAAAGAAAGTTTTTAATTGACATGGTAAAGTTAATTGGTGGTTTAAAATAGGTTGCTCCGTTTGAATATGAATAGACTTTTTTATCTTAAGTTGAAAACTAGTGGAAGCATGATCAAAAATGTGAAAACAATTAGTTGAACATAGTTAATTCATCAAGACCAATGTTTTTCGTACGGAATCTAGCTGGGAAGACCTACGTGTGGCCTGCTAGGGATGTAAGGTCAGAGTTTCGGTCTAGATTTCTGGTCTGGAAATATGTGAAATGTGTGACGCCACTGCGAGATTTTTGGTAAGTGTTTAATGTGTAGTAAATTTGAAGTCACTAGCAGTACCGAGATCTGACAGTGAAGCATCTGAGTCGCTCAAACGTTGGGTGTTTTTTGGTCTAAGAAAATCAAGGCCAACGAAATTGGTAGGCATTTGTAAGCATTTCACTGCGAGTCCACGAACCCGTTGGGCCTTTCCAGTTGTCGCTGTACTATTTTGTCATAAAAAGAAAAATTCAGTGCGATAAGAGTTGTATATATGATACCAAATTAAGTATACTTGAAGAATTCATACGTAAAAGCTCCGGAGCAAAGAATATGTAAATGTTATCTTTGGAGTTGTGATAAAACTAATCAACAAATTACATTAATTTTAACGAAATTCTAACAAAACCTTGCGAACTAGTTGTCCTAGATCCCAAACGTTTGATAGGTCAACGGAGTGTCTCTTTCCTTAGTGGATGGGTAAATGGGTGTACACATTTATAACCATACTGAATATTGTTATCAGTACGATAAGACAATTTTCGAAGCTGGCGATGCCTCGAGTTTCAGTAGCCACATGCAGGGATAAAATGGTTCTTTTCACATACCCATTTTTCTTAGTGAGAAGTGCAGAAATTCAAGCGCAGTTTGATCATTTTATAAGTGCATTTTGACTGAGGTTTATTATTTTTTTTTAAATGCAGCTTTAAAGTTTGCTGGACGCAAACTAAAGAGTCCATATTTTCTGTAGGGGTATTAATATAACTTAAAACGAGACGATAAAGATAAGAGAGCCTCACCATTTCCGTGGGAAATCAGCGTCTTAATTATAAACCACTTCTAGAGGGGATTTTATCATTTGATGCAAGCCTAATTAATGGTAAGTGATAAGCGGTTTTGCAGTACAGTCAGTGGCCGTTGTTTCAGCCCTTTGTCGTATTAGAAGGAAATTACAGAAAAAAAAAAGAAATCTTTAAAGCAATGAAACAGCGCAACAAATTCTATAAAACGTTTTAAGAGGCGCCTACTTTAGGTGGTTGACGCTGCAATAATGATAATGATGATGATGAAGGTGATGATAAGTCATCATCATCATCATCATCATCATCATCATCATCATCATCATCATCATCATCATCATTATCATCATCATCATCATCGTCAGTGTAATATAATTAAACAATCTCAAAACTAAGAAGGTTTTTTTTTAGTTAAGATAGATTCTTACTTCGAGACTTTTCCACGCAGCTTTGGTCCTTGATGGAGCACACAGGCAGCGAACGTGGACCTGAGTACGTAAAATAAACCATGACTGCAAATTCAATTTATCATTAGGCACTGTAAATGGTTTGAACCCAGCAGGAGTCATACCATAAGTCGGTAAATTACGATCGTCCGCCGGTGAGTGTAGTCCTGAGAAGGACTGTTTGAGGTGACATTGACTGACGTTTCGACAACTTGAGCGAGACGTCATCATCAGAGTCAAGAGTCAAGTGAATATTAACTTGACTCTGATGATGACTTCCGCTCAGGTTTTCGAAACGTCAGTCAATGTCACCTCAAACAGTCCTTCTCAGGACAACAGTCTCCCGGACGTTCGTAATTTACCGACTTATGTTATCACTAGGCATCTAACAGAGCACATATCTAAATAAATCCACCTAAGTGACCTTGTTAGAGGGGCCTCTTTTTCGTGGAAATGAGCCAATCTTAGTTCATTCTGGCCTTTAATTTCAACAATAGAGAATCTTTGAAGATTGAAGATTTTGATTTTGAATTCAAGATTTTGGCAGTTAATTTGGCCTCAGTTTAAATAAAACGAAAACAAAAGAAATGTGGCTTTGAACCAAGGATAATTATGCAATTATATATAAAAAAGGAAAAACTGGTAGGCTTGACCTTGACATGGGTGAGGGGTTTAACAGGATTTTTGGAAGTTATGTATATCATATGACAAATTTATGTATATCACATGACAAAAGAAAATTATTACCAAAATTTCAACCAGAAAATTCAAAACTGCAACTAATAATAAATAACTAGAGAGCACAGTATCGATAAACCCCTTTTTGGGATTGCATTGATGATTAAAGCTCTAGGATATCGCAACTTGTTTATTCCATATCTAATGTTGACATCCCGCCTATGTTGGTTCAGCCGTAAAAGAACAAAAATATTCAGTTTGTGATGAAAAATAAATAGAATAAGAGTAAAAGGACTACCCGTTACCAGGACTATGATAAAGGTACCGGTGAAGGCACAATGAGGCCAGCATGCATCTCAAGACCCGTAAGCAGTAGACATCAACAATGAAAGCTCCTACTGAAGTACTCATGGTAGGTATGGGGGACTAGAAATAATACCTCAATAAAACACAGAGAAGTTCTGATATATTTCAGGGATCTAAAAGCACTTAACAGAAGTTTTACTGCAAGCGAGATCCCATCTTAACAATGTTCGCATATAATTATTTCAAGGTTAAACGAAATCGCTCTATCATAAGTCGGTAAAGTATGATTGTCCGGGTGAGTGTAGTCCTGGGAAGTTTGCGGTGGCATTGACTGACGTTTCGACAACCTGAGTGGAAGTCAATGAATTGTGAATTGTCAGTAGATGTTATATAAGTCTCTGGTCGTTTTCCTGATTGGTCGACCAACTAGCGATGCTATGCAAACTCGATTTGCATTGGTAATTAATACCCTGGGGATTATGCAAATGAGACTATAAAAGAGGTTACATGTGCTCCAACTCATCATTCTACTCGAGGCCGCGAGAGTGAAGTGTTTGGCGTACGTTTTTCAACCCGACTTACTCGATGGCTGAGGCAGATCAAGCTCCTCACGCTGCAGGAGCAGAAGAAGTTGCAGCTCAAGTGAACCCGCCAGTGCTGGCGCCGGCTCAACAAGCGGGTGAGATTCAACCAGCCGCTGGGGCTCAACCGGTGTTACAAGCGAATGAAGTACGGTATTATTTTTTGTTCTGGTTTGAACGTTACGCTTTTGGGGCTCTTCAAGTCCTTAGTTTGTTGGCTGATATTTGTGCTGATAATGCCTGTGAGGTTTGTCTGCGCGGCGTGGTTTTTTACTATTTTAACTTAATGCCTGTGAGGCTCGCTGCGTGGCAAAATGTTTATAGAATATTGGCTGTGTGGCTTGCCTGTGCGGTGAATTTGTTTAACTAATATTGCCTGTGCGGCGGAATGTTTATCTAATATTGCCTGTGTGGCTTGCCTGTGCGGTGAAATGTTTATCTAATATTGCCTGTGCGGCGGAATGTTGGTCTAATATTGCCTGTGAGGCATGCCTATGCGGTAAAATGTTTATCTAATATTGCCTGTGCGGCGGAATGTTGGTCTAATATTGCCTGTGGCTTGCCGGTGCGGCGAAATGTTTATCTTGTATTGCCTGTGTGGCTGGCCTGTGCGGTGGAATGTTTATCTAATATTGCCTCTGGGGCTTGCCTGTGCGACGAAATGTTTATCTAATATTGCCTGTGAGGTTTGCCTGTGTGGTGAAATGTTTGTCCAATATTGCCTGTGTGGCTTGCCTGCGTGGTGAAGTGTTTAGACTATCTAATATTGCCTGCGTGGCTTGCCTGTGCGGTGAAATGTTTATCTAATATTGCCTGTGAGGTTTGCCTGCGCGGTAAATTTGTTTTGGTATTGCTTGTGTAGCGAAAGATTTTTTGTTCTGTTAATACCTGTGAGGCTTTTTGCGTGTGCCTGAGAGGCTCGTTGGCGCGGTGAATTTTGCCTTTGCGACGATATTGATTTAAAATTGCTTGTGTGGTTTGCTCCGTGAAGTTATGCTGATGTTTGCCTTTTGAATTCTTCATGCGTGAAAATGTTCTTTCCCGTTAATGCCTTAGAGGCCTCTCGGCGTGTTGAATTTTTTGTATTGGCAGGTGCTCGTGAGATTTGTTGGCGTGGCAAATTTGCCACAGTAATTTATGCCTGAGTGGTACTATTGTATTTACACCGCTTGCGTTGTTTGCTTGAGAAGTGGAATTCTGTTGTTGATGTCCGTGAGACGTGTCTATGAGCGAATTTATTAGCCTGTGAGGTTCGCTGACATTTTTTAACTTTTAGGGATAATACCTTTGTGTTTGTTTGTAGGGCACTTTTTGTGCTCTTATAAGTTCGTCAATTTGAGCTTCGCCTGCGAGGCAATTTGGTACTGATTAATAGTTATTTTGGCGGCTTGCGTGTGTCAAGAATGTATTGCTAATGCTTGCCCTTATTTTTGCTTTGGTAATGTTTTGTACTAAGTCTTAAAGTGAAGGAAAACTTATAGAAACAGAAAATGGCACTTATATTTTTTAAGATTATCTGTGCAGTCTGCTTTTGTTCTATTTGATGCTTGTATGGTGTAATTATGTGACGCAACGTATTTGGCCTTCATTGTGTGTTAGCATGTTCGTGTTATTAATTTGTATACTAATGGTAATGTTTAATAATAACAATAGTAATAACAATAACAATAATAATAATGATAATCAATAATAATAATAATAATATTTAATTATAAATAATGCTATCTATGGTCTTATAATGGTCATATGATGTTAATCACGTGTTGCTCGGAATGTACAACGTATGGAAGGGAAAACGTTTGGAAAATAAGATTGAAAATAAATGTATCCTCTTGGATTTATTATGCAGGAAGAGAATGATATGTTGCGAGTCATGCGGAGGCTGGAGGCTTTAGAGAACTCCCAGAAGGCTTCAGTTGAGTCAGCTTTAGAGGAACTGCAACATTTCATTAAGATGCCCATGTTCAACAAGGAGAAGGCCTTGGATTACCTTATTAATTTAAAGATTGTGGCGAAAGAGTCGAATCATCCCAAGTCGGGATTCTTCAAAGCGGTGTTGCAGGCTATGAAGGATAAAATTAGGGTCCCGGACTCTCAATTCCAGCAGTACCTTCCGGTCCTATTGGGCGACAAAGATCATGAAAAGGTTCTCGATTCGATTGCTAAAGTTGACAAGGCTATGCGAGTGGCAGCTCCTAGACCCTTCTCGGCTAGGGGTCGTGGGCGTGGTGGCCGAGCCTCGGTTAGATGCTTCGCTTGTAACCAATTTGGTTACTATCAGAGTTATTGCCCTTATCGGCAGACCGGGAATCAGGCAAAGAAAGGTCGGGTTTCTGGTGGACTGCAGGAGCATCCGAAATTGTGAGACGAGGTTAGAACATACTAGGATGGTCGAATGAATAATGTACTTTCGGGAATGCATAAATAAATATCCATGTCTGTCATGTTTGTTGTCGCAGTATTTTTGCTTTATTTCGTTGTCCCGTTTTATTTTCTTTGGCTATATTTTTCAAATAACTCTTGGTCAGGGTGAGTGACTCCTGCTGGTTTACCGTATATCTCGGTAGCCACCAGACGTTCTGCTCTCAGACGTGTTGAAGTCGCTCCCTCCTGGTCGGGAACCCCGGTTTTTCCTCTAGATTTCTTTATTTTTATACTTATTTATCTGGAATCGGTTGGTTTAAGGTAAAATCTTTATTTTAAACCCGTTTTTTCTACCTAGTAGATGGTGGGTCGTAAGAGAAAATCCATGGTCTCCAGTGAAGGGATTCTGGAACAAGCAAGTCACTGGGTAGAGTTCCGGAATCAGGTTAAGGGTATCAAGCCGAGAATCAATTCGAATTGGGTGGATATAAACGGGGTTCCTGACCAGGAGGGAGTGTCGGAGGTAGTGCATTGGAAGGACGTGCTCTCGGGCGTGTCTCCTGATTTAGAAGCCTTTAAATTGAGAGATCCCGATCATTTTTCGGTTGGTGGTTTACATCAAAACGTTGAGGCTTGGGATAATGTTCTCGAGGGCCATCCCCTAGCGGAACGTATTCGCGGGTGGATTCGTGATAAAGTGGACATCCTCCAATTTGCTCGACCTTTCTCAGGCGTTTTTAAGCGAGCCAGGTATTCCTCAGATTTGCCGCCACGAAAACGGTTTCCAAACCATGAGTCTTGCAGGAAGTTCTCGGATTTTATATCGCGGGAGATTATTAACCGTGTTTCTACAGGGGCGTTTAGAGTATGGGGGGCGGTTGGTGTGGATGACCCCCCCTTATCTGGTGCTTCCTTTAACGGTAGAACCGTCCAAACCAAGACTTTGCATCGATGCCAGATTTCTGAATCTTTGGATGAGAGATATGCCCTTCTCTCTTGACAAATTGGCGGACGTACCCAGATTTATATACAAGGGCTCGTTTAGGACCAAGTGCGACGACAAATCTGGCTACGACCACGTGCTCCTTTCCGAGAACTCCCAGACCTACTTTGATTTCAGCTTTGGGGGTTTATGGCTGGTCTGTACGACTTTGCCTTTTGGATGGATGATTTCACCCTATATTTTATCACACTATTGGTCTTGCTGCCTCGGGTTTCCTGAGAGCTAAAGGGATCCCTTGCTCTTTATATATCGATGACCGTTTAAATGGGAACTTTTGACTTCCAGTTGTCCTTGGTCGCAGCTCCCCCTTAACAGATCAAGGGAATATCGTCTACTTGCAGCAAGGGCAGCCTTGTTTGTTGTGCTCTCGATTTTGGTAGAGCTCGGCTATACCATTGGCATAAAGAAGTCCGTTTTATCTCCGACTACAGCACTCGAGTACCTGGGTCTTGTTTTCGATTCCGAAAATTGTCCTTTCTGATACCTGTTCGCAAGATCGAGTCTTTTGCTGCATTGAGGGAGGACATTCTTGCCTGTAAGTCTTGGGTGGCTCTCAAGACCTTGCAACGCTTCCAGGGGAAGTGTATTTCATTTTTGCTAGCTGTGCCAATGGCAAAGCTGTTTATTAGAGAATTGAGTTCCGCCATTGCGAGAGCCCCAGCTAAAGCCAGGTACCCTTGAACGGATTCCTTAAGGAGGAGTTGTCCTATTGGCGTTTCTTGGATAATTGGGAACAATATCTCCCTTGGAAAGAAGAGAAACATTACACCGTCTCCCTCTCTACCGACGCTTCCGGCCATGGTTGGGCTTGTGTTTTGCATCTTCCTTCCGGCGATCAGAGCTTTAGAGATTATTGGAACCCGGACCAGAGAGAGCTTTTTATATCATCTAAGGAAATGCTGGCTTTGGTTCTTGCTATCAAGGCGCTCCCACAAGAAATTCGCAACGGTAGACTTGACGCCTATGTTGATAGTCAAGTCATGATTGGCGCCTGGAATGCGCAGGGAAGTAAGAAATCCCCTCAACTGACGAGAGTCACAAAGCAGCTGTTTTTTGCGTTTGTCGTCACGCAACATTCAACTTAACCTGCAGTACCTTCCATCCCAGGAGAACCAGGCAGATGCGCCATCTCGAAGGCTGTCTCCCCTTGATGTTAAATTGTCGGTCACGGCCTTTGCAGCTGTGGATCAGGCTTTTGGGGGGTCAGGCGGACACTCCTTTGATTTAATGGCTCTCGATTCGAATGCTCGTATGGGTAGGAATGGTATTCCACTGCCGCACTTTACCCCTTTTCTTAGCCCTTGTTCCGCGGGAGTAAACCTTTTTTGTCAGGATCTATACGGTCTGTGAGCCAGATGTCTAATCCGTACGTTTTTCCTCCTTTCGGCCTGATTGGTCGCGTTTTAAAGTTTTTGATGGTTTCAAGATCCCCTTTGCAGTAATAATTCCGGAGTTTAATCCTCCTTTATTTTGGTGGCCGGAACTTATGGCTCGTTGTTCCGACAAGCTGTGCCTCGGCGAGCAGGGGGACATGGATGTCCTTCTCACCCTCTCAAGGTCTGGTTATAGACCGACTCCATGCACGACTTCTATGTGGGCATGCAGGGTATCTCGTTTCTAGATTGTGCCAGGCTTTGTGGACTTCAGTAATATTTTCCACACTTCGTTTCCTTGCAGACTTTGCCTAGGGTCCCGAAGTTATATACTCCATCTGTAGCGTGTCCTGTATGCGGTTACCCGAATGACGAACATTTCAAATTTTGCCAGCAATATGGCTATGTGAGGCGATTTGTTAGGGACCATGCTCAGTTGCCCGCAAAGAAATGTAAGATTGATGAAGGCAACATTGCAGAGCGTCTACAGCAATTGTCTCAGCAGCGATCCTCTTCTCGTTACGCTAAACAGAAATCGGCTTTGGAGCTTGAGCTTGGCCAATTACTTGCGAGCCTGACGACGCCAAAATCTCTTTCTTCTGCTCTCCCTGCTGATATCAAAGCCTTCCTTGTTTGGAAAGATCGCGGTGGAAAAACCAAGGTCCACCAATCGGCTTGCCCAGCAGTGTCTCAAACAGGGATGTCTTGTGCTTGCCCAAAGAGGCTTGCTTTTGGAACAGTTGACTCGTTAATTGGGAAACTTCGTGCAATATTTGTTGAACATGGCAGGGGTTCAGAGTGGCATTCCTTACTTGGTGTGGGGAACCCAGCGGCTTGTCGTTCAGTAAAAACCTACCTTGCAGATGATCGAGAGGAACAACTTAGGGCTAGAATTACGCCTCGTCAAGCGGAACCAATTATATTAAGCGATTTAAGAGTTATTTCTGGTTATTTAGAAAAGTTGCTTTTGAATAGCTCAGTGCTGAGTGCGATACAAGTCTTTATTTATGCGAGAGATCAAGCTCTCTTTAAGGCCTTATTTTTTGCGGGTGATCGAGCAGCAGTTTTATTGCAAGTTAAGGTATCTGGTATTTTACGCTTTCCCGATGATTCTGGATTTTTATTTAATCATGTTTGGACGAAACTTTGAGGTCAGGAGATGCCAATGTTTTTGCGTTTAAACGAGGTTCCAATACATCAGTTTGTCCAGTACGGGGTCTGGAAATGTACTTTAATATTTGTAAACTTCTGGGTATAAGGGTGTCCCCGGGGCTTCCTTTTCCGCTTGGTAACGAGATCAAATTTGGTGGGTCCTCATTGTTTATAGTCAGCGGCCGCTCAGGCGAGTTTTAAAATTTACACTTCCATATTGAGGAAACAACTGTCTAGCGACCATTTTACCCTTCATAGCTTTCGTAGTGGGGCGGCCGTGTCTCTAGCCCTCGAGGGTGTAAGCCTCCACGAAATTATGGATCACGTGGGGTGGAGAAGTAGTAAAACGGCTTTACACTACATCAAGCTTAAACAAGTTGTAAATCCGGCGGGAGCGGCAGCAAACTGGCAGACTTGCCCTTGGAATCAGGAGAGTCATACAAACGTCTTAATAATTTGAAGGGATTTTCTCAGGCCTTTCCGAATGTTTAGTACAAGGCTGGACACTTGAACACTGTTTCTAAATTGATAATTATCAAGTGTTAGTTGTGTTAAGTATAATTATCTTAGTGTTTAAGTATAATTATGTTACGACAAGTAAGGATTGGGAAGAGTAAAGTTCATGTTGGTGTTCTGAAAGTGAGAAAAGTAAACATCTTATGGTGTTAGAAGGATGAGAATGGTGGTAAGCTTGGGGAAGGCCAGAGCGATTCTCCATATCTTATTACCATGTCATTAATAACAATACCAGGGTAGAATATTACACTATTAATATCACCGTTTAACTGACAGACGACGCACATAACATCGCGAGTTCTTCGACCAAACAGGACATCAAGCGGAGACTTATAACATCTACTGATTCACAAGTCACTTGACTCTGATTATGACTTCCGCTCAGGTTTTCCAAACTGTCAATGTCACAACAAACAGTCCTAATTCTCGGGACTACTCTCATCCGGACGATCATACTTTACCGACTTATGATCCTATCTTGTTTAATAAGACAGAAATTCGGATTGGGGGAAAAACCATATTCAATAGTCTCTTAATGATCTTTTGGATAATGGTGATCAATTGTCTTTCAAAGGAAATTTGGTTTAACAAGAACAACCTTCTTACAGTTTTATCAGGTCGTCAACGCCATTCTCAAATTTGATTTTATGACCGGTACCCGGGAGTCAAGCGATGTCGAATTTGGACTGAACTCAACTTCCTTCGATCAAGACCCGTTGAAAAATTAAAACTTACTAAGATAAAGTCAAGAAATTTCTCTTCTTATCAACAAATCTTACTCAGAAGAGAAACCTGAAGCAAAAAAGGAAAACAAAATTGTATCCATGGGCAGAGATAGTTGACGGTCAATCCGTAACTCAGTTTCCAAATAAATATGAGCAAAAACATCTTGGTGGGGCCCTAAAATGTAAAGATATCGTGCTTCTCACTAATTGAAGTATAACTCGATCCTACCTGGCATTCCGGGACGGCGGCATCCACACTGTTTTATGGTCGCGTTTGAGATGCACTGGAAATGGCAGCCATCCTTCGTGTATGCTCCAGTTCGTGACAACGGTGTCTGTCGGCAGTTTGTTTGGTAGGGTGCTGGGAGTCGTATGAGCTAGAGGAGATTTGTTCGGAAATATGTAAGAACAATTTCCATCGTGGAATGGTGAACGTTTTTTGGTATTCTACTTTAACCATCATCTGATTATCAGTATCTGAACTTGAAAATTATGTCAAGAATATGTCTAAAGATTGCTCTGCTTTATTTCCAAGGCTTATTATAATTTAGAGACGTTATTTTCTGTAAATGGTTTGAATCCAGAATGCATACCATAAGTTGGTAGTGTGACTGTCCGTGTGTGTAGTCCTAGGAAGGACCGTTTGTGTTATGCTAGCTATTGAGTAACTTCTACTTAATTTCAGTCTCTTTTCACAGATTCTATTAGCTGCGTTGTTACTTTTTGATGAATTTGACTAGACAGGACGGACGGAAAGTTTTAGAATACTTCTGAGACTGCGGGTACGGGGTACCATTGCGAGTGCAAAGGCATCCTACCTATGATAGAGTGACTGTTGCCTCAAAAAGTACAATGCAATAATCGTTAGTAATTTTCCCCCACAAAAGAGAAAAATCTACCATCTGATTTTGAATGACATCATCTCTTTGGCCCCCAATAACTAGTGTCAATCGCGATAACAGGGATTAAATGACACTACTTTCTCCAGTGTCGTCCTAAAATAAACTGCAAATATCAACAGCAATCACACTGCGATCATCGTAGCTATAGTTAGCTGGTTAGTAAACTAGCTGTCTTCGGTCCAAATTAGCCCAAATCATAAAATCGTCATTCGTCATGATTTCGTCTGTGCTGTAAGGGCCGATTACATGAGGTGGGCTGGCCGGATTAGCCGGGCCATCTCGTTTTACCGAGATGACTGCTATTACATGAGGCGAGCAAGTCCACCTGCGGCTAAATTTAGAAGCTGTTGTGTGAAAAGATAGCCACATCAAAGAAAATCAGTCGAGCGATTTTACTTTCGCTAATCCTTTATTTTTGTGCATTATTTTCAGTTCCATGTCTTTTCATGGTCTGATAAACCTTTTATGTGTTAAATAGAAAGAGAAATATCGATCTTCTGGCTGGCTATTTTGCTCTGAAGCGAAAATTAGTGACGACAAAGCGTTGGCGCGGCGGCTAGGAGAGCTGGCCCGGCAATCACGAGTACATGGTAGATTTTCAGCCTGTCTAGCCCGGATCCCGGCATCGCGATGTTGAGATCCCAGCTAGCCGGCCTGAGATTTTTTCATGTAATCGCTAAGTTGATTTAGTGTGTTTAACAGACGTGCTGAGATCCCGGCAAACCGAGCCAGCTCGTCTAACTGGACCAGCCCGCCTCATGTCATCGGCCCCTTGAGCGATATTTTACAAGCATATATCAATAAAATCTGACCTCTATTTTCATTTTCGTAATACGAATAGGTCATCCAAGAAACAAAATTGCACGGACATCCGCATTTCAGTCCTTCTCCATCCCCCCCCCCCCCCCCTTCAAAAATAACGCTCAGGTGAAGATACCAGTCTGAATTTAGATTTGATCTCATGAATTCAGTTGGAGTATGGATTTTATAAATTCATTATCCGTCTTTGGGTTTAAGTTTAAAAAATGGATTCAAGAATCTGGATTCCTCCCCCCCCTCCAACAAGTTTGTGCGAATTCAGTAAGTAAAAAATGGTTGACAAACGATGCATGCATACTAACTCCAACGCTATTCTAGGCAGCGCATTCAGTTCAGCTGGAAAAGACCACGCACAATACCTATAACTTCAGAAATAATAACAAAAGCTAACCTTTTTCAGCTGAACTGCAACCAATGTATGAGAACCAGGGACAACGTTAAATCCGATATGACGATTGACTAATGCATTTTGATCATGCACAATCACTCTGAATCCGGTTGAAAATTCATTGATTGTGCTCTCGTTAGTTTGAACATCCAGAAGTATAGATAGCCCGAGGTCAGGACCTTCAAAAATTGAACGAAACAAAGTGGTGTTGTTCAATCCCGAGTTGAATGTGAAGCAAATCCCATCTGGTGTTAGCCTTGTGACAAAGTCCTTGTCAGAGCAGGGAATTTCTGACGCGAAGCGGCAGTAGCTGACGAACATACTGCTGATGTCATGGCCATACTTGATATAAAATTCCTCTGTGTTAAACAGACGTTCCGATGAGCTGTTAAGAGCATTGATGATGTTCTGTCGCATTGTTTCATGGCAGCCTTTTATCAGAGCTGGTCCAAACCATCGAAAAGCACAAGCCAACGCTTGACCACAGGTAAGGTTGCCACGAACTGCACGAGTCTCCTTGCATCCACTTATGTTTAATCCCAGTTTTTCAAATCGCTCATCCTCATCGGGTACATCTATCTTGGATCTCATTAACATATTTAAATTGCAAACTGTGACAGCAGGGAATGTCAAGCCGTCAGCTGGTGTTTCTTGCGAAATTGTTGTTTTTATTGGCAACGTCAGATATTTCCTCAGACTTATGGATACAAAATACGTGTAAGCGCCAACAGAAGCACAAAGAAACATCAACCACATGGTACGTCTCCAAAATGAGTGGCCATTGTCGCAGACGTATTTTAGTCCATGAAGAGTTGTGTTGGAGGCGAAAGATTTCCATTTGTAGGAATCAGGCGTGTTTTCAGGTTCCACTTCTTTCTTTAAGGAATCAGTTGAAGAGCCGGTTGGTTTTACTTGCCTGACCATGTTTACAGCCCTACTAGTAAGCGGCTTCTGCAAGTGAACAATTAATTATCATACAAATGATAATATCGCTTGGCCAGATGCGGGATAAGGATTTCAATTGCAAAAACGAAAACATGACCCAGTTGATCCGTTACGTGTTTTTCACGGATTTGTTTCACTAGAAAAAATTCTGTCCTAGTTTCAGCTAAAATGGTTTCAGAAATATTATAGCAGTCTAAGTCGGTTATGTTCTTTTTACGATTTTTTTGATGCAAGGGCATTGTGGATACCAGCCACAAGCTAGGTCAAGGTCACTGTGGATAACAGTCATAAGCCAAATTAAGGCCAAGGGCACTGCGGATACTAGTCATAACCTAAACAGGCCAACTTCTGATTGGTTAATTGGCTTATTTTGTACGTGTGTTTGTTGTGAACACTCTGGTTTTCGACTGACGCCTCACTCATTTGAAAACTACTGTATCATCTGAGCTGTTCTGCAAATTCAAACCATTATTTTAGAGTTTCATTTAAATATTTAAGGCATTTTTCTTTAGAATAATGCGAGACTTATTGTGTTTCTTATAAAAGTAGCTGTCAGTGACTCTAAAGGCAATTTTATTGTTTATTCCGAAAGTGTTACCATTCCAGTGAAAGTCGTTAAGCTTTTTTGTGGTAGATTTTTGCCACCCCACTTTACTTTTCTTTGAGACTAGGCAGAGTGTATATTTTCGATTTTGTTTTTTTATTTTATTTTGTAATAATGTAAATGTAATTTCTTACGCCACTTTTCACCTCACTTAAATAGTTCCTTTTCTCGGGGTGGGAAATCTGATGGCCGAATTAATTCTAATACTGAAAGCTTTGGCTTGCTCACCGCAATAATGGGAACTGTCCTTTTTTTCGCAATTTTACTTGCTTTACAAGATGGTGGATGTAAGATACATTTCTTTCCAACTTTTGAGTCTGTAGCTGAAATGCCAAAAGGTGACATCGGAATGGAGGCTATTGCACAGTACTTTCCTGTAGCACTGTGATGATTGTAAGGTGGTTGTACTGACCACTATTTTCCTTTGGCAGTGTTTTGTATTTTGAAAGATAATATTTTATACAAAAGTAGAATTGAGCACAGCTTCGGAGAGGGGCTAGATTGGGCTTGTTGTTAAGTGTTATGTGCACGATAAGTTCACTTAGCGTAATAAATTCTAATGAAAAAAAGTTAACTGTTACAAGCGTTACCATGCATCCTAGTTACCAAACAAAACATTAAGAGAAATAAAAACTAAAACTGTAGAGATGAAGCCGGCTATTGATGAATTTTTTTCCGTTAACGTGCAAAATAACGCATTTTTTTTTACTCTGGAAGTTTTCACTTCGCACCACCGTTAGGATAAAAATTGCTGAATGTTTTAACTGTTACAAAGAAAGTTTCACAGTTAGTGTTTAGATTTTATGTTAGTTATACGTTGCTATGCAGACCCCAAATCTAGGCCTTCGATTCTCGGTATTAAAAGGGTTTGATGGAAAAGAAATTAAAGGTGAAAACAAAAGATGTTTGATGGATGTCAAAGGACGTCTGGTTGAATGTCTCAATGAAAGAGATGGATTGTGGAAGTCAACTATTTCCTTTGTTGAATCGAAAATTCAGTTAGAAAACACCGGGAAACACTGCAAGGCAGTATCTAAAAGTGCTGACATAAAAGTCTTGGGTTTCTTTTTTAACGACAATATATATGTATCGGTGGGTATGGTTTATACTCATCAAGACCTTGATTATATCACAGCAACCGAATAAACGGAGTTGCATTTAGAATTTTTGAAGACGATTATAAACCTACCTTGAAAGCTACAATAGCTTGGAGCTCCGTGAACTGACAGCTGGCCGAATCTCAAAGTATCCGATAAAAAAAGGCGTACCTTTCCCGAACGCCTTTATCACAACTAGGAAAAATGTTTCAGGAAGGTGTCTCTTTAGCTTAGTTCTTAGCCTTGCTGACACAGTGTGTAATTCCAAGTCTCGTAGACATAAAATGTATAAAATATTAAGAACGTTTTTGGCCTCCAAATGCAACTGGACTTGATATGATGCCCAAGCGACGATTGTTTGTGATACCCGACGACTTTGCATTTCTTTAAGCGCTCTGCGTGTAGCTGGAACAAGCTTAATTAGTTGCCATGTATGAAAGCACATGTTGTGTTGTCAAAAATAGGCAGTTAATTCCTGAATTAAATCTCCATTTTTTTTATCGAGAAGTAATGAGGTCAAATTTCTAAGAATTATTTCACTGAACTATTTGGTGGGAGCTAGGCAGCGAAACATAAACAAAAGCACCGTTTACGAGTTATTTGCAAGCAGTTTTAAGATCCCAGTTTCCTTGGGGCGACCCACTGGTTTTGCCAAAAACCTGCGGTTAATTCCCTTCCCGATTTACATCTTATTTTTTGATCTAGAAGCACCAAAGTTTTAATATTAAAGAAAATATTTCACTGAACTATTAGATATAAACAAGGTAGCGAAACATAAATAAAACACCGGTTCAGTGCAACCGTTTTAAGATCCTCGTTTTCTTGCGGCGTCCCACTAATTCTAGTTTTTTTAATCGAAACCTTATGACTGCCACAAATTTGACCGGCTATTCGGTATTATTTTAGTCAAGAACGAAGTTTTTTGTTAGCAGTACAAACACTGAAAATAGTTGCTGGGCAGTGCCGATTATAAAAACTGGGGCAAAGGTCCCGCGAAGAACACGTGAAGAGTTTGAATAGCTACATTTTACTAAGAGGTACATTTTATGCACATGATAATAATTCTATTCATAAAAACAACCAAACATATATATAGGCAAAATTATCGATGCAAACTTTTTTCTTTTTTTTTTTTTTATTTTAAGGTGCATATTCAGAGTGCTTGGTAATGAATACACGCCTACCCGACTAGTTGATTAGGCTATAAATCTTTGTATCTAACTTTCCCGATTTTATTTGCACAAGTCGTCCTTTTTCCATAATTACACGCAGGGAAATCATTAATATTAGAAAAGGTTAGGGAAAAGCAGCTTTGATTATTACTACTCCTCTATAAATGGGATGCTAAAAGCCAGCTGTTGGAAACTGAAATATGTGTTAAGGTGTTTCGATACAGTTTTTTGGGGACCATACCTAACCTTCTGAATCGGCTGTTAGACAGTCTTCTCCTTGTCAGATCAACGTGAAATTTGCAATACTTGTTGGTTTTGGATTGAACTTTAGCGTGGTTTACATTTTGTAAAAATCGATATTTCCATGACAACGATAAACAAAAATCCTTGAAAACAGTAAAACTGAAATTTGCACGATCCAGATTTCGCTTCGAAAAGCAAATACCAGCATCTTAAACTGTGGTGTATGGTAAACAAAATATACAAGAACAGAAAAATTCTGTATGTTTGTTTTGAAGTAAATTGCAAAAACATTTTCAACCTTAGTTTTTGCCTAGTAATAGTAAATGCACCGAAAAATAATCAACGCTTAGATGAAATGGCTAGTAAATACTGTTAAAATGTGTCTTTTACTTACTATTTTACGCCTAGAAAGTTTTGTTGAAACTGGTGTTCGTGATCTCGAGAACGACTTGTTTTTCTAAGATCATTCGCATAATAATTTTGTGGTAATTTTTTAATTTGAGCGCTTTTGCGAAAATCTTAAGAACGGCTCGATAGATTTTTTTAAAACATTAAACACGCGTGCTTGACGATGTGACCAATTTTAGTTTTGAGTCTTATTAACACTGATTCACTGGAACACTTTTAGATTTAACGTTAAAAAGATGTATGCACCGACGAAAAGGCTTGCGTTACATATAAACAGTTGGCAAGTAAATGCTAATATATTCAAAGTAATGCGCAATGCATTCCTCGGTGATTTTTACTTTTCGTTGTAATCTACAGTGCAACAAAGAACAAAGAAACCAGATAATAATCACGAAGCAATGAATGACGCATTACTTTGAATATATTAGCATCCACTTGCCAACTGTGAATTTGTAACGCAACCTTCTCCGTCGGTTCATACATCCTCTTTAACGTTAAATCTAAAAGTGTTCCAGTGAATCAGTGTTAATAAGACTCAAAACTAAAATTGGTCACATCGTCAAGCACGCATGTTTAATGTTTTAAAAAAATCTATCGAGCCGTTCTTAAGATTTTCGCAAAAGCGCTCAAAATAAAAAATTACCGCAATATTATTATGCGAATGATCTTAGAAAAACAAGTCGTTCTCGAGATCGCGAACACCAGTTCCAACAAAACTTTCTAGGCGTAAAATAGCAAGTTAAAGACACATTTTAACAGTATTTACTAGCCATTTCATCTAAGCGTTGATTATTTTTCGGTGTATTTACTATTACTAGGCAAAAACTAAGGTTGAAAATGTTTTTGTGATTTACTTCAAAACAAACATGCAGAATTTTTTGTTCTTGTATATTTTGTTTGCCATACACCACAGTTAAAGATGCTGGTATTTGCTTTTCGAAGCGAAATCTGGATCGTGCAAAATTTCAATTCTACTGTTTTCGAGGATTTTTGTTTATCGTTGTCATGGAAATATCGATTTTTACAAAATGTAAACCACGCTAAAGTTCAATCCAAAACCAACAAGTATTGCAAATTTCACGTTGAGCTGACAAGGAGAAGACTGTCTAACAGCCGATTCAAAAAGTTAGGTATGGTCCCAAAAAAACTGTATCGAAACACCTTAAATGTGTTAGATTATGTTTTCAATACAAGCAAAAATTCCTTTTATCTGTTGGATCCGACATAGTTTAACTAAAGTTCCAGTCAATGCAGTCCTCCCTTTATTATCAACTCAAGATGTGCAGGTTTTTGAGTGCTACTGTGTTTGCATCTGTTCCGTGGACCGCTTCCTCATTCGGGACAATGCAGCATCCAAAAGAAATTCAAAGAATTCACAGATGGTCAATATACTGCAGCCAAGAAACAAGCCCATGTTGCCTCCAATCTCACCTGAAACATGGCATAAGAAAGATTATGACGATATCGCGCGACCAGCAAGTTTCTTTTGTAATATTGTCTCGTAAACTAACCGAATCAGTAATAATGTAAGTACACAAGGCATGTCTGTGCCAAAGTTTTGTATCGTAAAGTGGGGTCAAGCAGTGATCACGTAGTTTCCACGACTAAGTGGACCAAAGAAAGTAAAATATGTTATCTATTTGGTTTGCACTGAACTAAACGCCGAGCATGTTTTTCATTATTAAGATGGGCCTGGAGTCGGCGCCGTCTTTTAGTTCTGCAACATTTTCGTCTTAGAAGGTTATTCAAGATCACGATGATTGATTGATTGCTTAATGATACTCTATGGGGTGGGGACGGAAGAGGGCTTATGTTTTGACGTTGGTTTTCTTGGAGGCATGGCTAGTTTATCGCAATGCCTCCACCATGCTTATATTTGGAGGTTTTAGGGGACCCAAGAAAGAGTTTGTTAGTCGATCAGAATAAAGTGCTTGAAAAATGGTGGCCCGACCGATTGTTGTACGCAACAAGTACGCAACAAGATGGGTTTGGACATTATACGGATAAAAATACCCCATTAAAAAGGTGAAAACAAGTGGGAAAGCTCTGGAAAACTCTATTTAAATGGACCGGACACTGGAGGGCTCAAAGCAATGAATTCATCGCTCCAGGACAGACTGTAGCATTTTCCTCAAAGAGGAGAGATTTAGCCGGTGGTCGACAACTGAAAAATGAAGCGTACATTTCCGACCTTGGACTTCCTCAGGCTTTTAACAGTCTTTTCTGGATAGAGCAGGAAAGTAGATTCCCGAAGCAAATTACAAGCATAATAATGAATTTATTTGGTTTTGAAAAGACTGCCATTACATTCAGACAGATTATTTCAATTCAAGCATTTGAAATCGACCTCATATAAATAGGGAAGAAAAACGCTAGAATCTACACTGCGTAATTTTGTCGAATCAAAACATTAAGCGCTGAAAACAAGCTTTAAGACTTCAACAAAATGCAATTATATGAAAGATTCATTCAAGACAAAACCTATAACCCTGGGTCTTTAGTTAGGGATCACCTTTCGACAAGTAGTCACGCAAATATACAGGTAACGCAGTTTTATAAAACGCACGGTATTTCTTACTGTAATGTAAAATACTGAAAATGCGAGGCCTGTAAGAGAATTCAGAGTTTAATTCTGGCAACTACGGTTTGGTTTGAAGTTTGTAGGTTTCCCTTTTTGCTATAGGTATTTTTTTGCAATTCCGAAAACAGATCCCGCAATAGAAAACATTTTTAAAATGTTAAGAATTCAAGTAGCTCATGTACCTAGTGGCTAACAACTTAACTCCAGCTTGTAAGGTCCCGCCTTTGATAAATCACAGCCGGTCTTCTTGTTCAGTGAATTATGGCAAATAGGTTTCAGCCATAAAAAAGTGCACTTACGATCTTGTTTTTTTTTTCAGTGAAGCAAAATAATTTAACATAACATAAGGAATTTCTTTGTTACTCAGTTTATTTGCCCCGGGGACCCATCAAGAAGCAGTGAAACTCGAAAAAAAATATATAAATCGGAGATGCATACCTCGGGCCTTAGTGGCCCATAAGCAACTTCGTTCCTAGGGTCTCTCTTCTTCCCGTCCCGTCACTCTCTCGCTCCAGGGGACGGAAAGAAGAGAGACCCTGGGAACGAGGTTGACCCATAAGGCCGCCGGAGCTACACGGGGTTTCTGTAGCATGAAGCAACTAGGCCCACTTTCCAAGAATGTTTTCGCCATTTTCCCCATTTTTCTCCTGGGTTGAGAGTGACAACGTGGAGTGAAATAAGAGGATGGTTTCGCTTACCAAATAGGCTCTCAAATCCATAACTTGGTATGACTTCGTGCTTTTCGTAAGCCAAACGCCGGAATCCCACTTGAAGAAAGACATAATTTTCTCTGTAGAGGGAAAGTAGCACAGCGTTAAGGACGGTGCCTCCTAATAGAGATGTATTTTTGCAAAGGATATGACTATGGGGGAAAAGTAGATCTTAGCAAGGGTTATTAGAATCCAAAAAGAAAAATGTGGGTAACTACGCATTTTTCAGAGATTATAACATAGAAGGCAAAATTACTGATTGCTGATTGGTTGAGACAGAGGGCATTTTTTCTTAATTTTCTTTCCAACGAGGGCAAAATACTGACTCCTGATTGGCCAAGCGCCAAAAATACTCGCATTCGATTGGCTGAGCGCGAGAGCGCGCCATTTGCATTTTGTAAGCGTCTTGAAACGAAAAGCAGATTTTGAATTGGATTTTGAGTTGTTCAACAAAAGATTATCGATTCATTAAATTTAACCGAGTTGGTTGGCAAAAATGGTATGCAAATCGGGTGGTAGCTCGAAGGGAAATTCCAGAAGGTGAACCTGAATGTTTTACGGGAAACAGCAAATGGTTATTTGTTTTAAAACTACCGAAAACCTTGGTTAATTCAGCGAGCGAGAGGTCGCTTCGCAACTCAGGTATATAAATTTAAGTCTTACTTAGTTTGAGTTTTGAGTGTGAGTTTGTCAATGAACTAGAACTGTAATTTTCTCAAAAGATGAACATATGCATAAAAGACAGTTTTTTTTTGTTCTGGACGCTGAGTAGCAGTTTAATAAACTGCTTGTGTGGAGAATTGTTTATTCTGAGGACTGGCTGCGGATTGTGTTTTGATGTGCATGAAAAGGTTTCAGAAAATTTTGCCCTCTGTGTTATAAACAAGTAATCGCATTGAGTCCTCGTAGAATTAAGGATAAATTTTCACTTGTATTTTCAAAGTTTTCACAAATTGCCCTGTGAAAACTTTGAAAATACGCGTGAAAATTTATCTTTAATTCTACTCGGCCTCATGTGATTACATATTCTAATTAAGCAACCATAATTCTAAAAAAGCGTGAAAATAAAAAGAATGTATGGCAATTTCTTTCCAAATTTAAGCTCAATTATCTCTGAAAAATGCGTGGTTACCCCCAATTTTCTTTTTGGATTCTGATAGCCTTTGCTAAGATCTGCTTTTTCCACATAGTCACAAGCTGCGCAAAAATATTGTTGTATTAGGGGCAAATTCCTTAAGAAACCCGAATATCTTGAGATGCGCAGAACGTATGCGCAGTAACAAAAGGAGGCACCGTCCTTAATATCAATAACTTCAGAGAATTTACGAGTTCTGGTTCCAATTCATATTTCTGGTAAAAATTGAAAGGGCGTGACCTTGCCATTATCACCTTCAGTTGTCAATCAACTTCAGGGGGTAAACAAATGACAAGGGGTAGACAGCTGACGGAGGATAAACAACCGACAGATCGGCAAACGATGGATAAACAGAGGGTAAACAACTGACGAAAGATAAGCAACTAACAGAGGGTAAACAATTGAGAAAACAAAAACAACTGACAAGTGCAATTTGTTGACGTGTATTTTTTTCTGCCATAGTTTCATTGAGACTTTTATAAAATTTTAAAGCATTTTTTACTGCACAGGACACTCGAATGAAAACATAATCCGAAGAAAGACGTCTACATTTGCACTTATGTTCGACTTGACGTTAAAGATAGCCTATACTATTAATGATAATAAAATTGATGTCATAAAATAATGTTCAAAACTGAAGTGAAACAACGAGCCGTAGGCGAGTTGTTTCACTGCCAAGTTTTGAGAAAAACATTTTATGTCGTCATTTTTATTATCTATAAGAGTATATACCTTTAAAAATAGAGTCGAGTTGTTTTTTTTTTACAATAACAAAGAAAATTGCGAGCAAACACGGCCGTCATAAGCCTTTCAACATGAGTCTTTCAAGAAAACGCGGGCTGAATGAAAAACACAATTCGGCAGTAAATTTAGGGCTGATCATGAGTGAAATAACGAAAAAAATCTTGGGGGAAGTGGGGAAATATACCAGTCTCTGAAATATTATTTGAAAAGAGCCGAAACAAATCGCTCGGGAAAGGATTTATCCGGCAAATTCATTGAATCGAGCAATTGGCTTCACAAATGCAATCAAAATGCGCACAGCAAACTTGTTTTAACGAAAGTTAACTTCGGAAGTAAATTTGTATAAAATTGACCATTATTCCATTCGAAAAAGTGCTCAAATCCACTGAATTGTTTCTCTGAGTTCGTGGAAATTCATTTTCATTCGTAGAAGCGGTCGATCAGCAACTGATTCTCGCCGTTGAAACATTTTTGCTGTCAGCCTATCACAAATAATCTTTTCTTTTTGCCTCGCAGTTGGTTTCTGAGAAAGTTCAGTCAATTAAAGTCAGATTTTACAGATTACCGATTTTGTCCTCAATGAATATTCCCAGAATTGCTGAATTTCTGTCACAAAAATTTTAAGAGCCGACACAACAGATTTGCCAAATTTATCCACGGCCCCAGACAGGGTTGCGCGCGAGAATTCTTACTTCTTATTATACATACATACATACATACATACATACATACATACATACATACATACATACATACATAATACATACATACATACATACATACATACATACATACATACATACATACGTACGTACGTACGTACGTACGTACGTACGTGCGTGCGTGCGTGCATGCATGCATGCATGCATGCATGCATGCATACATACATACATACATACATACACTTTATTTTCACTCGAATTTTCACTCGAATTTAACCGAGTGCGAGGGGTGTACTGGGAGAATATTGCTCGAGGTGTTTCTGGTACAGACCGAGCGAAGTGAGGTTCGTACAAGAAAGACTGAGGGCGATATTCTCCCAGTATGGTCCCGAGCTAGTGAGAGTTAATAAGTCTATATATGGCTCTGCCTAACACTTTACTACTTCAAAAGTGAACCGTAGCAGATTGGAAGGAAGGAAACAGTTTACTGGAAAGCATTGAAACCCATGCAGCAGTTTTGTTTCTTACACACAAAAAAATTATATCGCACAAGAAAAGGTAAGAAGTTTCAAAGAAACTGTCTCTTTTCGTTTAGCTTCAAATCATTCGAACTTTTTGAATCAAATGTACTTTCACATTTTCTACATTCCCGCTTTACCAGCCGGGCATTTAACATCTCCCATAATGCCCGTGGGCATTGCGGTAAAATCCGGCCCCGAGTATTGGCCAATCACAGCACGAGTTATACACCTAATTGAAAAACGTTGTTGTGTGAAAAGCATACACTATACCATGAACGACACGACCCAAAGGTTTTCTGGGAAGCGGGAAAACTTGATTCTATTCTCAGGCACCGTGAAGATAATATTAACACGGGATACCCAAATCTACTCTAAAACCTTCTTAGGAATGAAAATATCTTGAATATCAATACATGGAACCGAGTAGCAAGCTTGTCAGTGCTGTCTTCCCAGAATTCCATTGTGTCGCATCGTTCATGGTTTATATTTTGCACCCGACAACGTTTTATCAATCAGGTGTATATTTACAAGCTCTGGTCATATAATAATCAAAGTTATTAAAAAAAATTAAAAGTGGCTAATATTCGCATAAGTATAGGCTAGAGACTCTAATTACCAGCTTATTGAGCTCGAACTCAAACTAAAACTCGAAAATCGAACTCAGGGATTCCTACTCGCTAACTTGGCTGGCTTGACTGGATGCCTCAGTTGCTTCCTAACAAAACGCGGGTGACATTTCGCCTTTCTTAAACGTTGTATTCTTTTTATTTGCCTTTACGTAATCACAATCCTAAATTTAAAAACCCATTCCTTGCAGTCTTTCTTCATACGAATGCTGAAAGTAACCACCGCCCCTGATGATTCCAGCTAGCCGTGAATATTTTACTTTTAACTAGTTTTGCAGTAAACGTTCATTAGGAAGGCTGCAAGTAGCAGGCATCAAAATCAACTGGATGTGTTATCACGTAATAATTGTTAAGAATTTAGTAAAAAAATTATTTCAAACACGATGTTGGAAATGGGGTGATCGCAACCAATTTACTCGGTGCTACGCTCTTTGATGGTTTTTAACATCACCTTACATCCAACGCACGCTCGTGGTGCAATTATTAAACAACGTGACGAAAATAGACAATTAACACCAGAAAAAGGAGAATATATCATAAGCATGTCCACGTGTTTTGCTTAGATAACTTACTTCATATAGCTAAAGCTCTCATTAATCCCCATTGAATTCTGCAGAATTTTGATGACAGAGTCATCCGGGAATCTGGCATACGAAACATGTGATTCATACTCCATTTCTGAGCATGGGCTGTTGCAGTTGCACGCTGTTCTATCCATTTTTCCTGAGAAAAAGAGGTCAAATACTTTAATTTTCTTTTAATAACATCAGTAAAAGGAGCTTCTTAGGTCCGTTTTGAATAGTGGTCGATCAGCTGGTGAGGCTGATCCCAGATGCACATGTCCGACCGCAAACCTCACAGATGACCCAAGCAGTCGCTGGGATATTTAGCAGCACTTTCTTTTCTTCTTCTTCGGTGATCTACAGCTGTCTGAATGCGATCACTTTCAAATACGTTCAGTGATATTCATCCATAAAATATGTAAACAAAAGATAACCAGTGTTGCTGTCAACAAAGTTTGGTGTCAATTCCAGATTGAACTAGCTATCCTGAGCCATACTAATTACTTTTTGCACGGGAAAAGAGATTAACAAAAGTTACATTCACTTTGGATTTTCAAGTTAGTGACGAAAAGAAAGAAAAACAATTTCAACTTCACTCTCACGTCAGGAGTCATTCCCTAAAGTATGTAAACTGTTCTTACCGAAAGAACTTTGAATACATGTTTCATCTAGCGCATCAAAGCACACTCGCATATTCTTTGGACCTAAATTGGAAATGAAAAATAACCCAGACAACTCAGTTTTTTATTAAACAAGCTTTAACAACATATTTTAACATCGGCAAACGCAAGCTGACGCTCTTTTCAGAAAACATAATCTGAAATGAGCATACATGATGTGTCCTGCCAGACTACATGCTGCTAAGATAGACTTGTTTTCTCTTTATTATTGGCTTATTATTTCATTTTGCACAGAGCCTTGTCTACCAACAGTACAGGGGAGGAAAAAGCACGATTTGACAAGTTAAGTTTTGTGAATTGTTCCACATTAAATCCAGGCAGCATGCATTTTTAACGTAAGTAGGTTGTTCACACAAAGGGAAAAGCAAAGGCGCCCCCATTGTTAAAAATACGTACACTGCCGAAGCAGATTACAGGTCAATGGTTGCCTTCGGTAGGTTTTCATCGAATTCTGGTTGGATAGTCATTGTCGTGAATAAGGTTGAGGCGGTCGGTCATAGTTCTTCAATTCGAATTAAGGGAAAAAATCAAACGGGCAATAAAAAACAAGAAAATAACAACAACAAAACAACGAAAAACAAAATAAAATGAGCAACTGACCTGGGTAGGGTTGGGTTTTAGTTACGGTTTTTACCGGTACATTATTTGTTTTAGTTACACCCAGACATCGTCCACAAGTGCACTGCATCTACTAATTGAACCATAAAACAAAGAACTAACCTGGGAATCCTGCACGGCGGCATCCGCAGTGTTCTATGGTCAAGTTCGACGTACATTGTAAGAGACAAGCAATTTCAGTGTAACGATCAAATCCTGGAAGTGGCGTATCTCGGCAATTTGTTCGGTATGGGGATTGGAGACGAATGTGCTAGAAACAATTGGAGATAATACTGCTTACCTTACTTTTTTAAGCCCGAAACAAAAATTCTTATAAGAAAGTATATATTTAATTATAGTACAGCGCTAAATGTTGGGGTGCTCCCATTGGTCGAAATCGATCACGTAACACCTATCAGCGCATAATGCCGTTTTTGGCAATTTTTGGTGAAAACATTGCTAGCTTTTTAACCATTTCCAGTGTAAATTATTACAAATGAAGAACGTGCATTTATTATAAAAAATGGCTTCCGTGTACGCGTCCTTTACTTTTGGGGTTTTCTCATTCCATTTTTCGGGACATAATAATCACATGGCAATTGTCAGCGTATTTTCGCTCAAAATGTAGCGTTGTACAATAAAAACAATATAGTCCTTCTGTCTCAGGCCCTAAGTGTGATAGGTTCCCTCCGAAATTTGATGTTCAAACTTCATGTAAGTCCTCGAACTACCTTCTCGGGCTAATATTTGTTGTGAAAATCAGATTTTCTCGGGCAACCTAGCACATGATAGTACCTTCGACAGAACTCTGTTGTTGAAATAGTATATGCAGAATCAGTGGATAGTGTTTTTCGAGCGCTCTGATTGGCTACTCAAACTCGGGATAGTATCTGCTATTGACCTCTCAGCATTTTCTGGATCTCGAGCGAGGGTTTTCCCATTTTTCAGAAAGAAAGAAATTATTTGTCGCTGGCTATCCACTGATTTGGTATTTACTAAACAATTATTCACCTCAGTTTCGGTGAAGAGTGGTAGATATTTACCTCCACTTCGGTGAATAATTATTAAATATCCTTATTCTTGTCATTTAAGATGTTTTAAAAGTTCATCGTGGCGTAAGATAGGAAAGATGAACGTTTATTCGTTTGTCTCACGATGGAATCGCTTTGAGTTGTTGATCGCGACGATTCGACTGCAATACTGCCAGTCTTCACCAGGCGATGAAGTCGATTGTTTACGTGTTGCTATTTGTAGCATGTTGGTCGCTGCTATTGGTGCATTTCGATCGTCATTATTATTTCCTCACAGGTCCACTTTGTGGTTCATCGGCTGTTGTGCTTTTTGATCGGGAGGGAACAACATCTAATAGTCGGGTTAATAATGAGGATCAAAATGCACCAATAGCAGCGAACCAACATGCTACAAATAACGACACGTAAACAATCGACCTGATGAAGACTAGCAGTATTGCAGTCGGAACGTCGCGATCAACAACTCAAAGCGATTCCATCGTGAAACAAACGAATAAACTTTCATTTTTTCTATCTTTATTCCTATGAGTACGTGGATGAAATCCTTACTTGGTGCGATCATCCAAACTTAAAGTAGTTTGAATGGTGTTAACAGTTTCACAAAAGGTGACATAATACCATTGTGTTTTATCTTTTATCGGTTACCATGCATGCGAATTGCACTTTTTTATGAACTAATTGTATTGAGTTCAAGAGACTGATTGAGACAACAGGGCAAAACTGACAAACCAGCACATCAAAGACAGGCCAATCAAGGCAACGAAACCGACAAGTTTTGGCTCAAAATGTTAACTATGACTTCATCCCTTGTGATGATGATGATGATGATGATGATGATGATGATGATGATGATGATGATGATGATGATGATGATGATGATGATGATGGCGATGACGATAACGATGACGATGACGATGATGATGATGATGTCGATTTACCTGTATTGTCTTCACTTGAACTAACGCATGAGTACCGGGCATGATGTTGAATCCTTGAAACCGGTTGAAGCTTGCTTTGGGATCGTGCACAATCGCTGAAAGGCCACTGGATAATTGAGTTAGAGTCCTTTCGTTTGTTTGAACGTCGAGAATAATGTTGAGCCCTAGTTCAGGACCTGCAAACTTTGATCGAAACAACGTGGAGTTATTGTGGCCAGAGTTGAACGTGAAACAAATTCCGCCTCTTGAGACTGATGGAACAAAGTCCTTGGCAGAGCAACTGACCCTTTTCTGGAACTGACAAAACAGAAGCTGAGCAAACATGTCATGACCATATTTTGTGTAAACTTCTTCTGTGTTAATCGGAGTGCCATTGAAAGCGCTGATTATTCTCTGACGAGTTGTGTCATTGCAACCGTTCACAAGAGATGGTCCATGAGGGGAAATGGCACACAGGTATGCTTGGCCGCATGTGAGATTTCCACGAGCAGCTCTTGTTTCACTACATCACTTATGTTTAATCCCATTTCTCTAAACCTCTTATGATTGTTTGCCAGATCTATCTTCGATTTCATAAAAATGTTTGAATTGCAGATTGTTACAGCAGGGAAATCCATGCCATCTGCTGGTGCACTTTCTTGAGAGATGATGGTTTGTATTGGCAAAGACAAGTAGTTAGTTATGCATAAGAATACAAAATACGCGTAGTAACCAGCAGAGCAGGAGATAAATATTAACCAGATAACTCGGCGTAAAACGCTGTGTTTGGTTTCCACAACGTTTCTCAGGCCGTGAAGGGTTGTATTTGTTGCAAACGTTTTCCATTTGGAAGAATCAGGCGTTTCTTCTTCGTCTGCTTTTACCTCCAAAGAATCAGAAACAAAGTTGATCGGCGTAACTTGTGTTGGCATGATATATTAAAAAGTCCAGTAATGAAAATATCTGCAAATAAGAAGAGAGTCTTTAATAAAGTCTCATAAACAGCAAAACAGTAAGTCTAAGAATTTAGCTATATAGCAGGTCCCCATTAGTTTAATGTTGTCATGTACTGGCCTGCTTTACTAAGTACATTATGTATGTATGTATGTAGAATCGCTGTATTTCTCTAAAGCAATTTACCCTTTAGGCACCGTTTCCGAAAAAAGATCTTGGAGAACGGCTGATGTCTTAAACATATACTCCCTGGGTCAAAGGAGACTGAAATTCGTCGGCAAGTGTTGATGATCAGAGAGTGGTTTTTCGCCTGCAACTCTCATGCACTCTTCTTATTAATTTCCGCGAGCTCTCTAGTGTAAGTGAGACTTGTTAGAGGGAAAGGTCATAAAATGCTTCCGGCCAAATTCTCGGCTTGCGTGTATTTTATAAAAGCTTTATTATAAATGAGGTTAAGTTATCCAGCCTTAGGCGGTGAATGAAGGAAATCTATAATAATATCGTCATTTATTTTACCAACTATCATAAAAGCAGCGAACAACACGCTAAGATTTTAAAGACGTTATGTATAAATTTAATAACACCCTTTAAATTTAATACACAATTAGTCGTCAAAGTGAAGCGAAGTAAGAGTCTAGAAATTAAACTAAATAGAAACTGCAGTAATAAAGAACATAAACTGAAGGAAGAGTAAAATGTAAGCTCAGAAATTTACTGACATGCATAAATAATTAATGATGATAATATTGATGATATTTTAACTTTTATTATCCAACTGTATTAGCTATGGTACAGAAAGCGCGCGAAACTAGACCAAATCAGTCCCACGATATTGTACAGTAGAGTACCGTACGTACGCTCATCTTGTTACACTTGTAGTTTTCTTTCAAGTTACTGAAAAGGTTGAAGAAGGTTAACTTGGATAATAAATCTCTTATTAGATGTTTCAGCGTGAAGTATCGCCTTATCAAAATGCAGCACAACTCGTAAAAATATACGGCGATTCTTCACACCGAAATATCTAATAAGATATATATGTATTGTGCATTTTTTATGATTGCAACATCGAGAATTCAGTATAACATAAAGAAAAAACAACAACAACAACAGCAGCAGCAACGATAACAACCTACAATGAACGGGTTTAGCCTGCTGTGATCCTCAACTTAAGATAAGAGGACCCCTCTCTTTTTGCAAGTAAGTTAGAAATATCAGCGCCAATGGTCATCGAAAAGTAAATAATAGCACTGATTACAAGGTCATCGCTGTCTTCCAAGATTCTTAAATCGCAGCAAACAACGAGCCGATCAAATACCAGTAGTCCTATTTTTTCCTCTCCAAACTAGAATTTTGCATAACAGTTCCTTAAGGACATGGCCAAAAGAAGTTGCAAAAAGAGGAAGTTGGAAACTGCGCTGTCTTGGGTCTTACGGCCAGCGCTTGCATTTCAGTAACGATTGATAACCTGCGCTGACTTTGATCAACCACAAATTATCGCGCAAGTTGGCACACGTTTTTCAACGTTTGGCCAATCAAGGGAAGTGGAGACATGTTGTTCTCATTATTATTGTTGTTGCCGTTGTTGTTTTATTTGGCCGCCAAGGCTGCGATAAAATAAATTTCTTAATTACTTGCGTCTACTTGCCAGTCCGTTCAATGGCCAACCATCGCAACTCTCGGTACACAAGTTCGGATTTCCAAACGTACGATGACTTGCGAGTCCGTTTGGGCTTTACGTTTAACATAGATAGTTTTTTTTTAATTTTAAAACTTTGAAGTAGACAAGCGTTTGTTATCCGTTTCGGAAGCTCGATCGGAAACTGATAATTTTTTAATGTACGAAAGCCTATGAATTACCTTGTCAACTGTAACTCAGAATTGTTGCTGTTGATTCTTGTGTGAATTGAAGAAGTGGACCTTACCTTTTGAGATGACGATCCCCTCGGTGATCCAAATACCGTCAGGCGTGATCTTTCTTAAAGATCACCATGGAGTAAAGAGTGGTTATGATCCGTTATTATAATACGATATATTTTGACAAAATATGCTCCTGCCACTTCTACACTCATAAAAAATTTAGTGAATTTAAAATTTAAGAACAATGATAGTGTCAAAGCAATTTAGCACTCAAAAGAAAATTCACTGCTGTTTAATAAACAGAAAATATTGAATTTCATATCCTAGCGAGCATCCAGCGGTTGGAATCACCTGCCAGTCATCAGGAAACACGCTGTTTTACTACCGGGGAACCGGAGGTACTCCCTATATGGGCTATACGGGAAAGCTCCACCCGAAAGGCGAGTGCTCGCCGTTCACGGAACGGTAGTTATAGCTGGGAAGTGAATATAAATAAACTGATAAAAAATAACAAAACAGTGAATGCTTTATTATAGCCAATAGCCACATTGCGTAACTTTCTATTAAAATTTTGGCAAAAAAGGTAACGGCAAGAACATTTAGTTAAGGTTCTGTCACCTTTTTCGCGAAATATAAATTATTAATTTGTAGCATACAAAGTATTGCTGTTTGTTCTAGGAAACGAATGAAAAAGAAAAGAAGAAAAATCACCAACTTGGTGCAGCAAAGGCTAATATTCTATAACAGATAAGTACTAAGTAAGAGTTTTGTTGTAATGAAGGTACCAGTTTATTTCCCCATCACATGCAATAAATATTTGTGGCTCTAGGATTCCGGATAGAATGATTTATTTTGGTGAAAAAATACACAGCTATATTTTAATATCCTCATGTCAATAAAAACACTGTCAGAAAGCCTTCATTCTTTCTTTACCTTGTCATATCTTTAAAGAAATTTGCATAACAGCTCATCATGATTTAATTTTGTAACTCGGATTAAAGTGTTGACAGGGGCAATATTATGTCGAAATATTAAATTTAAAGGACAAATTGTTGTATGCTTCCATGAAGCAACTGTCTACCAAGTCGATCGAATGTACCCTTGATGCTGTTAATTTTAGGGTGCGTTCGCTTGGGAAATCTGGATTTCGATTTTGGATTTCGGATTTCGGATTTCCCAATAAAACGCGAAATCCAAAAACGAATTTCGACCAGCCGAAATCCTTTTCCAAGACGGATTTCAATTAAGGCCCCTTAATTATAATCCGTCTTGGAAAAGGATTTCGGTTCGTCGAAATCCGTTTTTGAATTTCTCGTTTTATTGGGAAATCCGAAATCCGAAATCCAAAATCGAAATCCACATTTCCCAATCGAACGCACCCTTAGCCTTGGAATACTGCACGATTTTTGCTTTGTATGTTTGTTTCAGGTTTTTCACTCAGAGTCAAACGTGCTGTGTGGCTCCAGCTTTTGTCTCTTGATTAGAATCTGAAGTGTGAAGTAAAGATGGTGTTGTTTGTTACACAGCACACATTAGCTCCAAATCTTGAGTCTGTGGATCAAATCCTTAAGTGTGAACACTCATGTGAATGCGCTTGAGCAGTTATTTATTTATTTATCTTTTTTATTTATAATTTTAACAGGACTTTATTTAAACTAGCAGTTTTATTATCCTAAATTACATGTTCCTGTTTAAATAGTGATTTAAATAAGTAAATAAATAAATGTAAAATACTTTCCTGCGGTACAGGTGTTTATTATGCTGCACAAGGTGTGGTGCCAAATGTTGAATCTAAGGGTCAAATCCTAAAGTATGACCGTTAAAATGAAAGCTATTGTGTAGTAATTGTAAGGTAGTTCTAACTTCTTTTTGACTATAACCTCTACAGAAACTACTCAAGAACTAAGAAACTTTGTTCACTTACGAGGCTGATGTATTATGGTCCAATAAACATGATACAGAAAAAAACAAGTTTGTGTAACAGTGCTGTAAAAAACAAAACAAGGTTGTACAAGGTGAGGCTAAGTTCTTTTTTTATCATTCAAATAGCAGCTTTTGAACAGTTTTTGTTTATGGGTCAATATATAGCTTATTCCTGGGATGCTTGTAAAACAGGGAAATATTTAGCGCAAACAAGACCTCTTGCGGCGTCATTTGCATGACTTATTTTGCAATTGAACCTCAAAACAAACTAACAGTTAGAAAAAAAACATATTGTGAAATAAAATAAAAAATTCCGAGAAATTTAATTAAAATAAGTCAAGTAATTAAAACGCAATATTAAGTTGCAAGAAGTACGGAATACGTTTTGGCGATATTTCCTTTCTTACCCAAAATAAAACCTCTCTGATTTAATTTTATCTCGCACTTTGAAATGTTGATTTTCTAAAAAAAGTGGCGATATGGGTATGATGCTAATTCAGAATATTTGGCAAAACACAACCCGGAAAATTCCATTGTGTAAAGAGATTCCTCTTATCCATAAAGGACAATAAACGTGACCAGCATTGCTAATTTCACACAGTGGCCGTCGTAGCAAAGTAATAAAACCTTCACGTAAAGTAATGAAACTACGGTTTGTGGTTTGCAGGTTTCGTACAATAGCGAGAAAGAAAGCCCAGCTATCTGAAAGCAGTGGCTGTTATAAGACGGGGATACAAGAAGAGCTTTATCTTCAATTATCTTCAAGCAATACCGAGCGCATCGACTGAATTCAATATTCGCAAATTGCAAGTGTCTCTCTCTAACGCTCGCTAAGAATCTTGGGTACCACGTTTGAACCCAGGAATCTTGACTCTGATGCTGGCTTCCGCTCAGGTTCTCGAAACGTCAGTCAATGCCTTCACAAACAGTCCTTCTCAGGGCTGGACTCACCCGAACGATCACACTTCACGGACTTGTAATCTTGGGTACTGCGGTGCAGGTCAAGCCAGGGTGAATCATTCAAATAAAAGCTATTGAAAATTTTCTTTGCATGTTTAGTTGTCAAAATGAAACCTGGAATTTACCTTCCCTCAGAATGAAACGGCTTAATGTAATATCCGTAATATCCACGCTTGTAAAACAGGGAAATAATTGCAGCTAAAATTAAACCCTCAAAACAAACTAACTGTTAGAAAAGAAAACATTATTAAATAATAAATAGCGAGAAATTTAATTAACGTAAGTCAATTAAACGCCAAATTTGGTTGTAAGAAGTACACAATACTTCTTGGCGCTTCATATTTCTTTTCTAAGCCCAAATATACCTTTTCTAATTTAATTTTGTCTCGCACTTTGCGATGATGATTTTTTGAGTGGCAATATGGGTATGATGCTATTTAAGAATGTTTGGCAAAGCACAACGTATTAACACCGACAATTTGTGTAAATATATTTCCCATACGCAGACCTAACAATAAACGTGATCAGCATGGCTAATTTCACCCAGTCTCCGACGGTCTTTGCCAGTTACATCATACAATCGTCACGCAAGTTGATGAAATCACGATTTGCGGTTTGCAGGTTTCTAAACACTGTTGAGCTGCAAAATTATGAATGAACAAAACCGAGAAAGAAAGCCTAGTTATCTGAAAGCAGTGGTTGGTGATAAGACGGATAAACAAGCGGAGCTTTTAAGCTTTGAAAAAAGTTTATCTTCAAGCGATGCTGGCGCTGATAACCCCATTTTAAATTCAGGTGAGTGTGAATGTGAAAACAAGAGGCGCGATTTTGAATATTTATTAATTTAACACTACCCTAAACACGCATAAGTCACTTCAGATCGCCTGAGTATGTCTTTCTTGTCGAACGAAATGAAATAGCGTGCTTCGTGGGCTATCATGGCTGCTGATTTAAGCACGTGCATACAAGCTTATCGATATGAATATGAATTAATATATGTACAGTGGCAGCATTTGCTGTTATTTTAATACTCCGTGTCGTTTGAAACCGGAATTTTCCTCTTGTTCCACAAAGAATGACCTCAAGTCTTAAGAAACTTGATAAATCTTACAATTGGGGAAAAAAGTTATAACAAAGCATTTTGTTCTAAAAATTATGCTTTAGTTGTAAATTAGTATCTTCTTTTCTAATTGATCGGCTTCAGTTCTAGGCAACTGAATCGACTTTAAAGCTGTGCAGTGTTTTCATTTGGCGTAGCACCCTGATAAAATCATAATCTTTTTGTTACCGAAAGAGTATCGATCTGCAATTAATAAAACTACGTTAAATTTTAAAGACTTGGTCTCTCGCTGATTCATGAGTACTCTACATCAACTCCTACCATTCAATGTTGTTTATTTCCTTAGATACCATGGAACACAGCGATATTGTACTAGTTATTTTGAACTTACGCTATCTAGGACGTCGCTGATTCATAAGTACTCTACACCAACTCCTACCATTCAATATTGTTTAATTTTCCTTACATACCATGGTAGACAGCAATATTCTAGTAGTTATTTTGAACTCACGCTATTTAGGACTGTACGCGATGATGTAATCGTTTATGAGATTGCAAGTGTTTCTGGGATTTTGTGAGAACGTTCTGTATCTTTTCGTTTTTGAGAGAAGCCATCTTGTGCGGAATGTGAAACCTAAGAAGTTTTCTTGTCTTTCTTCGTGGAATCGAGCCTGTGACTGATGTGATATTCCTGAAGTGGAGCCTACGGAACCTGAATAAAATACAGTCCTCGAAATATTCTCGTACATGGTTCTTCTTAGCCGGATGGAAGCGGATTGAGACGAGTCTACGCTACATTGTGAGTGAATTCTGAATTTGTTGTTTCTGAGAGAAGATTGATTATTCTGCATTTCTCATCACGGATTAAAATGGCCGAAGAACTTTCAAGGAATCGAAAGCAGCGTGATGGTCATCGGTCAACTGCTACTCGAATTATTTCGTCTGTGATTGAAATCCTCGGAGCGGGTGACATTTCTCGTGTCAGGGAGCACGCGGTCAAGTTAAGACAGCAAAGAGCGACTCTAGAGGAAAAACTCGTACTTCTTCAGGAATTTGATGCTCAAATTCTCGCCCACGTGGCTGAAGAGGAAATCGAACGCGAGATTGAGCGGTCAGATTTGTTCGAGGAAAATGTGAGGCTAGCCATAGCAAACATCGATAACGCCTTGTCAACAATCCCTGTAGTTGTTTCGCAATCCGTTCAACCGAGCGTGTCAGGAAGCATGCTGACAGATGGAGGTCACACCAGGAGTGAATCTTCGCCTCCGAGAGCTACAGTGGTGAACTCTTCCGCATCTACGCCGAACAAAACTCAAGTCAAGCTACCGAAACTGGAATTAAAGAAATTCGACGGTGATCACAGCAAGTGGACTTCATTCTGGGACACATTTGAAGCCTCGATACACAACAACTCAAGTCTTTCTCCCATTGATAAGTTTAATTACTTGATTTCGCTCCTGGAACGGTCAGCGGCGGAGGCAGTTTCAGGCTTGACACTTACAGCCTCAAATTATGATGAAGCAGTAGAAATTTTAAAGGCTAGATTCGGGAACAAACAGCAAATAATTAATCGCCACATGGAAATATTGCTGAACCTTGACTGTGTAACATCCCACCACAACTTAAAGGGCTTACGACAGCTCTATGACACTGTGGAATCAAATGTGAGAAGTTTAAAGTCGCTGGGAGTTCCCCGTGAATCCTATGGAGGTTTACTTTCGTCCATCTTGATTAACAAGCTACCTCAAGATTTTCGCCTAGTTATTACGAGAGAAATGGGGGATGATGACTGGCAGCTAGACCGGTTGCTCACAATCTTTAAGACGGAACTAGAGGCAAGAGAAAGGGCTGCAGTAGGAACCACCGGAAACAGAATTCAATCATCTCCTCCCAAGCCGAACAGAAAAGTTCACGGGACAGCACACACCCTTCTTAGTGAGAGCAGCACTAATGGTCCTACTTGCACTTATTGTAGAGGGAAACACCCATCAAAGGATTGTGGGACAGTAATTGATGTACTAGTTCGTAAGGACCTTTTAAAGAAGTATGGAAGATGTTTTGTTTGTCTTCGCAAGGATCATATCAGTCGCAATTGCACATCTAAGTCCAAATGTCATAATTGTGGTGGCAGACACCATGTCAGTATCTGTCAAGCTAATTTAAGCAGAGCACCTCTTCCTTACCCTGCAACACCAATTTCAACTTCTGCTTCAGAGCAGCAATGTTTGACTGTGCAACCCGAGAACAATACTGTTGTTTGTTACTCAAATTCTGCTACACCAGTGTTCCTCCAAACAGCTCAAGCTATGGTGTACAATCCTCAAAACCCACAGTGTAAGGTCAAGGCTAGAATTATCCTAGACAGTGGAAGTCAGCGCACCTATTTGACAGATAACCTAAAGAACACCCTTCAGTTACCAACGCTAGAGAAAAAACAAGTCTCAATCAAGACATTTGGATCCACAGATGAAAGGGTAGAACTAGTGGAGGTTGCAGCATTAGGATTAGAGCTGAAAGGGGAACCTGATCTGTTGTTATCAGCCTTTGCCTTACCTTTGATCTGCCAACCATTGCAAGGCCAGCCTGTTCAACAAGTGGTGAAGGACAACAGCTGCTTTTCAGGACTGAGACTAGCCGATTATTGTACCGAAGAAGAAACCCTCAATGTTGATATTCTGATTGGCTCAGATTACTACTGGAATTTAGTAACTGGTCACACCATCCGAGGAACTCAAGGTCCTACTGCTGTTTACACTAAACTGGGATGGGTACTCTCAGGTCCTGTTCGTTCTGGAAACTTAGGAAATCAACAGCATAACAATCTGGTGACAACCCACGTCTTAAAGTGCGCCACTGGTCAAGTCCCACATGATGGTCTTAAGGGAGAGCTAAAGAAGTTCTGGGACTTGGAGTCTCTGGGTGTCAAGACACCAAGTGTCTATGAAGAGTTTGTAGAGAAGTTGTCATACAGAGGAGACCACTATGAAGTCAACCTACCCTGGAAGGACACACACCCGCCACTTCCTAATAATTATGAGTTAAGTCAGCGAAGATTGAGTAGTCTGCTGAATCGACTTCGCAAGGAGCCTGAGGTCTTAAGGGAGTATGACAGTGTTATTCGAGATCAAATTCAAAGAGGAATTGTTGAAGTTGTGGACAAAGAAACCAGTCCAGAGTCCAACCGTGTTCATTACATCCCTCACCATGCTGTTATCAGAAGGGACAAGTCCACAACAAAGCTGCGAATAGTTTATGATGCTTCAGCAAAGTCGGATGGAGCCTCGCTGAATGAGTGTCTGCATGCAGGTCCTCCCCTCGCGCAAGGCATTTTTGACATTATTCTAAGATTTCGTAGTCACAGAGTGGCAATTGACGGGGACATTGAGAAAGCGTTCTTAATGGTACATATGACTGAAGAAGACAGGGATGTGCTTAGATTCTTATGGATTGATGACATTGATAAGGCTGAACCCCAAGTCATCACTCTGAGGTTTACACGTGTGGTATTTGGTGTATCGTCGAGTCCATTTTTGTTGAACGCCACTATCAAACATCACATAGAGCAGTATGAACAGTGTGATCCTGCCTTCACACAGAAATTCCTTGAAAGTATCTATGTTGATGACTTGACTTCAGGGGACAGTGATTTGGATAGAACCTTTGAGTTCTATGTGAAGTCAAAATTGAGATTGATGGATGCCGGATTCAATCTGCGAAAGTTTGTCACCAACTCACCGGAGCTGCGGACCAGAATTGAGAACAATGAAAGACTGGCTTCAAGAGGAGAAGCTTCTCAGCCCGCAAGGAATGCTAGCAGTCATCATGTTGTCGAACCAACAATGGAAGAAGTGAACGCAGTTGAAGAGGAAGATATGACCTACTCGAAAAGCATTCTGGGAAATGCAGTCACTGAAGATGTTGGCAAGCAAAGGATTTTAGGAACTCTGTGGGATTTTCACAATGACAATCTCGTGTTTGACCTTACAGACACTGCTTCCTTAGCAAGAAGGGTGGAACCCACAAAGAGAAATGTGATTAGTACAGCGTCCAAATTCTATGATCCACTCGGTGTAATTTCTCCCATCACAGTCCAGTTTAAAATCCTGTTTCAAGAGCTGTGTAAGGACAAGCGGGATTGGGACGAACCGTTGGAAGGCACCTGCAAGTTGACCTGGCAGAAACTAGTTGCGCAACTGCATGACATGCAACCTATCACCCTCTCCAGATGTTATTATACTGGCATGGAAGGGCAAGTGGTTATGAGTGAGCTGCACGGTTTTTGTGATGCTTCTGCAAAGGCTTATGGGGCGGTGGTTTATTTGCGTGTAGTGACAACTTGTGGCATATACGCCCGATTCTTGGCTTCCAAAACCCGAGTCGCGCCTCTCTCAAATCAGACCATACCTCGCTTAGAATTATTGTCGGCTGTCATCCTGGCCAGACTGATGCACAGTGTTAAGGAAGCGCTTACTTCAGAGATCGAGATCAGCAAGTTGGTGTGCTGGACTGACTCCAAGGTAGCCTGGTATTGGATAACGCAGAGTGCAAAGGAGTGGAAGCAGTTCGTACAGCACCGTGTAGACGAGATAAGAAAGCTGGTACCTGCGGAGTGCTGGAAACACTGTCCTGGAACAGACAACCCGGCAGATCTGCCCTCCAGGGGTGTGGATTGTTGCAAATTGGAGGCTAATACCTTATGGTGGAATGGGCCCAAGTGGCTGACCAGCTCTGAAAGCCTGGATACTGCAAACGCATTGAACAAAGAGTTACTTCCTGAGGAGTGCCTTACAGAAATGAAAGCAAGTGACCAAAGAGTGGCACTGACTGGGGACCTTTCTGCACTAACTGTGAACAGTGAACCTGCCTTGTTGAGTAATGTCCTTCAGTGTGAAGCATTCAGTAGCCTTGAGCGTCTCCTGCGGGTTACTGCCCTAGTGTTGAAGTTTGTTAAACTTCTGAAAGCCAAATGCAGAGGGAACAAAGAAGAGAAGCCAGAGTTAACTAGCGAAGACTTAGAAGAAGCAGAGCTTTACTGGATCAAAGAAGTACAACAATCCCTGAAATGCAAGGAGAAGTTTGGTTCTTGGAAACAACAGTTGAGCTTGTTTGAAGACGAAAGGGGGGTTGTGAGGTGTCAAGGGAGACTAGGAAACTCGGAACTGACGAACTCTGCAAAGTACCCCATCTTGCTTGATACCAGCCACCATTTCACTACACTTGTTGTTTGGAGTTGTCACAACAGGATTATGCATGGAGGTGTTAAGGAGACACTTGCTGAACTGAGATCAAACTTTTGGGTTGTTCGAGGCCGGTACTTCATCAGAAAGCTGTTGTTCAAGTGTGTAGTTTGTAGGAAGTTTGAGGGGAAACCGTACAAGGCACCACCACCTCCACCCTTACCTAGCTGCCGAGTGAAAGAAGCTCCTCCATTTACATACATTGGATTAGATTATGTTGGCCCTCTTTATGTCAAATCTACAAATGCAGAAGACCGAAAGGTGTGGATATGTTTATTCACCTGCTGCGTCACAAGAGCGGTCCACTTTGAGGTTGTTCCAAACCTAACGTCAGAAGCATTTCTGAGATGCTTAAGAAGATTCGCAGCTCGTAGGTCAACACCTTCCCTAGTGATATCTGACAATGCTACGACTTTCAAGAGTACCTCTAAGGAGCTTGAGAAGATAATGAGTGACCCTAGCGTGATGGAGCACCTCGCCAAGGAGAGAATCAAGTGGTCGTACAACCTAGAGAAGGCCCCGTGGTGGGGAGGATTCTACGAGAGACTAGTGAAATCGCTGAAGAGATGCCTGAAGAAGACAATTGGTCGAGCAAAACTGTCCTATGATGAACTGGTGACTGTCGTCACAGAAGCTGAAATGGTTGTGAACTGTCGACCGATTTCGTATGTCTCATCTGAGGATCTTGAAGAACCCCTCACACCTGCCCATCTGATCATTGGTCAGAGGATTAGTGCGCTACCTGAAGTAAACGTCCATCCAGACGAAGACTTTGAAGTCTCACAAAGTGACTTAAGTAGGAGAGCGAGGCACCTTAACATGGTTTTAAGTCACTTTTGGAGGAGATGGAGAGCAGAATACTTACTGGAATTACGAAACGCTCACAGCCGAGCCAAGAGGGCAACAGGATCAAGTTTGGTCTCTGTTGGTGATCTGGTGCTGGTCCACGACGAAGGCCACCCAAGATCTTGCTGGAAAATGGGCAAGGTGGAGCGGATCCTGACAAGCAAGGACGGGCAGAGTAGGGGTGCTGAAGTTAGAGTCCAAAAAAAAGGATCAAAGGGAACCAGTCTTCTGAGAAGACCACTACAGTTGTTGTACCCACTGGAAGTAAGCTGTTCTGCAAATGCTGAAACTTGCCAAGAGCAAGTACCTGAATTGGAGGAACCATCACCACAAGGTCAGGTGACAGGACGCCGGGAGCGGCGCAGAGCAGCTGTTGAAGGAGAGCGATTAAGACGACAGTGGATTGCAGAATTGCAAAATGAACATTTTTGAACTGATGAGTTTAATGTGAACACTGAACACTTTTCCATTTGTTTTTTGAGACAATTGACTTTGTTGACATTTTTGCTCAGCTTATTTTAACACACTGAACTGTTGACCATTTCATTATGGTCAACCGGGGGGAGTGTACGCGATGATGTAATCGTTTATGAGATTGCAAGTGTTTCTGGGATTTTGTGAGAACGTTCTGTATCTTTTCGTTTTTGAGAGAAGCCATCTTGTGCGGAATGTGAAACCTAAGAAGTTTTCTTGTCTTTCTTCGTGGAATCGAGCCTGTGACTGATGTGATATTCCTGAAGTGGAGCCTACGGAACCTGAATAAAATACAGTCCTCGAAATATTCTCGTACATAGGACAATGTTTTTATTTTCGTCTCCTTTATGTGCTCGCGATAGCAGGAAGCGACAGCATAGAACACAGTGCACACACAGGATACTTTGCAGGCGGGAGATCATATTTTTATAAAGTCACGGCTGTTCGCTCTCACGAAGGGCTAACGCTCGAAACGTGAGCCTTTGAGTGTCTTTACGGTGTCCTATTTACCTTGTAAGCTCAGTTGGTAAATCCAAATTTTTATATTGACTGTTAGTAGAGAAGCTTTTTTGTGACACGTGGTTAATTATCTCCCACTAAAATGAATGCGATTGGCAGATGAGAAATAAGAAAGATTTATGAACAAAGATGTGATTTTTTCTCTTTCGCGGACTGTACAAACGACCAATGTTTCCCCGAATACACCCTCGGAAACTCAGAGGCAGTTAAGTAGTGCGAGGGGAAAAGTTGGAACGGGCGAAAAAAGAATATGGGCGAAGAAAACTCAAGGGCAAACGAAAAAGCCCCTGGGGACAACGTCTCACTATCTTACTTTTTATAAGTTACGAGGGCATGTACTTAAACCCGAAATGATGGAACGCCGGAACGCCGGAACGCCGGAACGCCGGAACGCCGGAATACTAAAACCTGGAACGCCGGAATACTAAAACCAGGAACGCAGGAATACTTAAACACGGAACACCGGAATACTTAAAGACGGAACGCCGAAATACTTAAGTCCGGAACGCCGGAATACTTAAACCTGGAATGCCGGAATACTTCAACTCTATATGACGATTTAATATACTAAGCCACGCTATATTATTAACGTTACCTTCTGACTCCCGCCAAAACCATTCTCCTCATTATCCCCTCCCCAACCCCCTGCCTTACGTTTTCCCGCCAACCATAATTATTATAATTTCTTCATTCCTGGGCTGTTTCGCGCTGGCATCGACATGAAGGACTCTCCAGCAAGGTAAACGTATGTAGCTGAAATTTTCCCTTTGACTTAACGCGTTTCAAGTGTCATTTACAAAGTGATAAACTGTTATTCCCTTCCTAGTTTACTCGTCACTTAGAGCATTTATACTGCTTGAATATTTTTAGTATTGCTGTCATTACGCGAAGCCACACCATGTGCGTGACATTTGTCAACTGAGTTATAAAACTGGTTAAGATTTAGCCCGCGCGCAGACGTCTCCTATTTCCTTTACTTCACACGGAAAAGGACACTTTTCCGCGTGAAGCAAAGGAAATAGGAGACGTCTGCACTCAGGCTAGTTAAGATTCAATGTCTTACCTCTTTTTTTCTGGGCCTTGGCTGGGACTAAAGGGAAGGGAATAACAGTTCACTTTGTAAATGATACTTTAAACGCGTTAAGTCAAAGGGAAAATTTCAGCTATATACGCTTACCTTGCTGGAGAGTCCTCCATGTCAATGCCAGGGCGAAACAGCCCAGGAATGAATGAATTATAATAATTATGGTTGGCGGGAAAACGTAAGGCAGGGGGTTGGGGAGGGGATAGTGAAAAGAATGATTCTGGCGGATTTAAGTGTTCCGGCGTTCCGGGTTTAAGTATTCCGGCGTTCCTCGTTTTAGTATTCCGGCGTTCCGGGTTTAAGTATTCCGGCGTTCCAGGTTTAAGTTTTCCGGCGTTTCGGGTTTAAGTACATATCAGTTACGAGCAACTAGATAAAAGCGATCTTTTGGGTCCCAAATCAGAAGGCGCGCGAGGATTGCAAACAGTAGTACGATACGCTCGATCAGTACAAATTTTTCGGTGAATTGGTTCTTCACTTGAACTTGACAAATTCTTCTGTGGCGTAATTAACGTAAGATTAACCCTCGTGTGCTACTCCGTGTCAGAACACACGAAACCGACTCAAAGATTTCATTGGGCAGAAAAATGCAAAAGTTAATTTCTGCCCAATCAGGGGCCAGAACTGGCTGGGCCGTTTGAAACTGGTTCGGTGAGACCTTGTCCCCAGGGGTTTTTCGTTTGCCCCTCACTTTTTTTTGGCCCGATCCGACTATATGCCCCTGGATCTCCGAGAATGCACCTAATAATGAATTGAAAGTCATAAAAATGAACCTGTAGTTCATGGGCATCGTACATACAAACGCATGTACAGGTATTTATTTCTCAGAAAATAAAGAACTTCCCATCACACAGATGGCAAAAGTAGCAAGACAGAATCAACCTGAGAAGGTTCTGTGCAGTTGTAAACATGTGAATTTACCGGTGTACCTTTGCCAATCAAAACCATGCATTTTGGCAGTTGCCACTATTAAAGACACCAATAAGTGGATCGGGTATTGGTTTTAAACGTTTTTCACATCTTTTTGATAGCATCCCATATTCCAATTGTTACACAACCTTGATTCATCCTGACATTTTTATTCCACCCTTCCCTTATATCATGAGTACGTGAGAGCGAACCTCGAGTTTATTGCTTGATGTTGTTGTTGTCAAAGCATAATTTGAAAAATCAAAAATGTTGTCTTTCTCAGTGAAACCACTTGACACTCCTACAGAAACATTCTTCGTGGCCGCCGATGCTGGGCAAGGATACAAAGAAACTCCCGCGAAACCGGAAAGGCAAACCTGGAAAGACTTTTCTGACTACACGACCCTTCATGGTTTCCGATTCATCTTTGTTCGAAGGTCCCTCTGGGTACGATTGGTATGGCTTGTATTGCTGCTCACCTGCACTGGGTATGTCGTCTATTCTCTTTGCAACAGCATCATAAAATACTTTGACTTTCCCATTGCGACGATCATGAAGATTGAACATCCTGAGGAGAGCATGCCCTTTCCAGCCGTCACTTTGTGTCCCATGACAACGTTAACGAAAACAAAGGCATCCATGAGAGATGACAACCCACGGTTTAAGAAAACCGGGCTCAATATAGACGCCTGTCAGGTAACAGCCGCTGTTCGGGCGGGACGGCCATGCGGGGAAGCACTCATTTGTTGTTGCACCAATAACGATTATGTTGACGCTGAGGCAGCTATAGAAAACTGCACTTCAGAGTACAAGAACGAACTCCTCGAAGTTATCAATGCGAGAAAAGGGTCTTTCAATGAAAGGGAATTTTTCAAAGCTTACGGTCCCAGTATAGCTGAAATGATTGTAAAAAAGACTTGCGTCTTTGGGTCGTCAGAAGAGCGTTGCTCTAACAAGAGTTTTGATCCAGTTGTGACAGAATTTGGATTGTGCTACTCGTTCAACTCGAAGCCTGGTGAAAAAACGTTGAATGTGTCGTATGGAGATGTTTCGGCCGGTTTGTTTGTGATGTTAGATCTACATGTAAATGACCACATTTTTGGTTTCTATTCTGAGGGTGTTAGAGTTCTTGTTCACAATCAGGGAGAGTACATCAATCCTTGGAATGGGGTTCTTGTAGCTCCTGGGTCGCATGCCCAAATCAGTATCACAAGGAAGGTGGTGAGTATTTGAACGATAGTTTGACAGATAGCTTAGTACCTGTTTCGATTGATTGCTGTTATCTCGAATAAGAATAACAATGTTTGACGTTGTTGTGCGCGAGCCCAAGTAAAGCAATGTTGTACGAGCCGCCGAATAATTAAACATTGTTGTTTTCAACTACGTATACCACCAGACAAATTTGGTGATCAAACCTCTTTCTCACCTCTTTCCCCCGGTCCTCTCTCTATTCTAAATGGCGACGAAAGAAGTCTGGTACGCCATGTTGAATTGATTAAAATCGCTAATATCTGGAGACACGTGACCTCCTATCGGGACGAAGTTGTTCATCCAAAACGTTGGCAAAACGAGACCAACATGTTGGGGTTTCACGCTATGATTTCATTAGTTTTTGTGATCAGTTATTTATATATTCATTTATTTCTTTTGTTTTTGAAGTACCGTAACAAGAAGAAGCCTTACGAAACAAAATGTGATGACTCTATACGGCTGGCGAGTTTTGAAACGTACACATCCGATGGGTGTTCTTATGAGTGCCTATCAAATAAAACGTTTGCAGCATGCAAGTGCAGAGCAATTGGTGACACGGGTAAGGCTAATAACTATAACACTTGCCAAAGAGTAATTTGAATACCATTCATTTGTTTCGCTTCATCCCAACATCATCCCTCATTCATGGCGGCTGTCTCTCTTTAGGTAACTCCGCTGACCGTGTTTGTTTTCGAGAAGACGACAACTGCACCTATGGTGTGGTTAATGGTACGTAGAATGTAGCGAACAAATGGGCATGAACATTAACTTTATCAACATTTAACATTTATCATTATAAACCTTAACAAAGAGGTGCACCAGTTGCAGCGAGTTATACTGACGAGCGCTGGACTTATAATGCTGGGGTTACGTCCTTCTTTCTGAACATGTCACACTTAGAAAACAGTCAACAGGTCAGACTGTCAAAAACCCATGTTTTTAAAAAGGTTCTACATAGGCCACCCAAGTTATCTACTATGAGTATTGTCAAGACTGTCTTAAATTTCGGCCGGGGAGCATAACGCTGGGCCGACCAGCTGACTTAATAGACGTGTCCCTAACTTAACGCTAACTTTTACAGGTTTGTTCCGCCCGCTCCCAATTCTAAAATACGCTCCGCTTTCCGGCCCTGTCTACAGTTCACGGTGTCTTCACGTTGTCCTGTATTATCATACTGTATGAAAATGAAATAGGTATTAAGTTCTGACACGATGAAAAATTCTCGGAAAAAATTCTACAACCTTCCACCTACCTACCTTCCACCCACCGACCTAACCACTGAGCTGTGGTGACTCATGGTGAGCAGGTCGCAGGCTTGGAGTTATAAGTTTTCGGACTTCTCATCTCGCGAGTACACTGGACACTAATCATATAGGCAACACAGTAAATGACCTGCATCTCGCAAGCACATTAAATAAGTTTTGTGTACGCTTAGAGATCTCATCGAATCTATTTCATTTTCATAGGACTGGGCATTTGGCTGGTTCACTATATTATATTTTTTGTCCTTTTCTCTTTTTTTTTTCGCGTTTCACCTCTGTACTGTCCTTGACCCTCATAAACACTATGTGTTAACACTATCTAATGTTCTCCCCCTGCGTGTTTTGTCACAGATCTGTTCGAAGGCACCAAGCAATGCAACTGTCCCCTAGCTTGTGATGTGGTCAGCTACGAGCCTACAGTCTCAACTGCATCATTTCCTAACCCTTCGATGATGAAAATTTTACAAAACAAAGGGTATATCAGGACAGAGGATTACTTCAGGTAGGGTTCCGAGACTCCAATAATACATCAACGCTAACAAAATCGTCACGTTCTTCATTGTCCACTTCTTGGTTATTCTTGGTTTTCACTATCACGCCATAAATTATTAAAATCAAAACCAATTGATGAAAGAAGCCAAGAATTTGTAATGCTATAAAGGATACACAACTAAACAACTTCACCAAGTCTGAGATCTGTACGGTATTCGGTTGTTGAGTTATTTGCCGAAACGTTCGACTGAAATTTGCAGAGCTCAGTATGGAAACGCCATGTTGGTTTCCCTCGGAGGGGCACAAACATGGCCGCCGGAAATCAATGAATACATCTGGAATTGACTTCTGTTCTTCCAGCGATTACTTTTCTCTCGTGAACTACTATACAACCACATTAATTTCTCTCCTAATGCTTTAACTGGCCAAACTGCTAAAAATCACAAGGAGAGTCCTTTTTCGCACAGGAGAAAGCTTTGTCACGGACGCTGTGTTGGTGTCAGGTAGGGTGAAAAGCCAGAAATTTAAGAGGCAATGTCCACTAAGACCGAGCGAAATCGAAAATATGTGGCACATGATGAAAAATCAAAATTCTCCGTTTTTCGCCCAGAGATACCTTATGGTAGCTCTAGAAACGTGGTGGCATTTTTTGTTGAGAAACTATTTTTAAACCTCCAAAAAATTTAAAAACCGTTACCGCACTACGTGTCTCTACAAACACCCCGAATAAACGCGAATCATACCTTCTCGTAAACTTCGCTCTGTTTAATTCGCGTCATGGAGCAATCCTGTTTTGAGCTTATAAATTTGCTGTTGAAGAGTTTACAAGTAATTTGAGTCAAATTATTCTTTTGTGGATCAATTTTCAAGGTCATGGCAGGCTGCTGAAAACCACTAAAATTCGCTTGCTTTGAATTCTCAATTTGGCACAGTTTTTCAAGAGAAAGTTTCCCTCCCCGGTAAAACACCGAATCACTTGAAATTCAGAATTCTTGAAAGAGGAAATGCCGTTCTTAAACCAGGTTTAAAAATTAGTTTCGGGCTCTTTATCAGCGCCGAGTACAAACGCTCTCAAAATCCCGATAATTACAACATTAACACGTCAACAATTGGCACATACCTACGACCAAATAACCGAAAATGTGGACATTTCTTCTATTTTGGTCGGTATTCGGTTGTAATCCACAGCAGAAAGGTAATGTCTAGCTCACCTGAATATGGTATTGTCTAAATATCAGGTTCTGTGCGTACTCTTTCATAATAACCATCTTGGCGTCCGGGGTCAACAACATCACTGAAGCATCGCGTATTGGCAATCAACCCAAATGACTTATTTCCATCCCGCCCCCTTTTGTTAAAATGAAGAACCTTCAGGAATAAAATGATTTTGCCTTATTTGAACTTCAAAAAAGTTTTCTGCTATAAGACGTCTTTTCTTGATCTGTATTCGTTGTAAAATTTCGAAACGATAATTCCTTGCCGAAAGCTTACAAGCCTGTTTAGTTTGAGTCACGCAACAAAATGTCACGCACTTGATTTTACCTGACGTCGGGTTTGACTTGGAGGGGGAAGTGCACAGGAAACAAAACAAAACAAAAAAAACAACAAGCAAGCAAGCAAGCAAAAAACAAACAAACAAAAACAAAGCAATGAGAACTTTGAAAACCTGTGGACCCAAGGACCGATTACGGTCAACTGCCGCTTATAAGCCCTGGGCTTATACAACTTTGTAAGGGTTTTGGGTGGGCTTATAAACGGAGGGGCTTATATCTGGGGGGGGGGGGGGCTTCTAAGTTTCGAAATGAGCCACAGCAGTGTTGAACGAAATACGTTTTTAATTTACCAGTTTTCAATTAACCTTTGAAACGTCACAATAAATCGAATTCATTTCAATTTTAATTTAACAACAAAACCAAAACTGTAACAACACGAACTGTAACCGGAACGCAACAAAACAGAAGCTCAGAGTTCATCTTCGCAGTGTTCTGTGAGAGTTAAGGAAACAGGGAAAACTAGAGGGCGACTTATATCCGGTGGAGCTTATGCCGGATGTATTTTTTTGTTTACAGGTAGATGGGCCTATAACTGGGGTGTTGGGCTTATAAGTGGCAGCAGTGATCCATCTAGAAATTGAAAGTACTGAGTCCTGGGACTCACTCGGCCATTTAAGCATGAGACCCAGACCTACCATTGTGAGTCCCAGAGCCAAAAATTTGATTAAAATAAGCAGAAATGTTTAAAATAAAACCTGAGCAAGTTCAAAGACAGCTAAGTTCAAGCCTTTACCTTTTTCAGCCCTCTATCGTCAATTTTACTTTACAACTCTCAGTGAAAAAAAATATTTTCAAGAGAAACAACAAAGGCAAAATTGACCTCTACACTGGGGTGCTGAGAAGCCAACTGAATACACTATTGCAGGCCCACATTTCCTAGCATTCCACATATCATGTGTATATGGAAAGTGGTAGTTTGTCTGAGATCAAAATGGTCGCAACAACTCGTAGAAGAAGTCACCCAAAAATGCAAAAGAAAACTAGCAGCATTTTCTTTTCTACATTTTCAACAACAACAACAAAAGAAGGCTATCTGTAAGAGAAAAATTTGGCATTTATTCTGCGACGGGAGAGCAACATCGTCATTCTTTCGTGATTCTTTCATCAAATGTATGCTGAAGTGTGAGAAGCTGATTTAGGACGAAATATTTGCTTTTACTGAGACGCATTTGCTGAAACAGTGACTACACTACGTGGTAAGAGTGAGGCGGCATTTGCACACGTTTTTGGCAATCTTTTTGATGAAACAAAGGATAGTTTAAGACAATCCATCTTCATGAAATTGTTTGATTTCAAAAAGTTAAGCTTGCATGTATAATGTAAACAATAGAAAAACCGACTTATTTGACTAACAATAGACCAACGGACATTTGACTAACAAAAGACGGATCGAAACGCACCAATCACGTTGAACAGTCTTCACAGCCTATAACATCACGACTTAACTGACAGACGACCAATAACATCACGAGATCTTCGACCAATCAGGACAACGACCAGAGACTTATAACATCTACTGACGATTCACAGTTCACTTGACTTCCGCTCAGGTTGTCGAAACGTCAGTCAATGTCACCTCAAACAGTCCTTCTCAGGACTACACTCACCTGGACGATCACAATTAACCGAATCATGATGTATATATTTTGTTGTTAAGTTCGAGCGCTCATTTGGATGACTTACGGTTGGTAAATGGTTTAAAATAATAGTATTTCAGTGTCTACAGAAGAAAAGTGGCATCAGAAATGATTGCATAATTTATGGGAAAGAGGATTCTGCGTCCAGAGGGATGCATCTGGAAAGTAATTTTTGCGTCTTTTGACAAATTTATGCGTCTTAGACGCGGGACGCGCAGGTAGATGGATCACTGTGGCAGTTAACGGTATTTATGTATTTATCAGTATCATTAGAGGCAGTGAAGCCTTGCCAAAACCTTGCCTGTTGCTAGGGCTTTGAAAAAGAAATTATTATTAGGTCTCTATGCATTGGTCTTCAAAAATTGTTCAAGACAGGAGTGAGAATGTAAACGGATTACAATTTTATACATGAAACTCAAAATTAAGTTGAGTTTGAAACTCAACTCGTGTTGAAACTCATCATGACAAGGAGTCCTAATGTTTAGGGCTCTTTGTCGCTTTCCGCCTGATCTTCTGAGCAGTGCAGGTGACGAAGGTGGAGAACCATCCTTGTGACGAATGGCTAACGCTCGAAACGTCAGCTTTCAATCTCTTCACGGTGGCTCAATTTACCTTATCAACTCAGTTGATAAATACAAAGTTTTGTGTTTCGCTTCCCCACCGATGCAGCACTACAGTTTCTCTAGAAACTAACCCCCTTTTTTGTCAAGGTTGTGCGATTTTTCTGCGTCTTCTCACGGCCGAGGAGAACGAGCTCGGTTTCGCTTAGAGCACTGCTATGGACGGTAGACTATCAGATGACAGGGCCTTAGATTTCAGCGCAGTTATTGGTCTTATAGGTCCCACGCCATATGCTCTTCATACACGGACGGATTCTTTCTTTAGAAAACTGTATATTCACACCATCGGTCTTCCAAGTGGTAACTAAACGGCTTGCAATGGACGCGCACCGGATGACACTTAAGGATGGTTCTCCACCGGGATCTTGATATCGTGTCCGGAATTTAGGAGGACAAATGTATCCGCCGGCCTTACGGTCGCAGGCTCCCTTCCTTCCATGGGGAGGGAAGGGAGCCAAGAGTTTGAACACCACGCCCAGCTCTGCTCCTAGTACTCCTGCGCAAACTATGGTGGCCCTGCAGGCCCTACAGTGGTAGCAGCCAGCCTGTCTTGCCGGAAGCTGACTGTCTTCAGGGCTGGTATGGTAGTGTTAATCTGCTTAATGACGTCTGCCATCACAGCGAGGAATGAACGAAAGTGGGTATGAGAAAAAAGTGTACTTACCAGAGCCCACTGGAGGGAAGACACCGATGTGTTGCAAAATAGCTTTGGACTCCGACTTGCCATTTCCACGGTCTGCTTTTCTCACTTTCCCGTTCGAGGCATACTTAGACAGCCCTGGTAGAACTCAACATGACCAACGTTGATTAGTTCCCTCTGCGCTATTCCCAGACAAGAGCGATGGGCTGGGCAAATGGTCCATGTTAAGAATACTAATTAAAAATACTTTTGCGCGTGATAAAAGAAAATCAACGAAGCTCAACTTCTGAGTGGATATCGCTGATTCCAACACTGCAAGTGTGACCCGAAGTCTTTTTTGCAACTGAAACAGCAACTGCTTGTTCATATCGCTTGTAAGAGGCCCAAACGCCTGCAGCTAGTTTCGGAAAAGAATAAGTGGCCTCTATTCGCAGCCAAGGGAGATAATGGTTTGATTGGCTATTGTACTCGGTGACAGGGATCCTGTCTGCGAGAACTCCAAAGAACCTATCCTTTTACAATGGTGCGATATAGAGGAAGCGCTCTACAACTGCTGCGTGTTAAATCTGGCGTTTTCCTTTTTCTTTCTTTTTTTTTTTAACGAAAATTATCAGTTTTTGAACATTTACTCAAAGCCGATCCGCACTTAAGACATTTTGCCTAGTTTCCAATAATGCTGCACCTGAAATTCTCACACGCCTGATTTCCAACAAGAAAATTATTTCAGCAAATGGCAGCTTCTCGAGGCGCCTTCTTCGACACAACACTGGTGGCTTGCAAGTAATATTGAAATCCTTCACCGTGAAATTAATTAGACTTGAAAAGTCGAACTCTTGAAATTTGCTATTAGACTATCGGAAACTAATACTTTCTGCTTCCAGTGAACACGTGACAATTTTTTTCTCTCGCCAGAGCGTCACAAAATGTACATCTATGTAATCTGCAACTTCCTTTTCACAGGTCAGAATTGCGTAGTGAATAGTCCCGTCATATGTAGTATCACTCTATTTTACTAGTCGAAAGATATTTCAGGCATAACTTCGGCGGTGTAACATGACACCAAATAGGAGGACGGAATGTAAGTAAACAAACACAGTTGTAGCCAAGTGCTACCCATTGAAAACTTACGATTATAGAGAAAAGTGAACTTAAAATTTTCAGGAAACTTGTAAAAAACAAATGGATGCCTTCTCTGTTAGCCTTCGATATGCTTTAGTTTAAATCATGGAAAAAAATTCAGCTATCTCTGCGGTTTGTTTTTACATTGAGGCAGTCCGGCATCTGGGATGAAAACGGGAAAGGATCATTCCGGTCGAGTTGCTGAAACAAACGCCATCACTATTTACATCGCCTTCTATCTTGTGTAATTTTTTTCATAGCTTAAGTTATTTCAGACGTCCTAATCTTTCGATTTTTTTCCCATTTTTGCAATCCATCACCAAAACCTATCCTGTGACTTGACCAGAACCCGTTGCGTGACACACAGAGTTAGTTAAATCAGACCATAATAACAGTGCGGTTTCTGAGATGAATGTTGATATCACTGCAAAGTTATTTAGTTTCTTGAGGGAATTAACACTGGGAGATTTTAAAAATTCATTTGCCATTCGTTAAGGGATGCGAATGTGTTGGCGGAGTCGTTATTCATTAGTTGAAAGTCAATCTGGAGATACCAGGAGATAACGGTCGATTCCACGCGTCAAGATGGCCCTTGGACAGTACACCTAAAACTTGACAAAATCTGGCATTTGACAAAATCTTATTCAAGGTAAGCTAGATATGACCTTTATCCTGTACTTTTCATCCAAATACCAAAGGATACAAGGAAAAAATTCCAAGTTTTCGGCTATTCGGTCGGAGGCACGCGCCTATTGTTTGTACTGGTTGACAGGTTAATGTTGTGATTATCGGGATTTTGAGAGCGTTTGTACTCGGCGCTGATAAAAAGCCCGAAACTAATTTTTAAACCTGATTTTAGAATGGTATTTCGTCTTAACAGAATTCTGAATTTCAAGTGATTTGGTGTTTTACCGGGGAGGAAAACTTTCTCTTGAAAAATTGTGCCAAATTGAGAATTCAAAGCAAGCGAATTTTAGTGATTTTCAGCGGCTCGCCATCACCTTGAAAATTAATTCACAGATCTAAAACAGGACTCAGTTACTTCCTACACACTTTAAAAGCAAACTTCCACGCTTAAAATGGGGGTTTTCTGGGGTGCAAATCAAACAGAGCGAAGTTTACGAGAAGGTATGATACACGTTTATTTCGCGTGTTTACAGAACACGTGTGGCGTAAACATGTTAACTTTTTTTTTCGGCCTTAAAAAAAAAAATTTCAAGAAAAAAATTCCACCACGTTTCTTAGATTGCTATAGGGTATCTGTGGAAAATTTATGAGGGAATTTTATTTTTCATCATGTGCCGCCACTCGCTCCATGTTAGTGGACATCCCCTCTTAATATTCTGTATTTTCAAAACGAAAGACGCTACCGAGCTGAAAATCTGTGAAAAGATATATTTTTAAGTCATCCTCAACCTGGTGGGGATATAAAATCTGAAGACCTCGCGATTTATGATTTTAGAATTTTATGAGGTCACGTGAAAACCAGCAATTCCAAATTGTTGAATTTGCATGTTGCGTAATGTGGCCATTCTATCCAGGAGATCAATTCGTTGAATTAGAGTGCAAGTCCAGATAGTTAATACACACCCTCGACCATCGTATGTCATGCTCTTCATAAAGCATTCAACTAGAAATGTTTTCACGTTGCTGTTTTTGTTTTTGTTTTGTTTTTTTTTTCGTTTTAATGTAGAACGTATAACGCCCGCGTGCAGAGCCAGAATGCCTTTTGGCTGAGGCGTTCTCTTTGCTCTTGGCGTCATGGTTATTTAAAGTACATGCTGTGAAACTAAGTGACGCTTAACGGTGGTTCAGTCTTCACTTGTTTAAATGCATACACTTAATTAAAATTGAAGTTAATGTTTTGAATATGAATTTTAAATACCTGTGAAAACAGCGTTTGAAACTATTAGATGACATTGGTGGGGAAGCAACGTAATTGTTGACTAATCAATAAAATTAACGAAAAATTATTGAAATTATTGACTAATCGAGACCTTGAAATTTTGTGGCTTGACGATCAGCTGTCATTACTTGGAAATAATTAAGATAATTTGCGTGTTGCGTTTGTTCCTTGGGTGTGACCTGTGAGAGGACAAGGGCACGGATGACGTCACGGCCAAGGTGATTTGTACATGTAAATGCAATCTTTGTCCAGAAATATATTTAACAGTTATTCACCGAAGGCGAAGCAAATACTATCCGTCAATATTTACCTCGTCTTCGGCGAATAATTGTTTTAGTATAATTTTGAGCTGTGGACATCAAAATTAAAAGTAAAAGACACACGAAAACATAGGCACATAATGCGTGCAGAGCCAATGACGTTTTGTTCTGCAATATGGTGAAATTTATGAGGACAGCCTTTGGGTCTTACACCACTGCAGTGTGGTCCCACCTGTACCCTAAATCCCTCAACCACGCCTTCCCCTCCCCACTTGCGGTTAATGTAACACGTCTTTGCCAGAGCAAGGAATCAGCATAATCAGTTATCGTACAAACCGGGTAAAGAGCAGCGTGACTAAGTGAAGTTAATTATGGCGTGACATTAAAATTGCACGCAAAGTAAATAAAGCTCTTCATTTCCCTTTTCTTTGAAGACAACATATTCCAACGCGTAGGTTTCTTAAATTTTCGGTCTTTTGCGAACATAAATAACTTCGCTGCTAATATAAATTTTTCGTAACAAATTTTAACATTTAATTTCCGCCTACATTTTCAAGGTGATACGCCTGTTTTCTTCTGAAAAAAAACGAAACCCTGAACCTGAATGAAATTCATCAAGCTTTCAAAAATCAGTAGGTCTCTATTAGAATGCTTTATTGTTAATCCTGCGTTCGGTTCGAGATGTTTTGAGCGTTGCGTTACATTCCGAAGCTGAGCTGTCAACTATGCAAATTTCTTCAACACGCTTTGAACTATAAATTTTATGTTTACGCACGCAAAAATGATACTGCAAATTTTAAAGTCGCTGTTACCTAGAGATAACCCGAAGTATTTTATGCTGTTTTACTCTAGTCTTTTCACTACCGTTACAAACTTGGGCTTTAAATATTGTTTCTTTCATCTAGTTTGAAATTTCTTCGGGCGATACATGCCGTAGTAGCTGGTGGTGAGAAGGTTTTCATGCGGTGTATAAATCGGCCGGAATTTGTTACTTCACATTACAAGTTATGGCTCACACCTTTTCGGTTTACCAAGTGTTTCTGCTTCGGAGCAGAACACAAAAATTCGTGAAATAAGTCGAGTTGGTTCGTTGCGACCACGACGCTCTATTCATACTAAATCTCAAATTGACGAGTCCCTCTCGTGTTTGCTGCCGTGGAAATTTTTATTTCGGCTTGGTTAACGCAAGACTACAACGTGAATAAAATCCTCCCAGACATTAAGGATACAAAACAGCGCATTCGAAGTATATCCAGACTCGCGAATACAGACCACTTCAAAGCCCGGGGGTCGTACTCCCATAGTATAAGATGTATGGGTATGTGCCGCTGTTGACCCAAGGGTTTCAATGTATTGGTGGCACACCCCCTCCCAATATATCACAGAATACACCCCCGGCTTCACAGAAGAAAGATAAACTGCGTGCATTCAATCGGCGTTGATTTTTTCACGCTACAGCATTAGCCATGACGTCACTAACGTGTAAAAAGTAAAAAGTAACTAAAAAGTAACTTAGCTTAGCAGCTGTGCCTTGAAATGTTATATTCACTGGGTAGCTAGCGCGGTGAATATAGCATTAACATTATACTAATTATACATATATTATACCGCAATCATAGTTATGAGTTCGGATTAAGCACTTTGTTACATGTTTCCTGTGGTGATTTCGGCTGTCTAAGGTTAACAAATCAGTTTAGTTTGAACTGCTTTGGAGTATTCGACCACTGGTAATCATTCTGATCCTTTACATTGTTTACCTTTAGTGTTTTAGTGATTGTGAAGCAAAAAATCGTGGACAGTTGTGATGCTTTTAACATAAATTTTGGCGCCACTGCCGTCACTTTTAAAACTTACAGAGTTTCAGAACCAGTCCTTCAAACAAGAATGCTTTGATGAAGGGCAAATGCCCCTCATTCAAATCTGGGTTTTCGTCGAGCTCCGTTCATTGTTGTTAGCTGACTAATTTCTCTAACGGCAGTAGCAAATGCGCAATATGTCCTCCCAGTCTGCCTTTTAAATTGCTTTCTGGGATAAGGTAAGCTACAAGTAATCTTGCAATTCGTTAATAATCAACGTATGAATTGAAATTGTCTGATCCTTTTGTTTCTTTTTGTTTTTGTCTTAGGAAGAATCTCATTTTTCTTCAAGTTGGCTATAAGGCCCTTAGCTACGAGTATTTCAGACAGAAGGCACAGTATGATAGCGGTGCCTTAATGGGTGAGTTAAGCGACGGTTATTTAGAATCACTTGTTAGTCTTGGATTATCTTAAACGTCAATAAACGATTTAATGTTGAATATCTCTCTAATAGAATTGTCGAATCCATCGTAAAAAGAAAGTGGATTTTCTACCCGACTGCTTGTCTGTCAAATATGTCTGCTTTTTGGAAACGGTGACCAAGTAATAGCGAGAGTTTGTAATAATGGGATTTTGTTTCAGTCAAGTTTACTTAGTAACTTTTGCTGGGGATTTAACTGCTGTCCGTATCAGCGGGGGTGTCCGCAAGGCGTGAGTTGACTATACCTTGACGTGGCTTAATGAATCATAAGAAAGTATGAATGGGGGTTAAAATGTTGCCCGCTCTTATTTGCCATATTGAGTGGCCAGGGACGTAGAGAACCAATTTGTCAGTAGAAAGATAAGATGTTTTCTTAACTGCAAGTCGGTCGGTCAGTCGGTCACTCCGTCAGTCCGTCCGTCCGTCCGTCCGTCCGTCAGTCAGTCAGTCAGTCAGTCAGTCAGTCAGTCAGTCAGTCAGTCAGTCAGCCAGTCAGTCAGTCAGTTGGTCAGGAAACATACATACAACATCGCCCCGTTTAGCTACAGATAGACTTCTCCACACCAAGAACTTGCCTAAATGCTTATTTTTGGTTTTTGCTTGTGTTTGCAGGTGAAATTGGTGGAAACCTGGGTTTGTTTCTTGGCTGCAGTATTCTGACCATTTGTGAGTTTGTCGACTTCGTCATTTATCTTTGCTACATCCGCAACAAGAAAAGGAGCTAGTAGGGAGGGTGTGGCCAAACACGACAATTTACGAGCCTGACGAAAATAAATCGAGAAAATGCAACGCCCGTACATTTCCAGAATTTTATGTTTGTCTAATACCTCTACCCTATTATGGTAAAATGACGCTTGCGTTTATTTAAGTATCTGAGGATTACGCAACTTAAATCAACGCGAGGTTGCAAGGTTGCGAGGTTTCGAAAGCAAACTTTCCATGTAATTAGTGCATAAGTGCAAGTGCGGTTGTATCAGTGGTCAGTCGAGGACGATCACGTTAAAGATTCCGAAAGAAACGTTTTTCAACACACACCTGCTGAACCGAATTTTGAGAAAGTCATTTAATTTCTGAAAGCGAAACTTAACTTGAAGCATCCAAAGGATTTATTAAGAGATTGAAATGTGTTGAAAAGAGAATGTTGCACTGGCATACCCGAAAGACGTGAAATCGAAATTCCCTCATTTCATGGAGAGTTCATTTTTTATGATAAGGTATCTTGAGGAGCTTAGCCATTCGGGGATTTATCCCCGTGTAATGATAACCATGATAGTAATACTGAAAAATGACGTTGCTAGAAATATTGGGAGAATGATGTTGCTAGTTGGAATCAATGTTTGTCAGGCTTACAAGCTCTTTACCTTTAGGCCTGTTTATGGCTCAATAGTGACCAGGATGTAACTTCTCCTTACAATCTCACTGCACGCTCAAACATACAGGTCAGGAGAATGAAGGAAATGATCACCAAAGACGAAATGTCTTGGTGTTTAAACTAATTCTTCCACCTTGTTTCATAAATATGTTATGAAGGCTAGTATGGAGAATATGCATGTTGATGTTGGGGCTTATGCTGCCTAAAGAGTCACATTATGGCGAACAAATATTAGAAACATTTGGGTACGGCCGAGAGAACACGTAATTTTCTTTTAATTGACCAGTTCCACATTCTCTTAGTACACTTTGTTTCCCCCCCAAATTTGCATAAACTATTGACTGTTCAAGTGTAACTGATACGTACATTGTTTGATAGTCAAGCTTCTTACTTTTTTTAAGTTGACGAACTTTGTTTTTTGATCAAAGTATGCTAGTTTGTGCAGACCTTGCGAGCAAAGGTGTATTATGGTTCTCATGTACCAGGATACCTCTGCTTGCACTGGGTAGTTTGAGCAACGCTTTAATCGTAATTTTATTCTTCTGGCTGAGACTGGTCCTAATTGACAGTCAACGTGGCTGCAATAACACTCATTTTTTATCCTAGGCGAGCCTCAATTGTATCGCAGATTAACATTTTTTTTCTATAAGAACCTTTTTTCTAAGAACGTTGGTTCTGAGATTGGCCAGAATTTTAAAAACATGCTAAGAATACACTCAGACTGAGGTTTAGTTAGAATGCCTTCTTCCCAACGCTTTTCACAAGAGTTCTAAAAATGCAAGCCTAAGGACGGTGCCTCCTTTTGTTACTGCGCATACGTTCTGCGCATCTCAGGATATTCGGGTTTCTTTAGGAATTTGCCCCCCTAATATAACAACATTTTTGCGCGGTTTATGACTAAGTGGAAAAAGCAGGTCTTAGCAAGGGCTATCAGAATCCAAAAAGAAAATTGGAGGTAGCCACGCATTGCTTAGAAATAATTGAGCTTAAATTTGGAAAGAAATTGCCATACATTCTTTGTATTTTAACGTTTTTTTAGAATTATGGTTGCTTAATTATATCTGAAAAATGCGTGATTATCCACAATTTTCCTTTTGGACTTCAATAACCCTTGCTAAGATTTACTTTTTTCCCATGTCATAACCTTTGCAAAAATACACCTCTGTTAGGAGGTACCGTCCTTAATTGATAAGGAAGTTACCAGGGTAACAGTTTGGTGGACTGATTTCTTTAAATATACACAGCCCACTTGAGCTTCAAATACTGAAAATACATGTACTTACACAAATGGTGTGGTTTTCTTCTCTACCTCTTTGCCAGTTCTTTTAAGAACTTAAAAGTTTTTCTGGTTGTGTCTTTGCTAACTTAAGGTCATCGTAAGAATTTTTAGACGCAAGCCAAATGATTTTCATGATAATGAAACTCTCTAGTCAATTAAATGTGCAAATGCATGTAATGTGCTTGAGTTGCTCAGTTGAAATTAATCGCAAACATTAACACACGGACAAAAGTGAGAAGACCGCGAAGGTTTAATGAAAGACGTCGCCCAAAGAGGTGTGATTCGCGCAGTTATCAACCCTTCTCATGCAGACTCTTCATATCAATGCGCGAACAAAGCCATACAAAGCCTTTATTTCCTTTATTTTGCTTTTGAAGTAGTTAAAGAGAACTCTATTGCTATATCGTAGGCTGTCATCTTATCTCAGTTGAGGGTATATCTATCAATGCTTAGTTTTAAAACGAGCTGCCTTAGAGACGATATGCCGATGTTACCAAGCATCTTGAGAAGATATCTTGGCATTTTTGTGTTTCAGAATAAGAAAAACAGAGTACCATTAACCTTGAAAATAGGTTGAAAAACATGTTTTTTTATTTAGTCTTCACTGTGACGTGTTAGTATTTATTTGGTCTTCATCTTCTTCCGTAGCAATTAATGTAAGTGAACGTTTCCGAAATAACGTCAGCAGTTTCTTAATGGTCCTTTTAATATCGGTGGTTTGGAGAGTCCAATTATAACACTGCCCGCCTCCAAGGTGTTCTACTCGTAATTAAGAGCCGATGTCTGCAATTATTGAGAATCGGGCGTCAGTCGTGAAATTTCGAATTTCTTTTTATTTCGTCCAAGAAACCTCTATAGTGAAGTATTTTCAAAAACAACATTAAACAAACCCACATAAGTATGCCTTTGATTAGCCTCTCCCCCACCCTCTCCCCCAAGAACATGAAAGAGCCCCAGAGTAACCGCGTAAACAAATTGCGGATAATTTATTATCAACGAAAATCATTTATCCAAATACATACGAGAGCCTACTTGTGCAAGTATATTTGTGGCGCTCATAACATGGGTTGAATCAGCCTCTTTTAATCCACAATGAGCCTTTGGGGCTGAGGATGTTCCCTTGCGGGCAGCCACCATGGCCACTGCGGGGATCGAATACCGCGAGTTACTGCACCGCCACCTAGTCCCAAACAAATACCGATGTCGTGGGCACACTGTTATTTTTAAGTGAGACCCGTTCTGTCTCAAAAATGCCTGAAATAAAAATGTTGATTTATTATTATAGGTTTTTTTAAATGTCCAATTCACTCTCTTGGATTTGCAAAGCCTAAAAGGAAACCCCCTACCCGCTCAAGTAAGTAATAGCTTAGATTCACTGTCCAGTGCAATGTCGACTCGTCGCCGATTTTCCAATACACGAGGTGATTTTAGAAAGTTTTGCTACACTCGCCTATTGCCACACATTCAACATTCGCCAGGTTAAATGAACTGGGGCCACAGGGTACACCAACGAGGACGTTCTGACAAGATGCCATGCAATGAAATGTCAAAAAACAACTAGCGACACAATATCAATGCATGAAAACTTTGCTGTTTGAAAACATGGATTGCAAAACTAGTATTTCTAGAACTTATACGCTTATACCTCAAAAAGCTAACACCTAAAAATGCGATTAGATCGCTTGACCTTTGCCCATGTCATGCGTCACGCAATCTTGTTCTTGCACTGTTCCGGAATGTTAGTTTGTCAGTTTGTTTGCGGCCAAGTGATGACAAATTTCGGGCAAACAATACAACGTTCTCACATGTCCAGCAAGCTACAGCTATTACAGTACCATTCACAACGATGGAGTAGAGGACTATTTTAATCGGACAGATAATGGCGTATTTTAAAAACACGGTAAGATTAATGTTATGCATATGTTGCGGTTTCAATCGACCGAACCGTGTACTATTAAAAACAAGAAAGCCCATTGGGCATTTTAACCGGCCATTCTGACCCTCCCCACCCCTAGGTTTCACAAATGTTAGCGCGATCCTCTCTTTTTACGAACCGGCGTGACGAAAAGTGTGATTGTGTGACACAATATTTTGACTATAGCGGTACTGGATGACGTAATGTTTAAACTCTGATGACTCAGCTTAACATGATCTCCGGCACATGACAAAACATGAACAATTTTTTTAAGCGTGTCTCAGATACAGTGATACGGGTTCAACTCAGAACTGACTCAATGCAATTCAGTTTTTTATTCCATCCAAGAAATAGAAACAAAAAGGTCCAAAAGCTATAATTGTGGCAAACTGCGCGAACTCTTCTTTGACAGGCAAGACAAGACAAGACTTACACATGCAGGAGGTCATGCCATCGCGTGGGTGAAGTCATCAAGAATCCCTGCATCTTTACCAGTTTAATTTCCCAGCAAAAAAGGGATACTCGAAGAAATAGCATAGACATATGATTTCAACTACACATTCGCCTTTCGACACAGCTTGCTGCCCAGGGCTTGCTGTCTTGACGGCTTAGAGAACTGCTCATGCATTGCGTTACAAAATCTCATTCAAGCAAATCATACCAAATTTACATACGGCAGATTTGTGTTTACTCAGGTTAGAATTGACGTGCCGAATTTCTTTCGGATCGCGAAGTTTTAGTTTCCTTCAGACTTTTTGGGTTTACTTCGAAGATTTAAAATGTGATATCGACTTCAGCGTAATGAGTGGAACTATTTTTACAAACATAATGCGTTTTTCCAATTAAGACTTCGGGTATTATTTCTTCTCATCTGAGTGACCATGTTCATTTCTCACACGTGTGAGCGCAACTAATTAAAAGTATTTGTCCGCGTTTAATATGTTGGTGGAAGTACAGCAACACAGAACAGGTGAATGTCGGTTCTTTAATAATGTGACTGATGGACTGTGCTTTGCCATTGTTCCTCATTTAAGTGAAATAAATCGAGCGAAATCTTTCGCGCCGCTAAGCGTACCGCATGTCTGGGACTCCGGGACACATAAACAATAACATACGCGTGCTTCGTTTGAGTCTCGTTTCTCCCTAGCCGTTAAAAAACAAGACAAATACAAAAAAACCCAATCTTAACAACCCTTCGCCGTTCATATTTAAATACTGTAAATTAAACGACAAAAACATACGAAGGTAACATTCACAAGACTTATATGCGCATGCGTCTTATATAAGACAGTACCGCTCTTGAGTACCCGTACCACAAGCTTTACAGCACTTTCTTCGTATGTTAAGCCAACTTGCTTTCACCAAAAACCGTGTCCATTTTATAAACCGGCGGTCGCCATGGCGACGGCCGGTTAACGAGGGGTGCGTGTGTTGATCGTAGTTCAAAAACAACATTTAACTTCAGCAGGCACTATATAAAATTATTTTCCAACCCCTTAAGTAATTTTGCGAAGGTTTTTTCCGGCATTTCTCTCAATGAAAACGGCTGCCGTTTGCTTTGCGTAGGCAGTCGGCGGTTTGTGTCATAAATTCAGTCGGCGATTCGTGTCAAACTACCCTTCACATTTTGGTCTCTCGACGGGGTAATTTCTCAGTGCCGCCAGAAAAATTTTAACACAGTAATTAACAAAGGTTTTTCTTGAAACCTGTTGTTATTCCATGTCCAAAATCCATGTACCAATTGGGTTTCTGTAGTGTGGAAGTTGGGTGAAATTTGCTATTTTTTTTAAATACCTGAAACTGGTTTGCTTCAAACGGCCGAAACGTTCTCATTTCAACAGCTTATCCAAAGAAAATTACAGTGTTATAAAGGGCTTAAGTGTGTTTATACTGTGTTTGTGTTTCGTTAGCAGACGACACCGCGTTTTAACGTACGAGCGAGATAAAAATGTGTAATTTTCCGCCAATTTCACTATTCAAAGGTGGCCGATATGCCATATTTTCAAACTTTGCCCGATTTCGGAAAAAATAAAAAGCTGTTGAAACTTCTAATATTATTTTTGAAAATACTTCTCTATAGAGGTTACTTGGGCAAAATATAAAGAAATTCGAAATTTCACGACTGACGCCCGATTCTCGATAATTTCAGGCATCGGCTCTTAAACACTCATGAAGTATTGATCGAAATTATTGGCAAAAGACAGCTTGGTGTAAATTACAAAATGTTGGTTCCTCGTTTCCTGTGCTTTACCTTCATGTATGGCCTCGTTCCCATTATTCTGTACGCCACCTCACGTACCTGTTTTCAGGACTTCTGTTTGTGTCTTATCCTCTTGTTGTGAACCAGCTTTTGGTTTTAAAAAAGTCTTTTAAACTGCCTTTATATGAACAATTAAACGGAGGGTTTCATAACAATATCAACTGTATTTAACTGAACTTACACTGACTGAGAATTGCTATAGCATATGTAGATAGGGCTCCGTTAGGCCTACTCTGGGGCCTTAAGTCGCCCAAAGTCGCCTTATAAGTCGCCTAAGGTCGCCTTAAGGACGGTGCCAGTCCTAATATAGATGTATTTTTGCAAAGGGTATGACTATGGGGAAACAGTAGATCTTACCAAGGGTTCTTGGAATCCAAAAAGAAAAAAGTGGGTACCCACGCATTTTTCAGAGCTAATCAAGCAACCATAATTTAAAAAAAGCGTTGAAATACAAAGAATGTATGGCAATCAGTTCTTTCCAAATTGAAGCTCAATTATGTCTGAAAAATGCGTGGTTACCCCCAATTTTCTTTTTGGATTCTGATAGCTCTTGCTAAGATCTGCTTTTTCCACGTAGTCTTAAACCGCGCAAAAATATTGTTGTCAGTTAGTGGGCAAATTCATTAAGAAACCTGAACTGATATTTCGAGATGCCGCAGAACGTATGCGCAGTAACAAAAGGAGGCACCGTCCTTAAGTCGCTTTAAATCATTTATTTCTGAAAAGGCCCAAAACATTGAAATTGCATTTAAGAGGGTGCGCATCACCATTTCTTAATAATTTATCTGCCAAAGAAGTGTACATTGGGTCACTACTCTCTCTGAGTGACTCCTAAGAAAGTACTTCCATTTTTGTGACAATTTAAATTTAAAATAGATCCACTCATAAAAAGAAATGTAATAATAAATGACTATTCTCAAGGAGGACTGAAGATGATCGATGTTCTTTCTTTTAACAAAGCTCTCAAAGCAACCTGGATTAAAAAGTAACTTGACACTGAAAATGGAGGCAGTTGGAAAATTGTTTTTGATGCAGAACTCCAAATATATGGAGGTAAATTAGGTACATTGGTAAATCTTAAGGCCGCGGGTGAGAAACTAAGTCATCAGTATTTATTTATTTAAAGCGTATGCACGAAGTGTGACGAATGGTAGCGACATTGCGCGAAATATTCATGAATAGGCTCTTCAGTAAAACTTGCAGTTTCTGAATCAATAATTGCACGTGCGTTAAATCGTGTGCCTACGGAGTTGTGACTTTTAAGCATTTTTTAATAATAAAAAAAACTGTCGAAGTCCGACTTTTTTACGTTCGAACGTTAATAGAATTTTATAGAAGTTTTCCAACAAAATAAAACAAATACTACAATAATACTCCTTATATCTAACATAGAGCTTGGGAAATGCTTATAATCTTCAATCCAAAAATTTGCGATCTCTAAATTGCAACGTATTGTTCTTTTCTGGACAGTGAACAATAGCTGCTTGAACTTAATTTCCATAAATAGCATAATCTTACTTTAAACATTCGTGTTTATTCGGTTAGCCTTCGGAAGCCCTAAAACCACCAATTTTGTGTCCAAGAATACAGCGCAGATATAGAATTTCCTGAACAGACACATCAGGCAGACAAACTAGGTGTATTGTAGATTGTCACAGCAGAAGCCTTTTTTTCAAACAGGCTTTTTAACAAAATATCGAAGGCTTCAAATTTAAAGAAGGACGATTTTACTCATTTAAAAGCTTACAACTTTCAGTGGAGCTCTAAATCCTATAATCGGCGTCTGTTGTGACACAATAGAGGTTTTAAGTGAACAATGAGTGGTAAAATCAAGAAGCGCTGTCTTCTCCACGAGGAGAAAACTTGGACACGGAGTCGCGTTTTACAAAATCTTAACTTTGGGAGCTCATAGCATCGCAAAGAAGCGCAATCTATCAAACCAAAAACAACCTTGTTACGCTTCCACCACTGCCCAAGGCCCCTGTTAAGTTTCAACGGAATCGGCACCTAAACGTTCAAGATACAACGTTTTTTAGCGTAAGACCTTCGCCAAAATTTTGCCTTATAAATTTATAATTCATGAGCAGCTTGTCACCCGCGGCCTTAACCCAAAGGACAAGCACAGCATCATAAAGGTATAAGATCCTTTTGTCAAAGAAAGTCTTGAAATTTGGTCAGAGATCTCTTTTGAGGAAACGGTAACATCCGATAAACAGCTTTGTTCACTACCTTTGTGGCGTAACTCACTTATACGAATTGAAACAAACCTGTATTTTATCAAGACTGGTTTCTCAAAGGTATAAGCAAAGTCAATCATTTAATGGACGACTCCTTTATAACTTCCTCTCCTACACATCTTTCCAAAACAAATGTAACCTCTGAGTCAAACCTTTAACCTTTTTTGGAATGATCGCAGCAATCAACCATCTGCGCATCCAAATTGCAAGAAACCAGCCGTACAGCCAAGAGAGCTTCTCATCAGTTTTTATGAAAAGTACAAAACTATCCAGATTTGTGTATTAGAAGCTAATATCAAAAAAAGATATCGACATTGATCAAAAGGTCAACTGGAAAGCAGATTACCAGCTGGCCTCTCACTGCACAAAGAAGTCAAAACTTATTGTTTTTAATTTTAAATTTCTACATCGGCGACTATCAACCAACAGTTTCTTACATAAATTAGGATTCCCAAACAGTGAAAAGTGCACTTTCTGTGTAAACGAAATAGAATACCTGTTACACCTATTTAAGACATGTGAGAAAACCCAGTAGAAGGAGCAGTTTATTTCCATGGCTGCAGTCCGGCAGGATCATCGAGAAAGACTCTAGGTCTCTTGAGGTGGACGCTGCTTTGGGTCTTAGGCCGGATTACTCCAAACATAAACTACAAATCAATTTTTGCTTCTTGATAGCAAAATATTTTATTTGGACCTGCAAACTTAAAGCATGCACTCCAAAATTGAACGATTTTTTTTTTGAAATTATGAATATATGAAACTCATATATTTGAACTGCGGAATGAAGAAATGAATGTAAAGAAGATCCTCGCAGTTACTAACGCAACTTATGCAATTGCGAAAAGAAAGCCTGAAAAAATCAGGCTTGCCGGGATTCGAACCCTGACCTCTGCGATACCGGTGCAGCGCTCTAACCAACTGAGCTAACAAGCCAACTGGGAGCTGGTCATTAAATTGGTTCGTAATATACCCGGGAAAGATGAAGATGAAATTATGAATATATGAAACTCATATATTTGAACTGCGGAATGAAGAAATGAATGTAAAGAAGATCCTCGCAGTTACTAACGCAACTTATGCAATTGCGAAAAGAAAGCCTGAAAAAATCAGGCTTGCCGGCAAGGTGAAATTATGAATATATAGGGTTCGAATCCCGGCAAGCCTGATTTTTTCAGGCTTTCTTTTCGCAATTGCATAAGTTGCGTTAGTAACTGCGATTTTTTTTTTATCGGAAGCTTCTTGTTTCTTAAAGCAATTAACTTTTCAGTCTCTTTCTTAGCTTCTGCCTTGTGCAGAAACAAGTGAAATTTTGGAGGTGATTTGTTTCTTCGGCACTCCCATATACTTAATTTACCCAAAATTATCAAATAATTGAGGAGATCATTTCTATCAAAAAAGCCTACTATAACATCTGTTAGTGATAATCTTAAATTTTCTCCGCGGACGTTAGACCACCAAAACATGTTCCAAAAGGACCGCACATAGGAACAGTCATAAAAGAGGTGATAAAGGTCTTCTTAATATATTTTGCAAAAAGAGCACTTCTCAGACTCAATAAAACCAAATTTGAACAATTTGGTATTTAAATGTAAAGAAGATCCTCGCAGTTATTAACGCAACTTATGCAGTTGCGAAAAGAAAGCCTGAAAAAAATGAGGGTTGCCGGGATTCGAACCCTGACCTCTGAAAAGAAAGGGTTTCTTTTCGCAACTGCATAAGTTGCGTTAATAACTGCGAGGATCTTCTTTACATTTATTTCTTCATTCCGCAGTTCAAATATATGATTTTCATATATTCATAATTTCACCTTAATCTTTCCCGGGTATATTACGAACCAATTTAATGACCAGCTCCCAGTTGGCTTGTTAGCTCAATTGGTTAGAGCGCTGCACCGGTATCGCAGAGGTCAGGGTTCGAATCCCGGCAAGCCTGATTTTTTCAGGCTTTTTTTTCGCAACTGCATAAGTTGCCTTAATAACTGCGAGGATCTTCTTTACATTTATTTTCTTCACTCCGCAGTTCAAATATATGATTTTCATATATTCATTATTTCAATTTGGTATTTGTAAACACAATATTATTTAAAATTTTATATTGAAAAGACCAAACATACGAATCGCTTGCAGCTGTATACGGAATCGAGAATACCTCCTGCAATGAGTTTGAAAGCTCCAGATCGGCCGACAGAGTTTTAAAACCGTTAGGATGTTTAGCTTTAGTGGGAATCAGCAACGAATAGAACTGCCTGCATCTTACTGAGTATGTGTCAAATTCTGTTATAAGTTTTAAAGTTTATAAGGTCGAATTCTACTGAAGGAAAAGGAGATAACTTATCCTTAGGAACAGAAAATCGTAACGCTGACCACGTCAAAAAATTAGTATTAAGCCCCCTAGACTAAATTTCTAAAGAGCGAACATTGTCCAAATTAAACAGTAAATCCTTTAAATAAATTATTCCACAATCAAAAAATGTTTTATAAAAAACAGGTTTGTTACCAATTCTTATGTCTTTATTGTTCCAAACAACATAACTGGAGTAGTTAACGTCAGAGACCACATTTCTAAAATCAGCCCACCAAGTCAGTAACTGCAGTGTTTAAGCGTAGATAAAGATCTTTAACTTCGTACTTACATTTTAAAAGTAAATTCCCACCATATTTTTGTAAGTGGAATAAGAAATATGATTTCCACGGTCGCACGCGCTCGTCAAGAATCATTTCACAAACCTAACAAAACCTCTTGGACCTTTCAACCTTGGTAGCACTTCTGCACCATAGCATTACAGAAATGTATCGATGTTTTTTTGGCCCTTTAATTGCTTGCTTGCTCGCTGTTTTTTTTCCTTTTCGTTTCCTTTCATTTCTCTTCTTGTGCTATTTAGCTTATTAGTGTTTTTTTCCCTTGTAATTATTTATTCAATTCTTTCAATTGTAACACTTGGTGCACTGTCAAATAAAGCATTGTTAAAAAAATGATATTATTTTTCAAAACTTGCCAAAGCTATACAATGTTTGCCTTTCAAAGTCAACTTGTTGATCGACGTGGAAAGCTCTAACGTAGAAGAGTAATTACTGCCGGAGTAATTACGGCCGCAGAGCGAAGCACTATGGGTAAGCAAATTTGGTGACCTACCCATGCGAGAAAATTGGGTAGTGATGCCCGCTCGTCCGTACAGACTCTAGGGGAGGTGGAGGGGGGGGTGTCCTGAGGTAAGGGGGGGAATGCCATCTTTTCTTGACGGGAAATCGCAAGGTGCTATTGGGCAACCAGCATGGTTTTTTTCTTTCCACAACCGTCATGGTTTCTATTCCCCGAAAAACACCCGCGTGTTTATCTCGATCGAGCTGGGATCAATAAACAGCTGGTTTAGTCTAAAAAAATTGGCACAAATCTTTAGGCGTTGTTGGCGTAGCCTAATATATTTTCTTCATTAAACGCCTGGCCTCGAATAAACGCCGGATTCAGACTGAATCACCGGGAAATGAAATAAACGCCCCCGGCCTTTATTCGAGATACCGGCGTTTATTTGATTACTTCTGTTCAATTAATTCCTCTCATTCCAACTTAAGGAAGTTGGCGTTATGCACTCTGCACCCTGCTACACGGTACTGAGCACCTAATTCTCCCGCCTTCAGATTGAGACGAAATCGGTGACAATTTGTTCCTGTTTTACTTACGTTGTGCTATATTTTGCTATAATTTCAGCGAACTTAAAGTATTTAATACAAAAAAAAAATAGGCTATTAAAAAATAAACGCTCCCGGCGTTTAATTCAGTTTAATTGAGAAAATACGGTATCCTTCGTGTCTGTGGCGCTTGTGGTGCGGGATTCGATTCCCAGAGAGGAAAATAAATGCTGTCTTTTTTTTTTTAGCGACTTCAATGAGATTCAAGTACCAGCGGAAAATAAAATGTGGAGCTCCGCTTTTAGGCTTGGCTAAATCTATACTGGATGTTATTCAATGACGTTTGGACAACCTGAGCGGAATTCATCACCAGAATAAAATAATTTTGTCAATTTTCCGAAATTAAGTAGCCGCAAAAATTGGTGAGAATAATGTACCTAGCATAAATTGTTTTTGGTCGTTTTAATTTGCACATTTTCGAGTTTGTATTCTAGCGAGTTGTTTTTTCCCTTTTATTATAATGGTTGTCGCTAGAATTTCGAAGTATAAATTCTTCTACCAATGTTATATTTTCATTAAAAGTTGTGCTGGGAATCAAAAGTCTCAATTTGATCCACAGTTTTAAAATATCACTAACCACTTAGATTCCCTATCAGAGGCTTATATCCTAGTAGATCGAAATGAATTCTTTATCCATCTGATTCTATTTTATCACTTCCTTTCAAATGTCCCCTCAGGTTCAGTTAAGGCACAAAACATGCAATTAAAATTCATATGAAAGTATTACAGTGAGATTTGATCTATATATGGGGACATTGTTTTTAGCCAGTTCCAAAAAAAACTCTACATCCACCGGACCCTTTTTTCCACTTTCCGTTAAATTTCCGCTCGATTATTAACGCACACTGAAAGGAAACATTCATATCAATTCGCTAAATTCAAAATAAAATTCAAAGTAATGTGATTGGATTCGATCTATATCTTAAGACTTTTGTTTCAGCTTCTTTCGAGTTCGATCATGCTAATCTGACCTTTTTCTCTTTCAATTAAGTTTCCGCTAAGGTTTAAAGTACAGACCCATTAAACTCGATTAAATTCGATCTCTACGAAAGTACTATCTTTTTAATTCCAATTGAATTTAATATGGAACTGTCATTAAGCTCGATTAAATTCGATCTCTACAAAAGTACTCATTTTTTAATTCCAATTGAATTTGATATGGAACTGTCATTTTTATTATTGAAGATAGGATCCCAGCCCTCATTGCCTTTAATTTACTTTTTTAATTTCCTTTGGAAGTGGTTAAGAACTATATTTCTATATCGCAGGCTGTCAACTGATCTTATCGAGGTTATATCTATCAATATCTTCAGTTTTAAAATGAGCTGCCTTGCCATTGATATGCCGATGTTCAGGGTCCAAGCATTCTGAGAAGACAGCTTGGCATTTTTGTGTTTCAGGATGAGAAAAGCAGAGTACCATTAACCATGACAACAAGTTGAAAAACATATATATTTTTAAATCTTAACCCTATTCTGCCTGGGCTTTTTTTGAGTTTCTGAGCCAGGGGGGGGCACAAAGTGCCCCCCCTATAAATCTCGAAAAGTATTAAAGCTATTGCGATGAAACTTGGCACGTTTGTAGCACGTCATTAGCTTAACAGATTGGGCTTATGACGTGTCAATTATGACGTGTCGTGACGTCACAATTACGGCACAAAGCCGCCATTTTGAATTTGACGCCGCCATCTTGAATCCCAAACCTGCAGTCATACAGCTGACAATGACGTCACCAAAAATATATCATTTTGTTCTAAGAAACATACTTAGTTACCACAGGCACACAAAAGTAAAAAAAATATCTTCTTCTTACAAACGAAGGGGGAAAACCTGAAAAAAGACTGAAAAAAGACAGAAAATAGTCAAAATATACTTCTGAGTAGACGGTTGCCATGGAAACGTCAATCATCATAGACACGTCATTGACACAGGAAAATTTTCTCTGATAAATTTTAAGAAAAGTCACGAGTTTTGGTGATTATTCGTCTAGCCGTTTAAAAGTTATAATTCGGTAAAGTCAGCGCAGGCACAATGTGCCCACCCCCACTCCCCCAGGCAGAATAGGGTTAACTGTGACGTGTTAGTCTTTGTTTGGTCTTTATCTTCTTCCATAACAATTAAATGTGTATGTGAACGTTTCCAAAATAATTTTACCAGTTTTTAATGGCCCTTTCTATATCGGTGGTTTGGAGAGTCCAGTTATAACACTGTTGGCGTTCCGGGTGTTCTACTCGTTAATATATACTCGTCAAGTAATAATCGAAATATTGGCAAAAGACAACTTGTTTTACATTACAAAATATCGGTCCCTCGTTTCCTCTGCTTAATCTTCATTTATGGACTCGTTCCCATTATTCTGCACGCCACCTCACGTACCTGTTCGTTTTATCTTGCTGTTGTGAACCAGCTTTTGGTTGAAAAAGAAGTCATAAACTGCCAATAGATGAGCAACTAAATGGAGCGTTTCGTAAAAATATCAACTGTATTTAACTGAACTTACGGTGACTGAGTATTGCTACAGCATATGTAGATAGTTTAGGCCTAACATTGGAGCTCCCAAGTGATAAGTTGCATACTTATCGCTTTTGGTTGAAAACCGCTTCGTTTACTTGAACATATATATTTTTTCATCTCGGTCTTTTAATTAGTACCGATGAGAGTCTACATGAATATTATAAACTTATCCCAGCATAAAACTCCCTTCAGTGATGTTTAGGGTGCATTCTTTTGGGACTATTTTGGTTATTCTTATTCCGGTTTAGGAATAACAGAATACACGGAATTTCAATTTCGAAAAGAACGCTCTTCTGAAAACGGAATGACCCATGGCAGAGGTGACCTGAGAACTACTATGTCTGCACACGCGCGGGCGGCCGCATAGGATTTCCCGCCAAAATTTCTGTCTATTCCAAGTAAACTGTATTCCTTTCATTCTGTTCATTCTGCTATCGGGAACAGAATGAACGGACCCGTTCATTCCGAAAACGGAATCGCTCCCAAAAGAACACAAATAACGTCTATTCCGAGTATTCCTATTCCGGAATAGTCCCAAAAGAACGCGCCCTTAGTATAGAACCTGCAAAGAAACCCTTTGAAGTGGCTTCGAGAAAAACAAAGCACATATCGAAACGTCATATAAAATAGCCAACTTCAATCCAGGGCCGTAGCCAGAAAAAAATTATGACTGAGGCAATGTCCATGTTTAAAATTATGACTGAGGCAATGTCCACGGTTAAATTCTCTTGCTAGGTATTTAGGGTGTTAAACGAAGAAAATGACTGAGAAAACCAAAACTAACGACTGAGGCAAGTGCCTCGGTTTGCGTCATTCTGGCTATGGCCCTGCAATCACATGTTATATTTCTTCTTAACTGAAGGGGTGATTTTAAGGTTATTCGTTAATTGGAACAAATTAATGCAACAAATGCAAAGAGAACCCTAATATTGGTTAAGACTGTAATATGGACGGACGAGCGACTTCCGGTTATTCAAGAAATTAGTCCACCCAATACGAAGTACCAAAAGACAACAAACGGGCTTGAGAAAACAACACTAACGTAGAGTAGGACAATTGATGTAAATAATATTCGAAATAAGAATTGCTCAAAAAACAAACTTAGAGACAAAACCTTAAAAAAATTTACGCACAACATTGTGTCTTCTTACGACGTGGGAAAGAGTAAACTAGAAGAGGGTATATAGCTTCGCTTACATCAGATCGCCCATTAACGAAAATGGATAAATGAATAAACACAGTGAAAAGGGACAACAATCTTTCATAAATAAAAAAAAAACAAACAGACAAAAAAAGTTCTTATATAAGCACTCATTTGCCTCGGAAGGCCAAACGAATTCAATTTTCGCCTTAAGTTAAACTAAACGCAATTCTGCGCTTACGACTATTTTGTACCAAATTTGTGCATTTTTGTCGAAATATTTCAAAAAAGTCATTTTAAATATGCCGCATAGCACAATTGAACAACTCTTACAACGTAACTCAACAATCAAATAAGTAATTTACTTGAAAATTTAACGGAAAGTCTGATGCTCGAACAAGGATTTCTTTGCTTTGAGCTCTTAAATTTCTTCTATATACGCCATCGAGTGTTCTCACTTAAGTTCTTTACCCTTTTTTTTGTAAAGCTTTAAAAGGAATCAATGTCTTCATTCCAAGGACATGAAATTACCGTCTTGAAAACTAAGCATACGTCGAGAAGCAAGACTTGGGATCAAATCTCTAAGAGTGTCAACAGACCATTAAGATTCTGTTTCCTTTTTAGTGACCAGTGAACGGATTATGGCCATCTATCCCTTTAAGATCCGTCTTAGAACGTCAGTACAATTTTTATGAAAATAGATCATTTTTACTTGAGACCTCAAAGAAGGGGGCTTAAGAGAAAAGTTTTAGAAGGAAGGTTGTCTGCCATTTACACCAGTATCGTGGGAGTGTTCAAGAACACGTCGAGAAAATTTTCACGTAGAGGGCGGTGCGACATCGTCGTCGTTGTCGTACGGTCATGACTATCAAAATCAACTTGCATGGATATACGTACACATTTCATGACTTTGGTGCTCCCCTGAAAAAAGAAAAAAAAGGCACTGTGATTTTTTTCCTGACGTTTGTTACAGAGAAAAATTCATTTCTCCATTTTTCCTGTATAATTTATTCATAAGCAGTGTTTTCATTACTTTTCTTGCTCATTAATTACACCATCTTGGAAAGGCGTCAAAAGTATATTTACAGAGTGTGGTTCGACTGACAACTGGCAGCACGATAGCTAATGGCCATCTTTCATTTACAGCAGCCACGCAATGCAAATTTTGGGGGTGTTTATCTTCTGCTCGGTGACTACAGGTCTATTAAAACAAAGCCCAGAAGGTAAATGTATAAATATTCTTTATACGTCACAATTACCTCTGGAAAAAAAACTTAAATAAAGGCCATTCAGAACGTTTCGCCTGATATCCCTTTTGTTCAGATGAATTTTCCTTTAAATAAGCGCTTTTAGACACTTGGAAAGTTTCATGATGAATTGCATAAATACCCCATGTAATGTGATTAATTGTAACCCTGTTGTCGTGTTTAAACGAGTGTCTGACATAATCCTTTCATTATTGATGAAGCAACGGAATACATGCCCTTTATGTGGTGATGAAGACTTAACTGAGAGTGGAAACAAGAAAATGATATCATTTTTCAGAACTTGCCAAAGCTATACAATGTTTGCCTTTCAAAGTCAACTTGTGGACCGATGTGGAAAACACTACTACGTAGAAGAGTAAACTGCCAGAGTTCTTGAAAGCATACACCTGTTTTATCTGCTGACATTTTATTATTGATGGGCAGAAGTGCGGTACGTTTGAAAGACGCATTCATGTAAAGGTTTTTTGAGTTTCTGCGTATGCATTCGCTTTTCTTTCAATCGGAAACGGGCGGTATATTGTGACTACGCGCTTTCCAGCGATTGCTTGACAATAATTTAAATATGATAAACTCTACCAGGCATTCTGAGAATACCACGCTCAGTTGTGGTGTGATGGATGATAACGAAGAAATGGAGGTTTTGGGGTTTATCCCAGAATACGACACTATTCCAATAGTGCTGGCAATTTTGATTATGGCGTTGAATTCCTTCGTGATATATCTCGTTGTAAGAGTGAGATATCTCCGAACGGTTACGAACTGTATCCTTGGCAGCTTGGCTTTCTTAGATTTTCTCAATGGCGTCCTGGGAATACCCCTATACCTGGTTTGCAGTGCTATTCAGAATACAGTGATTTGTGGTATCACACAAGTGCTTACAAGATTCTTCTCTATTTCAATCGTTTTGCACCTCGTTTTAGCGTCTATCGATCGCTACATCGCTGTCGTCCACGCGATGCGTTATCGTTCCTTAGTCACCAAGCGAAGAGCGCTCTACTCACTACTCGCAGCATGGGCTACCGCCGTCTTTGTCGCCCTGATTCAATTCTCGTGGATTGGTTTCGACGCTGATGTCAACGAAGACAGTGAGATGAAAATACAAAGGATAAACGCCATCTACGATTCTCTTTGTATTGTCGTCTTCTTTGCAGTACCACTCATAGCAATGATATTCTGCTACGTTAGAATATTTGTGATTTTGAGGCAACAGTTGCGTGCGATCGAACAAAACAACATCCCGTCTTCTACGAGGGAAGAAAGACGTTCTTACAAGCACAAACGGCGCGCCGCTTTGATCTTTATCAGCATGATAACGATGTATATTATTTGCTGGCTTCCCTATTTTATGCTCAACTTTCAACACGAGTTTGGAAATGAATTTTTCACGTTACCCATTTTAGTTGAATATATAGTGTTTTATTACCCTAAGTTTTTGAACTCTCTTTTAAATCCATTGCTTTACGTATTTTGCAAGCATGACTTCCGGCAGGCCATCGGTAAAATCAGACGCAAGACACAAGAGAAGAGCGTCTCTTTCAGTTTGCAAAACACCCTTGGGAAAGTGAATTCCCCAGCGCCGTCATCTCTTGTTTTGAGGACATTTCGCTCCCACGAACAAGCCACTTCTAGGGATGGCAGTTTTAGTGTAAACAATCTCCAACTGTAATAGTTGCAGGATCTTGCCATTACCGCCGAAGTCTAAGAAAGTACTTTTATATATCAATTACGTAAGTTTTCGATTTCCTTTTAGCATACTATACCTATTTCATTTTATTGAATGGAAAAGTGTAAAACTATTGTAAGCCCTTAAGGTTTCCGTTTGCTGTAAAGAGTTGAAGGGGGTAGTAAACGGGTATATATTGAAACTGGATTCCGATTAAAACCTGAGAGCTATAACTCATAAGACGTTGATATGAGATCAGCAGTTCAAATTTCGTAAGCTTCCCCCATCGCAAAATGGATTCCGATTTTAAACGAGAGTATAAATCGTAAAACGTCCATTTGTTTCTTGCATCTTTGTAATCCGTGACAGAAACCTTTTTTCAGTAAGGAAATATTCTAACGGGGAGTTACCGGTTTAAAAATATTACAGTTGTCATTCAAATTTGCTAACCATGCTGTCAAGAGATGCTTGTTTGGAAAACTGAATGAATGAATAGGAATACGTAAGACTAGAGCCTCTTATATTATTAATACCATCACCGTCTTTGGTTTTAGTCTGAATCAAAAGTAGACTTTTGAAAAAAACAAGAGATTTTCAAATGTGTGGATTCAAGATAAAGGAAAGGTCAAAATATAGCTTCCGTTGAAGGGCCCCTTACAACTTCCTCTTCAGGGATTAAGACGTGCCAAATTTCAAGTCTTCCGCTTGTTATAAGTTTATTCGACATGATTATTGCTGGCTTTTGTGTTCAAGGGTTGTGTTGTGTTGTTGTTGAAGGGTTGTGTTGAAGGTTTACTTAAATTATGAATATCATGTAAAGCGCATTAGAATATTTTTATAAATTATAGCGCTATATCAGTTTATTAAATTATTATTATTATTAAGGGCATATTGTAAAGAGTTTTCTTTTAACAACGACAAGATTTTAGTCTTCATTTATTTGCAAAAACGACGTCTCAAATTAAGTAAATGAGGACTTTTATGTAGCTCTTAGACGCGCAATGTATATTTACCGTATTCATAATTTTCTTGAAATATTAATAAATGAAGAGGCAAATTGTTGACGGAAAGAGCATCACATTGAATTTTTTGTTTGAAAATATCATATCTTTAATTTCAGTGATCGTTGTATTCATTCATCGTTACAACGTTGAAAGGTAAATTTAAAATTTTAAAATCATTTGATGACTCAGTAGCTCTTAGATTCGTGTTCTTTTCAGGGAAACTGTGAAAGCAATGATTCCATATTGAAGAGAAGTTTACAATATTACATAGGAATGCTTATCAGCCCAACCTGTCAGTGCTTTATTTACACATTTAAATCACGTCTTTGGAGGGTTATCAATATTAGTTCATTTATTATATTGTTTCTTTTTTCGCTCGCTTTAACCTGCTTTTTAACCGACAAAGCTTTTTGCGACATTCATGGTAACATTGCTTTTTTATGGCTCTGACCTTTCCTACACTTTTGCCTAAGAAAAAAAGAAAACAAAAACAAATCACTTGTTCTTGTGAAATTAACTTCGTTTAAATTTCCTGTTCATGATTAATTTTTTGCTGCTCAGGTTGTTTGTTATGAGGCCAGACAGTTTGTAATTTCGAATAAAAATCGAGTAGGAGTTTATAATTTAAAATGCAAATCAAACAACCGAGGCTGTGCGAAGGTATGGTTATAATATCGCTTAACTAATGGAACAGCTCGCCTGAGAAAACAGCCGACGCTTCGCCAGGTCGCCACTTGAGCCCTCGCAAAACGACGTCTGAGTAACGAGCGCAGAAATTTGATACTGATGACGTGCACTACCCAGATGTTGGTAGGTGCTTCTGATTGGTTAAAGGAAAATTCCCTCGCGGCACAACCAATCATAAGCACTCTCAAGATCTGGGTAGTGTACGTCATCAGTACGGAATTTCTGCGCTCGTTACTCAGACGTCGTTTTGCGAAGGCTTAAAGTGGCAACCTCGCGAAACGTCGGCTATTGTCTCAGGCTATTGAACAGCATGTTTACCACTGAAACTCGGCCTTAAAAGGAGAATTTCAATTATAGAATTATTTTGTAGGTAGCTATAGTCAGGTGGAACAACTGAATTTCCCTTTTGTAGAAAAAATATTCGGAGAGAACCCGTGTGAGATCCGTGCCGGCTGGTCTACAATGCATCTCTTCGATTTTCCTCAAATTTGGACGTATGTGTAGCTTCACTAGTACATATGCCATGTGCAACAGCTTGGCTCAGTTTTCTGTTGTTTCGGAAAAAATTTTAAGCTGCAAAGTTTACCTTATGACCATGTTGTGCATGCAAAAAAAAAAAAAAAAAAGAAACAAAATGTCATTTCTACCAAGAAAAGTTCTAGCCCTAAACAAAAGAAAGGTGACCTGTTGTTCTTTATTTCGTCTCAGAGGTATTCAATTTGTGCCAATAAAGTGAGGTCTTTATGGTCGCTATTTGCGGATATGCGGCGTTATCTTAATCTAACTTAAAACCATGAACAAGGCTTTCGGGATACTACCCTAGTTCGTTTATCCCGCATACATATTGGGAAAGTTTAGTGAGAATCAGATGTTCCAGATATGGACTGACAACACATGAAGTCAAGCCATTTTTTGATGAAAATGAGTGTTTTACACCTTTTTCGGAGAAAACACGTAGAAAAGCTAATAAAAGCAAGCAGTTGTTTAATTTCATTGCGTTCACCTTGAATTCAAATTTTGGCTGATTTACAAGATGGCGGGCATCTTGGCGCCATTTTGGAGGACGAAACACTGGATCCCCGAGCGGAGTCATATCCTATGCATAATACTTACCCTATCTTGTAAAGACAAAAAAAATATTCTATCAAAGTTAACAAGGGAACAAGAAAAACAGTACTCAGTTTCCAAGCGAAATGTACCCTTCTTTATTTCACCCTATTAGGACAAGGCGATTTTGATTCTTTTGGAATTGGGAGGGGCGCCCTTCTGTAATTCCGACAATGTTAAAGTTCGAGCAACGAAAATTAGAGAATATATATCACGCCCAAAATTGTTGTTTTTCGTTTTAAGTCTGCAACATGAGCCGATGACGTCATTACCAGGTAATTACTTCACGATCTCAAACAGTATCCTTGGTCCGTCATCTCGGATTTCTAGAATTTTTTAAAACTTCAGAAAACCACCAAAAATGCCTCAAAATAATCAAAATCAACAAAAGGACATGACATTGAAAATGAAGAAGAATAAAAGTTGTTTCTAAAAGAAAACAAAACTTTACATTAAAAGGGAGGGAAAATGAAAGTTTTGAAAAGCATCCTTTCAAAATAGGGTTGCCATGGTGACATCAAGTTTTATGAACAAATATTTGTCATACCGTTAATTATTGTTTCCGCAAAGCTTGGTGCCTTTTGTCTGCACATTAAAAAAAAATAAGCTTCCAAAGTCCGCGCGGTCAGATTCCCTGCCTCCTGCGCTCACGGGGACGCGGAATGTCTTGTGGTTAGCATCCTGGACTTCAGATCTGAGGATCGGGGGATTGAGGCCTGGACTCTGCCGGTGTGCTTTGTCAATAAATGAAAACCAAGTGTATAAATGGTTGCCGACGAAATAATGTTGGAGGTAACCCTGCGATAGACTAGCAACCCATGCTTTCAGTTGCTTCGTGTTACAGTAACCTAGTCCTGTTGCCAGTACGCACCTCACCCCACCCTACCAAAGGGGCTAAACCTTGTGTGGTGCTCGAAGCGTCCCGCTTTTTTTTGAATAAGTATCCCTTTGCCAAGACACAACAAGGGAGCAGAGGTGGAGACATAACGCGCTGATTTCGTCTGACGCGATTACCATATACACTACAGTTTCAGACCAGGACATTTTACTACTCAAAGCACGCTCGGTACACCCTGTAAGACGGTTCTTCCGATCTTCCTGGCTTACATACAGAGGTTTCGGTCTAAAATCGTCGCTGAGCCCTCAATTACAAACTTGCGTAGGTAAAGAAGTTGCTTTGCATTACGATTGGATCAACATTTTTTGCAGTGTTTAAACGAGTCCCTGACATATTGATTTCATTAGGGACGGACCATTAGAAAAGTGATGGGGGGGGGGGGGGGGATTTTTAGCCTGCCAGAATTTTTTTTTGGCTCATTTCCTGTGCAAGAGTTTTTGTTTTTGGCTACAGCCCTATGCATGAATTTTTTTTGAGAAAATATTTTCCTTATGCACAATTTGCTATTGAATTAATTAAAAACAATGCAACTTTGTTTTACTAAATACATAGCTTGTACTGTTACGTTACTTTACATTTGGGCACTAAAATGGCGGTCGCTTTTGCCAATATATTTATGGGAAAAGTCGAAACAGAAATCCTTAGCCAAAGCGCACCCAAACCTCTCGCTTGGAAACAATATATCGACGACATTTTCTCCCTCTGGGATACCAGCAGAGAGGATTTAACTCAGTTCATTGATCAAGCAAATAAACATCATCCGACTATCAAGTTCACGGCTGAAATTTCTGATACAGAAACTACTTTCCTGGACACCAGCGTTTACAAAGGCGAAAGATTCACGAATGAATCAGTGCTTGACATACGCACCCACTACAAGCCTACTGAAACATTTCAATACACACATTTCTCCTCGTGTCACCCACCAGGAGTTAAGAAAGGTTTTATCAAAGGAGAGGCCTTAAGACTGCTGAAAACGAATTCCTCTAAAACAGCGTTTGAGGGAAAAATCAAACTCTTCCAATCTCATCTCATTGATAGAGGTTACCCAGAGGGTCTTGTCCAAAGAACTCTCTCGGAAGTAAACTTTGAAAATAGAAAGTAGGCCTTACTACCTGAACCTAAAGCAAACAAGAAAATCTTGCCTTTTGTTACACAATATCACCCAGCAGTACCAAACGTGAAACAAATACTCATGAAACACTGGCATTTAATAGAAGAACAACCATTGCTCAAAGAAATATCCAAATAACCTTCCCTAATATCATACAAAAAGGGTAGGTCCCTCAAAGACATACTCGTGAGATCCAAACTATGAGAATGGCTTTAACACGAGCGCAAGAGTCGTGCAGGCATGTCTACTTATTTTTATCATGTTTAACACCAAGAAAATAAAAGAAAGTGAATTTGGGTGAGATTGTTTGTTGCTTTTTATTTTTACCTGACAAGTGATTAATGACCTTTTTATTCCACGAGAGCGTTGTAACAAGCTTCAGCTCCTGAGCTTGTCGTGTGTTAATAATTTACAGTTTAATAGACTACGCTTATTCGAACTCAATTATTTTGAATTTCCCGTTAATTCAAACTTAAACCAATTCCCCTTCGGCTTGGATTTGCCCTTCACTCATTTACTATCGGTTATTTTGAACTCCCGCTATTTCAAACTTTTTTTGTTTCCCCTGACGGTTCAAAATAACGTTGTTCAACTGTATGACAATGACTATAAAAACAACAAAAAATTTGTTCCAGGCGGAGGTATCTCCCTCCCGACAAAAGAAGTATTAATTATGAAAACAATATCTTATAGCATCCTGGCAGAGCCCCAGAAAATGTCCAAATTTTGTAAACACTGGAGACACTACTTGAGCACTTTGGCAGAACGAATTATGGTTTCATATCAAAATGAGGCCCATCTTGTGCATGAATTTTTTTTCGGACATTTTCCCTTGCATGAATTTTTTTTGGGTTTTTTCCCCACCCCCCCCCCCCCCTCCCATCATTTTTCTAATGGTCCGTCCCTTATTGATGAGGCAACAGAATACATGTACTTTATGACGTGACTAAGATTTAAGATCGTTTCAGTTTTCAGAACTTGCCAACATCACGGCTTAACTTACGGGCAGACGATCAGTAACACCACGAGATCGTCGACCAATCAAGACAACGACAAGAGTCTTATACCATCTACTGACAATTCACAGTTCACTTGACTATGATGATGACTTCCGCTAAGGTTGTCGATACGTCAGTCAATCTCCTCAAAAACAGTCCTTCTCAGGACTACACTCACCCTGAAGATCATAATTTACCGACTCAAGTTATGATATGACTCCTGGGTTCAAACCATTTACGGTAGAACTTGCCAAAGCTATACAATGTTTGCCTTTCAAGGACAATTTTTTGACCAACGTGGAAAACACGTCAAGAGCAAACAGTCCGAGGTCATACACCTGTTGTTTCTGTTATGATACTGCTCCCAATCCGCCAAATATGGCGATGACGGGGTCTAGTAATACCCATTTTTCTTTCCTTTTGTTTTTGTTTTTGTTTTTGTTTTTTTGTCGGTCGCGTAACCCAGACTTCCGGTTTTCGCTCGGCCAAACAAATAACTCGTCGCAAACTTTCGGTAAACATAAGCATTGTCTTCAGTCGTTTAGCGACGATTCGCGAAAAATTTCATGAAAATCGATGTAGAAAATCCCTTCGACGAGAGCAAGGACGAAGATGCTAGCAAGCTTTGAAAGGCGCTCATTCGATCTTGTTATTTTCGTGGGTTACTGAACTCGAGCCTCCGGTTTTCCCTCTGCCAAACAAGCAAGGTAAAATATTTAACGGTGAAATGCGAGCATTTATTTTGGCATGAATTTGCCTTTTTATGTCGCGCTAACATGGCGCGTAAACATTACGTCATTCAAGCCGATCCGGGGAAATTCCTTGCCTGCGCAAAATCAATCATCGAATCTTGGCCTTTTTTTGTGGTAGTAAAAATTATTTTTAGGATGATTTTTGAAGGTGCGGAGAAGACGTAAGGGGGAATGGCAGCAAACACGTCGATACGATAAATCACCAACTTCAAAAACTTACACCACTTAGGGCAGTATCTTGAGTGACCGTAATATATTTTGCATTCCGAGGGGAGGGAGAACAACGGGGGAATATAATGCCCCTGGGGGGCTTTTTTGCTGTTGATTTTACTAATGATGGACAAACCTGCGGTACGTCTGAAATGCTTTGAATATCGCGTTTCTCTGAATCGGCCCTCCAGTAATCGCTTGACAATAATTTAAATATGATAAACTCGACAAGCCTTTTTCAAAATATCACGCTCAGTTGTGGTGCGATGGATGACAGCGAAGAAAAGGCCAGAGGTTTCGGGTTTTAGACCAGAATACGACACTTTTCCGCTAGTGCTGGCAATTTTAATCGTAGTGTTGAATTCCTTCGTTTTATATCTCGCTGTAAGAATGAGATATCTTCGAACGGTTACAAACTTTATCCTTGGCAGCTTGGCTTTTTTAGAAGTGCTCAATATCGTCCTGGGAACACCTCTTTACCTGGCTTGCAGCGCTATTCGGAATACAGTGACTTGCGGTACACTTTTTTTTTTTTATAAGAGCCTTTTTTGTAAGAACGTCGAGGCTGGGATTGGCCAAAATTTTAAAAACATGTTAAGAACATACCCAGGCTGAGATTTTGTTAAGAACATCTTTATCTTGTCTTCATATTTGTAGAACAAGCTATGTGAGAATAAAATGAAGTGTAACAATTTGATGAAAGTAATTTACAGCCTATTTGAGCCCCAAATGCTAGAATTTTTGTGATGTTGCAAATCATCCTCCATTGATTTTTTTTAAAAAAAGCAAACACGTGTAACTTTTAGGAAATTGATAGAACTTGACCTATTTGTTCTTTCTTTCATTCAGAGCTATGAATTACTGAAATGCTTTTGAATTAATCTTAAGAACATTGTTAAGAACTCGTCTCAGGCTTAAATCGCCAAAAAAATAAGAACATTCAGTTCCGGTTCAGCCTCAGCTAAAAAATTCGACGTTCTTATATAAAAAAATAGTGTATCACACAAGTGCTTACAAGGTTCTTCTCTATTTCAATCGTTTTGCACTCTCTTTTAGTGTCAATCGATCGCTTTATCGCTGTCGTCCACGCGATGCGTTATCGATCCTTAGTCACCAAGCGAAGAGCGCTATCTTTGTCGCCATGATTCAATTCTCGTGGATTGGTTTCAACGTTAATGTCAACGAAGACAGTGAGACGAACACGCAAAGGATAAACGTCATGTACGATTCTGTTTGTATCGTCTTCTTCTTCGTAGTACCACTCATAGCAATGATATTTTGCTACGTTAGAATATTTGCAGTTTTGAGGCAGCAGCTGCACGCGATCAAACAAAACAACACCCTGTCTACTACGAGGGAAGAAAGACTTTCTTACAAGCGCAAACGACGGGCCACTTTGATCTTTATCGGCATGATAACGATCTCAGTATATCATTTGCTGGCTTCCCTACTTTCTGCTCAACTTTCAGCGCGAGTTTGGAAAAGAATTCTTCACCTTATCCATTTTAGTTGAATATACAGTGTTTTATTACATAACGTTTTTGAACTCTCTCTTAAATCCACTGCTTTACGTGTCCTGCAAGCACGACTTCCGACAGGCTATCCATAAAATCAGATGCAAGGCAGAAGATAGGAGCGTCTCGTTAAATTTGCAAAACACCCTTGGAAAATGTTCCCCAGCGCCGTCATCTCTCGTCTTGCGGACATTTCGCAATAACGAACAACCCGCCCATACCACTAGTAGTTTGGAAAAAGTCTCCCAGTGTAATAAGCAGGCTATCACTATTACCACCGAAGTCCATTGAAGTACTTGTATATAACGATCAAGTTTACCTTAGATAGTTTTCGATTTCTTTATTTGTGACGTTTTCTTTTTAGCAATGCTTCGCCTTTATTGCACTGTATTGAATGAAAAGGTGTAATATTATTGCACAGAAGTTGTCGTTTTAACGTAAGCTGTCTTAGAGTTGAAAGTTTTCCGGTGCCTACGAATTACATTCTCTGATCAATAAATTTAAATGGGTAAATGCTTCCCGCATTGTAAACTGGATTCAGATTTTAGACTGAGAGTATTAATGGGAAAACGTTGTCTCTTACGTTTTTATTAAAATCCGTGACAGGAACCTTTTTAGAAAATATTCTAATGGAAGATATCGGTTAAAATATTCTCTTTGTCATTCAAATTTACTAACCATACTTTAGCATCCAGAAGATGTTTCCTCAGGAAATTGAATAAATAAATATGAATAAATAGGTAATGTTATAGCCACTTAATAGCGTGTTATTTCGTTCTCAATCTCAATCTAAATTAGTCTTTTGAAAAACCAAGAAATGTTAAATTGAAGGGATTCAAGGCTGAAAGTATTTAAGCCAAAAACAACCCTCAGTTTAAGGGGCCCTTTAAACTTCTTTGTCAAAAATTATGACAAGTGCCAAATATATTGTCTTCCGCTCGGCTGTTGTTTATTTAACGTGATTATTGTCTGCTTTTGTTTGATGGCGTTGAAAAGTATATTGTAAAGAGTTTCCTTTTAGCAATGACAAGATTTCAGTCTTCATTTATTTGCAGAAAAGGTGTTTCAAAGCAATTAACACTTTCTTGGAAATATAAATAAAGAAAGACGCAAGTTGATGAAAAGGGCATCATATTGAAATTCTTGTCTGAAATTAATTATATAACAATATTACATTTCGTCACTAAATGATTTTAGGTGTTAAATGACAAGATCTGTGTTCTTTATAGGAAAACGGCGGAAGGAATAATATTTATATTGAAGAGAAGTTTACAACAATACTGAGTAAGCTAAGGGAGGTTATATTTATAGCACGACTCTGGAGCGTGGTCATTAGCTCTAATTTTCATTTATTTTGTTCTTTGAAAAGTAGCGGATAAAACATTTTTGCTCTTTTTTATTAAAGGGGACCTCCACTGTTATAACAAATTGACAATCAATTGTTGGAAATAAAGTCTAATTTCCAATTCTTTTTTAACAAGTGGAAATATAGTTTTAATAGATATGAATATCGTCTATTTTCGCCTTTTAATTTCCTGCGCGCCGTTATTTTGAATTTTTATGACGTCAAATGGTTTCCCAATTGTTTTAAACGAAAGGAAGTTGCTTCTTAACAATAGTGGCTTTTTTTGCGCGCGAAAACTTTCTTTCTACTTATTAAAAAAAGGAACTGAAATTTAGATTATATTTCCGACAATTTAATATCAATTTGTTATGACAGCTCAGCAAAGTAACTGCTGCAGTGGGGTTAAACTAACTCCAACTCCTTAAGGTGGAGTTATTTTTTTGGGAGTAAATTTAACTCCAAAAGTAGTTATTTTAACTCCGAAAAGGAGTTACTCTATTCTTTAGGGAGTTAAGTTAACCCCTAAACTGGAGTTATGATGGTGGAAGTTATTATAACTCCAATCTGGTCTTAAATTGTACCCCTCTGGAGTTAACTTTAACTCTTCTTTTGGAGTTAAATTTCAGTTTAACCCCGCAAGGAGAGTTAAAATAGTTCCTTTTTCGCGGTCATTTTGGAGGAGTTAGTTCAACTCCCCTAAGGGAGTAATTGTGGAGTGATTTTAACTCTCTAACAACGGTTAAAATAACTATCCTTTGGGAGTTATTTTCGTGGACTTATTTAACTCCTTTTAGAGAGTAATTCTGAAGTGACTTTGATGGAGTTGTTTTGGAGGAGTTGTGATAACTTCCTATCAGATTCATTACTTTATTATTGTATTTCACTCTGCTACAAGAGGTACATCTTATTTTGGGGGGTAAGGGTTGAAGGCGGAGTTACCTCTAAACTGCAGGGACTCGCGTATCATTTCTATGATAAACTTCGATCTCAATTTAATTATGAACGCATTTTTTGGAAATAAAGCAAAACATATTGTGGTAATTCATCCACTGAAATTAAGTAAGTTCCTGTCTAAAATGGCGTGAATTATAAGAGCCTGAAATCATTGCACCTGTATTCAGTGGTCAGCAGTTGTCAATTGAGTCATGTGATCTTTGTAACATTGGAGCAGGCACCATTTTGAAAGTGACGGTTGCTCGACGGAAGCAAGATTCATTTACTTAGCATTTATTCGTAGTCTGAGGACAAAAAAGCATCTCTGAAGTTAAAACAAAGGTGAACAATTGTATCTTTTGCATTGGATTACGTGCCAAGAAATGTTTTGGAGCCTTGCATGTGGAATTTTGGATCGAAATGAACAAATGAAGTCGACGTTGTGAACATATTGATAACAGTGGATCAACGACTGTTTTGGCGGGTTGTTGAATTCGCAAAAGGGCAAACGTTGGAAATACGGACGTTTTGCCGGTAAGCTTAAGCTTGGAACTTCAATTAGCTCTCGGCTTAAAACCTTCCCTTCCAGTTTGTCATTCAAAGGAGATGTTACTAGCTAGGACGCTTAAGGTGAATACAAACGGTTAGCTGTAAAGCTGTATGCCTGCATCTGCGTTTTCAGTTCTTTTGACACTGTTTAGTTGCAATAATTGTTAGCAATATATAGTCTTGGGATTGCCATTGAAAACTGTAGCATTTAAATGTAAAGAGTTCAACAATTCTTTAGTGGAAATATTCTTGTTTGAAAGATATTATTGGAAGGTAAGCAATCTTAAATGACCTCCATGTTTTAGCCTTTTTTTACTCGATGCCCTGTTGTCTATGAAAACTAATTTACATTGCAAGAAAACACGTGAATGATATCATTGTGTTTTTGTAACAATATTTTATAGGCTGTTGGAAACTATGTTGTTGTTGACCATATCTAAGGGCCTGCTTCTCTGCAGATGTCAAGCATTTGATACCATGTTTGACTAAAATTCATTCATTCATTCATTCATTCATTCATTCATTCATTCATTCATTCATTCATTCATTCATTCATTCATTCATTGGCTGTGGTGGTCATTTAGGAATTGCATTCATACATGTAAGTACAAGTTCAAGAAGCCAACTTTGACTTTTGGTGGATGTCAATTCACGAAAGCTGTGTTGGTAGTATGATGAACAATTTTACCAGGTCCTTATTTTAAGGCCCACCTTCACCCAAATGGCCTTGCGACCGTTTGTTATTGTTTTCAAATGGCTTTATTGTCCTCGTGATCTGATTGGTTGCCAGAATATTTCTGTAAGTGAGAAAATCGTCACATATTTAAAACAAATCGAAACAGCAAACGCTTAGTGATTTACACCAATCTACGACCTTAATTTAAATGTCTTTTGGCTTCCATGAAAGGCATTTACTCCCCAAAACGTTGGAATTATCTGTAGTTCGCCACGTGAAAGTTTCAATGACATCGTAAGCGAGAACTCAGTTTATGTTTGCATTTCTAAGTGCCAGTAAGCGACTGACATTTACTTCGACATTCGATTGTTTTTGTTTGCAAATTGCAATCTTATTGTCTCATAAAGTAACAGTGATTTTGAAGGTCTTTCCAAGTCATTATAGAGGTTGGTCTGAAGGGGAATACATGTAAACAGCGTATAGAACTCGATAGCAACTCACTGATTATCGCTCGCAAAATAGCACTTGTCCGGTGACTCCTGCATTACAATTGTAACCTTTGAAAGCCAGCCATACATGTGTACTAATCTTCGATCAAATCTACCTGAACCTATGGCTAACTAAGAAAATTATTACTGAATTCAATCGTATGGTGATAGACACAGAGGAAGAAAAAGAAAACAGTGCTGCAAAACCATTCATTTAATTTATTTCGCGAGCCATTCTGTTTACATCCCGCAAATAAAATCGAATCGCACGAATCAAACTTACTTGCGAAGGTCCCACTTCCAATACAATCCGATCACTACAAGAGATTCATTAAATCTCTGTTTTTTTTGGTTCATAACACAAGCTCCTCTGAGACGAATACTGATAATATTTTCCTTCGGGATAACTGTACAACATCTTCAACTGCGAGGTATCTTTGGCACGTAGGAAACATATTGGACAAGGTAAGAGTGAAAAAAAATGTTTGGCCAGGACAGCACAAAATAATTCCAGGAAACAACAGCTTGATAATTGAAGAATAATTTCCTGCATGCTTATGTACGATTTTCAACAAGATGGCTCTAAAGGAAGCGGATTTTCAAAGAAAACCTGCTCAGAAACAATTTCATGTTACACGAAATTCATAAACAGCAACTGCAGTGCGCATGGCCATTTGGGTAAAGGTGGGCCTTGAATGAAAATTAAAATTTAAACCGGTTGTAATTTTGTAAAAGGTTTGGGCCCATGAGTCATATCATAAGTTGGTGAAGTATGATAGCCCGCCGGGTGACTGTAGTCCCGAGAAGGAATGTTTGTGGTGACATTGACTGATGTTTCGACAACCTGAGCAGAATTCATCATCAGGGTCAAGCCAGCTGGCTCTGATGATGTCAATGTCAGTCAATGTCACCACAAACAGTCCTCTCAGGAGTACACTCTCCCAGACGATCATACTTCACAGACTTGTGCTTATAATTTTAAAGAAAAGATGGAGCTGTGTTTGAACAAACATGCACTGAATTTTGCTTTATTCTCATTTCAATTCCAACTTTCTTCAAATTTGAATTCATAAAATTTTGACTTTCTTACCTGGGAAGATTGTTCATCACTTCGCTCCTGACCAGTGTTCTTCAAGTCAAAATTTAGTACAATTAATTTTAATTTTAATTGAATTTGCCAAAATTCACATGGGTTATCATGTGATTAGCAGGCTTGTCACTAACAGCCGGCAGCCGGCAGAATTAACCAGCTACTTGGGTCGTTTGTGCAGGCTACTTTTGTGATAAATATTTTTTCCAAGACAAATTATTTGTTCCTTTACTGGCGCAGAAATATAAAAATGAAACTTATTTCCCATTGCAGTTTATTGACTTAAAAATAATCTGGTTGGCACAGAGATACACGATTATTAGCTCACTCCGTTGAGTTCTGGGAATTACATGTAGAAAACCACTGAAGGTATGAGTTTGTACAAATAAACATTGAAAAGTTACGATTACTTTTGGAACTGACATTATTGGAAATTTGTGCTCAGAATCAAGGAAATTCTGTTTCTGGTGACTTAAAACGTAAAAATGTCCTGGGGGAGCATGCCCCCAGACCCCCATAGAAGGGATCACCTTCGACGCTTGATAATCACTATCCGGCTACTTAGAAATTTTTACCAGCTACTTGAAAAGTTGGGGACAAACCTGGATAAGTAACCACTGTAGCTGATATTTGTTTTTATCACAAGGGGCAAAAATTAAATCTGTAACCATACATTTCTGCAGATTCATAATTGGAGGTGATATAGCACATTGGTGTTTCTGAAGGCACATTTTAAAAATTATTGTATCCTGTTTGTTGCAGCCTTACTTATAAAGTTCTTTATGCTCCATACATGCCTGCATACATGCAGCTAAAGGTAGTGTGATATTGAAGAACAGTCACATTAATTTTTGAGGTCTTTTCGAAATATAAAATATAGAAAAAATTAAGAGAATTGTTAATATATATTTTAAAATCATGTTTTAATTGTAAATCATTTATACTTTCTTTATTTTCATTTTAGCTTTGTAATCTAATTGCAATACTGTTGTCTTATCAACTCAATTGATACATATCTGACAATGTAATTTTCATGGCTAATGAATTCCTATTTGGCTTCGTTTTTTTTTTCATTGTTCTATGACAACATTATTGCAATTAGGTGTATACCGGTATATATAGTGACTTAAAACCCTCAATGCTCCTTAAGGGGAAAAAAGTTTAAAATGTTTTTAAAGTACACAAAAGAAAATTGTTGTTCCTGTTCCAGATAATAATTTAAGAAAACTGAATTTTAAGCCAGTTATAATTTTAAACAAAAGATAGAGTTGTTCAATTTTCCTGTATTGTCATTTCAATTCCAACTTTGTTCAAATTCGAATTCATAAAGTTTTGACTTTCTTACCTGGGAAGATGGTTCATTAGGGCTTCGCCTGAGTTCATCCGGTTTTTCAGTCAAAATGTGAAACAATTTGAAAAGGTGTTATTCAACCATGTATTTTCTGTAGATTGAATAATCAGAGGTTCTAAAGGACATCAGTTTTTCTAAAGGATATTTCACAGAACGATTCAGCCTTAATTATAAAGTTCTTTTTATGCTCCATGGGTGCATGCAGATGGAGGTAGTCATATTGAAGAACAACTACATTTATGAGATTTTTTGGAAATATAAAATACAGAAAAATTTTACGAGAAATTTTTAATATATGTATAGGTAATCCCATGATTTCGAGTGCAATTTGGAATAAATAAGCACGAGTAAATTTTTCAAAGGCTAACAAAATTGCACGAGCCCGTAGGGTGAGTGCAATTTGAAGTCTTTGAAAAATTTACGAGTGCTTATTTATTCCAAATTGCACGAGAAAAATCATGTGATTACTTGTTAATAAAACACATGCAAAAATTTCACTCTGTTTTCCTCTTCAATCGTGTTTATTTCGTGTCACGGCTCACTGGTCCCGCCTACATTCACGTTATTGGTTGAAAAATGACATCCTTGATTGACATGCAAGCACTTGTGGAAATTTACAGATCAAAAATATTCTCTCTGGAAGCAGCTATCGTTCTAAAGTTTCGGAAACCTCAAAGAAAAAAGAAATGTGAAATAACGTCAAAACTTGCTTATTTCAAGAGCTCAAGTTGTTCTTGTTCGTAGTCGAATCTAACTAAAACGAAATCAATCGACATTTTCAAAAAGCTTTTCGAAATATGAATCACTTAGAAATACTGTCCTCGCCATGTGGTGTAGCTGGTTGTGGCTTTTCATGAGCTGCTGTGTTTCCCATGTTAAAAGTGACTTGACATTGGTGGAAATGGTTTATGTTCATGAAACACTGACGCTGATCATTCTGGCCGGATATGTAGCTGGGCATCTGAAACGCGAAAGCTGCTTGGTTGAAGTTGTTGCCGCGGGAATGAACGTCGGGCGAGAACGTGTTGAAGTTGCTGGAACTGCTGGTGGTACTACTGACCGACGTTGAACTGTTTCCTCGAGCTAACTGGCTGTTGATGTTTCTTGCGTTGCTGATGGTGTGGGAAAGCTGCCGCTGTTCACTTTCATCTCCTTCGTCAAAGTCATCCAGTGACTTCTCGTTTCTGTGGCCCGTTACTTTAACAATTGAACTTCGCTCGAGGCCTGCTGTCTTCAACTTCTTTACAACTGTTTTCCTAGCACTGTGGTTGGAAAATGTTTTCGATGAATCCTCCAGTGACGTTCCTTCGATGACGGATTTCATCATGCCATTGATCTTGTTCTCCCCCATCGGCTGCCGCTTGTACCAAACTTGCGAGGACGGATTTGACACGCAAGAGAGATAAAGTGGACCGGTTGTACGTAATTCGAGAGGACGACGCCACAGAAACTCTTTAAAGATTGCAACGGGACATCTCCCATCTCCAGTGGCAAACATTTTTGGAAGAAAGCTTCGGGGCTTTGCAGACAATCCAGACTGGCGTGTTTTGGTCGGGTTCTCGATGAATTCGACGTACTCCATGTTGTTTTCGTCCAGTCCAAAGGAGAAATCTTCAACCCTCATACTGTGGTGTTCCTGGCGACCACGAAGACCAAACTACTGCGTCAAGAGCCACCAAACTGTTTGGACCAGGACTTGTGGACTTCCCTTTCCCACCTTCTTTTTTTCCCACAGCTCATTTTCCTCGGTTGTTGTCAGACTTCGTGACTTGTTCGGCCGCTTGCCTTTGCCTTGTTGCCGGAGAAGCCAGGCTTTTCCCTCAAGAACTTGCCTGGAGCTTTTAAACTCTTTGTCGCGAATTATGGAGTGCTTGTACTCTTTCTGTTAGATATACGTCAATAGCAGTAACCATTACACGAAGGCTGTCAGGCTCGTAATCTTCCCCGTCTTTCTTACGAACTGTTGCGTAAGACTCCTCGAGAATTTTGTTCAGGCCCTCTGGTTCGTACTTTTCAATACTGTCGTCATAGCCCTTTTGAGCAGCCCAAGACTTCTAGACTTTTACCCAGTTGTTTGTGCTTTGTTTAGTGTTTTTGTTCTTTGTATTCTCCTTCAAACTCTGAATTAAAATGTTGTTACTTTCCCCAAACCTGTCCGCCATTTTGTTTTGTTACGGTTTCGCGACTTTCCTGTCAATCAATTGCAATTTAATTTCAACTTTCTGCACTCAATTTCAACTTTTTGCACTCAATTTCAACTTTCTGCACTGTTTGGGATTAATTGACGTGCTCTCAGCCAATCAGCACGCTGAAATTTTTGCATGTATTTTATTAATTTGGAAATCATGTTTTATTTATACATACTTGTACATGCTTTATTTTCATTTTATGTAATTAAATATACTTATGTGATTATAGTGTCTTAGAAATTTACATTTATGTTACTGTTAATTCAAATTCTGTAAGAAACTATTGTTCATATAAGAAAATGAAATAGGATTGAATTTCAAATGTTGTGCCTTTTATAGTGACATTCAATTTGTGTGATGTTGCCTTTTATCTAAAAAACTAATAGGCTGAATTACCGGAGTTAATTTTACTTTGATTTCAGAGTAATTACAACTCTGATTATGGAGTTAGAATAAGTCTAGTCTTTGATGGAGCACACATCTCTCTTCCATGCTAATTGGCCCGTAAAATACAGTCAATTTTAGTTGTGCAGTTATTCCCCAAGAGGTGAAAAACAGCAAGGGAAAACATGCGGACCGCTAAGGAAACTGTGAGTTAGCTTATTTTTCCTCAAAGAGAAGACTTCAGCACGACTTTCACCGACAGCTCTTCTTGTAGCATTCTTTCGGAAGCTAGCTTATTAAGTTCAAGAAGAGTACCTGTAAAACTACAATTGCTTAAAAAAAACCCACTTAAGTTGCTCCCGGTAGCGACTCCACAGACTTTTCCATGCAAATGATACACATTTCTCACTGATTCCAATGCATCCCTCTGGTTGTTTAGTTCTGTTAATCATGAAACATTTCTCGAAATCTATCTTGCTAAAATAAATAATATTTTTCCGGCATCAAACCGTTTACTGACAAAAATTCTCCAAAAAATATTTTCGGAATCTTTCAAGCACACGTATAATTATCAAGAGAACATGGCACAAGTTTTTCAACCGCGAAGTATTAATCGGGCACTTTCAAGAACACACCCTGAACTAATCTTAGGAAGCTTTTAGAGTCACATTTTAGACAAAATAGACTTAAACCGAGAAATGCTTTGCTTATAGTTACTTAAATAAAGATTTCATTTCGATCTGTAACTAAAGACACACTGAAATGCCTTAGCGGTTTAATAAAAACAAAACGAACACGAAAACATGCCACACTGAACTCGCTCACTGAAACGGCGATTCTAAGTTTCTTCGCTAAATTGGGACAGAAATGTCATTCACTTCAAATGGAGAAACCAAAAAATATAACAATATAAGGAAGATAAAATATTCCACAACTGAACAAGACTATAAACTTAAAAATGATGACAGAGCGACTCTTCAGGTGTTGAATACTAAATTACGAATTAGTCAAAACAACCCAATATGTATCACCGCAGAAAAACAACCTACATTGAAAAAAACAACACAGACTCAGTCTAGAATAGTCACGATTTCCACTTTTCGAAAAAAATACAGTAGAATTGCTCTAAGAAAAATATTGAAAATTACGCACTAAAGTTCAGAAGCTTAAATATCAGATTGCTCTCTAATGAAAATTCCTTTAATGAATAAGCACAGAAAAAAAGGACAAGAAACCTTCAAAAACATGAAATGTCATTCACATACGAAGCACTTGTTTGCCTAGGAAAGCAAACTGCATTCAATTTTCCCCTCGATTGAAGTTACTCGCAAGCCGGCAAACGGGAACTACGAGCTATTTTAAACAAGTTTTCAAAACATTTCAAGAAAATTACCGTATTTTGCTAAACATGTAAAGTCGCTCAATTAAACAATTTTTACAATGTAAATCCACAATCAAATCTGTAATTTACTTTACCACTGAACTGAAAGAAGGACTTGAAAATCTAAACGAAAGTCGCCGGGTACTTTCCAGATCTCCTTAGCTTTGAAAAAAACAAGTATGTCCTCGAACAAGGATTTCTTGCCTTCAAGCTCTCCAATACCTTCTATATGCGCCATCGAGATTGAAGTAATCCTTTTCCTTTTCATGCTGAACTGCTACAAGTCTTAATTCCAAGAATGTATTACAATTATCGTATTGAAAATCGAGCGCACGAGGAACCAGCCGCCATATTGTTTACTTCAGCTACAAGAAAAGATGGCATTCCACCTCCCCCGGTCAGGCTGTCTTGGGACTCCTGTCACCCTACCCCAGAGTCTGTACGGACGGACGGACGGACGGACGTACGCTGACGTCAGAACCAAAATTTTTCGGATCAACGGGTTACCAAATTTGCTTACCCATGGTGCTCCTAGAGCTCCGCTATTAAAGTTATTTTTGGTAGCGCATGTAAATGTCTATTTTAGAAGCAAATTTAACCTAAGTAATCAATTTCCTGTTGGCATGTCAATTGAAAGAAAATAAGCACTTCTTTCTAGTTTTGTTTTCTAATTCCTCAGACTTATTTTATGTCTTCAAGTCAAAGAACTTAGAAAAACAGAACGATAAGATAAGTTCTCTTTTGAGCATGGCATTATCCCAGTTTCTAACAGGACAATTTTCTTTGAAGTAGGGCTATAGTTAAATCTATAAATACGTAACTGTAAAAGTGCTTGATGTTTAGTCTGAATATATCAGTTAGCGTTTCTTGAAAAGAAAAAGGTTAAACAATGTTTAGAGTCTGTTTGCAGCCGATGTGCAAACCTGATATATCAAAACATTATTTACCCATCATAACTCGACCATGATAATAATAATAATAATAATAATAATAATAATAATAATTATTATTATTATTATTATTATTATAATGTAATAAGTGCTCTGAGCACTCCAGCTAGTGCTCAGAGCGGGACTTGAACCCGGGACCCCCAGATGCGCCCTCACCACGCGGCCACGCTGCTTCCAAACAAAATCCAAAAATGGTGAAGGAAATTCGCCCATCAAATGAGTTCACTAATCAAATAATTACTTCCTAAAATATTAACAGCCATACGGTTTTCACTGCAATGTGCAGACCGTGCCTTCCTTTTTAGAACTTTGTTTGCTGGCTATGAATCGCCTGTTATAATTCCCCTGTCACGATTTACGCGCACTTGCCTTGTCAGAAAACTAGTATTTTTACTCTGTGGACTCATTTTCTGTGCTAATTTTATACCCACTGCGCGATCATGGTGGAATCAAGGCAGGTGAACCATTACTTGTTAATTTAATGCTTCAGAACCCCGTCTGTGCGCGCACTGTACTGAAGTCGGCAGACGAAAGTTGTTGTCTAAGGTCTCCATAGACTAGAGAGATAGTTGTCGACAACTCTTTAGTCGCCAATCATAAAAAGGTTTCGATAAAAAAAAAAACGACAGAGAGTGAAGCAATTTATCGATAACAAACTCTAGAAAAACAAGTTATCATGAGATATCGATAACAAAGTTGCTTAGTTGTCGACAACAAACGCGGTAGTTTTTATTGTCGACCACTTTCTTTTCCTAGTCTGTAAGACAGTTGTCGACAACTAAGCCATTTGTAGTGTTTCAGTGTTTCGTTGCCAGGTGACTAGCGTTACTGGCATGCACAGGAACGCTAGTTACCAAGCTCTTGCATAAAATACAAAGTCATCGATAGTTTTGGCCTCTAGAGAGTGGAAAAGCTCTATCGAGCACTAACAGCTGTCGAGTCATTTTAGTTGTCGAATACAAATAGTTGTTCACAACTATCTCTCTAGTCTGTCGAGGCCCTAGCCCAAATGAAAGCAGTGTCAGCACGATAAGGTCAATCTGTTACACTCTATAAACATGTGCACCTTGTATACTGCGACTTGTTCAAGTTCTAATAACAATTTAAATTGACCTACCTAGACGTGTTTTACAGAGTCCCAGTACTACCTTCGTCTTCACTTAAACCAGATCTTCGTTAAAATAATGAAACAATTAATCTTCCCTTAGAGTTGTTACCTGATTTTTGGGCCACACATTTCACTCAGCTTTTGTGCAAGGTTGTGGGCCTCACTCCTGGGTTATTTCCTTGTCGAGGTGGCGGGGCTCGCGCAACTTAATGATCTCAAATGCTGTACCGTTTCATAGTGTCTCCCTTTATGTTTTTTTTTCTAATCATTCATTCACACCTGAGATCAAGTTTGTCTTTGAAAAAAAAGCCTTTTCGTAATTGCTTGATTTGGAACATTTATCTTCCTTTTTTATAACTACGCTTGAAGGAATTTTGTTTTATGTGAACATTTTTGCCAAAATTCTGTTAACATAAACTGTTTTTAAAGTAGTATATGGAGTGTGCAAACAAATTCCTGTTGGTTATTTGTTTTCTGGAAAAGTGCTTAAGCAAAAGTGCTAATCATTTCTGGGAAATATTGCAAAAGATTAAAATTTTATTTTTAGACCTTTCACCTAACCAAGAGAAATTACTTTTAATTACAGTCTTAGTAGCAACTTTTTCTGGTGCTGGGATGGATGAACAAAGAACCGATGGAGATCGAAATACAACTCAGCTTTAACTATGAGTATTTTTATGGCTAATTTTCTCGAATCTTGGGCCGTTGCTTGCAAACTGAAATGCCCTCTTGCTTCTTCACTACGGAATTTTCGCAGTGTGGAGTTTGAAATTCTTGGTATAGTGATTTGAGTTTCCGAGAAACGAACACAAAAGCAATACCGTATGCAAATGATTTCTCAGAATTGAACTGCCTGAGGCTTAAATGTTTACAAATAACAATTGTCAACTCGTAGTAGCAAGATCTCTTCCTATATACTTGTCTAACGAACTCCTGGTTAACTAATGAATTTGAGACACCAAATGTTAAAAGTGCTAAAACAGTGCTGTGACGCGGCAAGCTTTGAAACAACTTTGTGTCATTATCATAATACGAAAATGGAAACTATATTTTTTCGTTTTGGAACATCCTTTTGGGCATGTTAGAAAACTGTGTATTTTCCATGCGTAAGGTTGATGAAAGACAATTAAGCTTATACAGAGACTGTCAGCGATTTGTAGATTTTGGAAGAATGATGTGAGATTCCATCTTGTGAATTCAGGGAATCCTTAATATTTTTTATTTGTTTTATTTTTTTAATAATTGTGATATGTTATGTAACTTAAGCTAACTTTACAGACGATAAATGAGGATTAATAAAAAGAAATATTGCTTTGTTATGCATAAATTACAATTTATGCAGACGTTCCTTGGCAGGTCAGGGCAGATTTAGTAGCAAATCAGTACGTAATACGCTTGAGGCAATCGAGCTATAAATATACATTTTCCGAGAAAATCGAAAGTGAAATTTTCTGAGAAGGAGCTCCTTATACTCAGGAAATTTCTCAGAACAGTGACATTATAAGAATATTATTGTTATCCAATGTTCGAAGGAGGTTTCATAATGAAACAAACAGTATTTTAGTGATCTTTAGCCGACTTATACTGAGCTGAGAGCAGTGAAATGTGAAGGATTAGGTAAGTAAAGACATATTAAGTAAAAACGTCTTGAACAATTTCGCTTTCAATCTTTGCTCATTGCCTATTCGTTTCACCTTCGATTCTTTTCGAAACAAAACTATCGAAAGTATTGAAATCTGCAGTAAGATTGCCACAATCACTTGAGGACCGAATAAACTAGCAAGAAATCCATATGCACTAATTATGGTACACCTACGAGTTAATAGCTTTTTCAGACACTGAATTGAATGGGTATTTAACAACGGGTCTCGGGATAGAAAGGAACTACAGAACGACTTTATAATTTGCGATTATAGTTGGCCATCCTCCGCTGGGCCGAGACATTTGCACAAGGACAGTTCTATACGTCTCTAGTAAGTTCATACTTCAACCAAACTGATGAAGTTGTTTTGGTGTTTTGGGGCGAAGTATAAACAAGAAACTTCGTCGAATCACCGAACTCTAATCGAAAGTCACTCGGTATAACTTACTTTTAGCGTATTTTATTTTGAGCACTTAAGTACTCGCTTAATAAATGTCTAAGTCGCGACAACGCAATTTAAACCATAGCAAAGCGCACCTAGGGAAGTTACTTTAAAACTGACAACAGAACGTAAATGAATGTGAATACAATTGCAAAATCAGATTAAACGCGACAGTTGCTTGTCTTAACTGGTGCAACAGACTTCTATGATGTACACTGGTTTTATTTGGCGTGAAGCCGTGGGCTAATACACTGGCAATACGTGGTATTATCTTTGTCTTCAAGCTTCATCTAAAAAAGAGAGGCAACTGTAGAACGTCTGCAACAGATTATAAGCTTGACTGATTAGGCAATGACGGTTGACCAAAACCTAAGCGTAGACTAAGTGCTCACGTATCTAAACGGTTTAAGTAAATTGAAACAATCGTGTTTTGATACCATCTCTTCAGCAGGTCAGTTCTCTTTGAGGCGAGATGGCGAATGGACAACAACGCAATAGGAGTCTCCAAAGGAGCGTTAGGTAAGCTAATTCGTTCTCGCTCGTTATGAAATCATAATTATCTTTTTATGGTTCCATAATTATCTTTTTATGGTTCCAGTTTGAAGACTGAGTCACAGATATTCAACTGACATCAAAGTGCTTCGTAATTGTTCGTACAAGAAACTTTACCTGTTTACCTTCGATCGTTTCCATGGCCCGTTTGGCAATTTCGCTCGTCGAAGTTATGTTATTAGATGGAATTGATCGAGCGAAACGAAAATACAGTTCACACATTGAGAGATAGGATTTCTGAGAATTAAAGTCAAGTTTACATCCTTAAGCTTGTAACTTGGTGTATTGTATATTGTGTAAAATTAGTTATAGAGAGAAATAATTAGACAATTATTTTATTTAGAGATAAATTGTACCTTTTCCTCACCCCCAAAACTACTTAGAAAACATTTCAACGTATCACTTACATGTCACTAGCTTATTACATACATGCCCCCTGACGTAACATTTCATTTTTCACAGTGTTTTGAGCCTGTTGGGCCCGCAAGTTTATGTTAAGAACCCACCTAAGACGTTAGCTAACCGATTAAAACCGCCTGAATAAAGCAAGTATCCAGTGTTCTCACCCGGAAATAAAGTAAATGTACCATCCTTCTGGGATAGACCCGCGGGGAAGAAGGTGTACTAGGGCTGATGAGGAGTGTGCTAAGGTACACTGAAGGTTTGTTCTAACGATGAAGCTCAAACCTATTTAAAATTCTTTTGTAGGAATCAGAATGAAGTGTCTATGAATTTTTTGGAGATATGGGCGGTAAGTTTTGTTTCCTTTCGTCTCGACATGTTTTACAAGAGAAAATATTGTTGCTGAGCTTCTTCTTCTTCTTCTTCTTCTTCTTCTTCTTCTTCTTCTTCTTCTGCTGCTGCTGCTTCTGCTGCTGCTGCTGCTGCTGTTGCAAACATTAGAGCCTCGTGTTTGAAGCTGTAATATGTAATCAATTTTCTTCCCTGCCGTTTTATAAACAATCATCTTTGCTTCCTAATGGTTTCTGTGCGTTTACCACGTACCTTTGTACAAATCATACCACTTATGTTGGTTTAAATGATTTATAAGCAATTGTTTGATTTGTCATTGAGCTCCGGCAAAAACTCGTCATAAGAATCTGAAGCAGACTCTTTAATTTAACAACCTGTTCGCTTTTTTTATCTCAGAATCCAGCTTTTCACTTCATTGTGAAGGGAAAATTCAACTTTCAAGCCGGAAATTTTGACAGTGCAATTGAAGATTTCACTCAAGCCTTGGATGTAGCCGCCAACAACTCCCTGTCTGCTCAAGAATTGAGAATAAACGCTTTACTCTGGAGAGCTCAATGCTTCTTTAATTTGGTAAGAGCCCTTTTGAAGCCTTCGTATTCCTGTTTCTAATGAAAGCGTTAACCAGGAAGGCCTTCTTCTCAGTTGAAATACGGATATTTCCAACCTTACTAGGGTAAATTAAGGCCATTTAATTAACATAGAGCAAGCTTATTCACCGAGTTTATCTTGCTTAAGTTGACATCAAACAAAGACAAAGGACTTGTTCCTCTGGGAATAGAAATGCACCTGATACTATGGATAGAAGGAACCATGTTCCTTTGAGACCTTTTCCCTGCATAGATAGGCAGAACTGCCTAATTCTTTTGGGAATTAATGTAATGTTTAAATCATTCCTAAACTGAAATAAAAAAGCCATAAAAGTCGCGAAAGAACGTGCCCCGTGCCCTATTCTAACTTCAAAATATATGAAATCTCGATTTAAGGAGACATCTCAAGAGGAAAGATACTTACTGCATCTGCGAACTAACAGTAAAATATTTCTGTATAATGAAGCCAAGATCAATCCCACGGCTATGTTTGTAGATAGCCAAAAGGTCTGCCTCCAGCCAGCTGGGACTCTTACTTGTTATTTCAGTTTGCTATTTCTTTCTAAATATTTGCTTCACAGGGCCTAGATGAAAATTACTTCTGTAATTCTAATTACCATGTTTAAATAAAGTGTTTATTATTATTATTATTATTATTATTATTATTATTATTACAAGTGGGACCGGAAAACAATATTATAATTATTAGGTAATTATTGGTAATACACGTCTCATTAAATTAGAACCTGTTTTATAAATTTTGAATAAGCCCCTGTTGTAGGTCGTAAACTTAAATATTGGGCGCAATTTTTGTTCACCTTGCCTCAGGTGAATCAATTCATTCATCTTTTTTTAACTACCAATCAGTCGATCAACCAACCACTCAACCACTCGGTTGATGAAACAGTCAATCAGCCAATTAAATATCAAAAATCAATCAATTAACCAATCCGTGACTAAAAGGGTTGCCAATGAGATAACAAAATATGATCCAGTGATGATTAGTGACTTTATTCGATGCACAGTGACATCACTCTGTCACTACGCCAGACCGGTGATGGAAGTAAATCTTGTGATTTCAATTTTGTTTTCGGTTTGATTATTAGCCTTTCCACTGTATCTAATGCCACCAATAAGCATTCCTACTAATTGCCATAATCTTGTACCAAAGAAAAACAAAAAGTAAAACCTCCTCCTAAATCATTTCAGAATAGTCTGAAACCTATCAGGCAGTGAACTGACAAGAAGGGATCAGTCTGTGGTGAATCAGTCATTGAGAATTGAAATAGTTTTCCCCATAAAGTGAATTTAATCAAGTAGGTCTGAATCTTCATTCCTGGGATGGTGGTGGGGGGGGGGGGAGGGGGTACTCCCAAATAAAAGTTATGGGTGTGTTCATTCTGACCTTTCGAAGTAGAGCCCTAAAAGGGTCCAAAGTATTGATTTGTGGGCGTGGCTCCAATTACCTTTACTTCTAAGAGGTACTCCAGGATTTCTTCCATTCTCACGCATCAACCACTTAGTAGTATCGAGGGAACATGTATGCAGAACCTCATAATAAGTTGTTCAGTTCCTAATGAATTTCTGGTGTAGATGCTTACAATCAAACTAATCAATGACATCAAAATATTTAGCAGAAAAAGACAAAAAAATATGTAACCTTATTTCAAAACTGCTCTTTAAATTTTTATTTGAATTGATAATGTTTGTCTGGGAAAAAAGCTCAGAGTACACATTGCTCAACCAAAGCCTTATAATAAACTGTCATATTTTCCTGACACCAGGTTAATGGAATAAAAACCTGAAAAGGAAAACAAAGCAGATTTTAATTATCTCAATTGCCAATAGTAAGCCCATGGCTTTTGGAGGTTTAAAATCTCTTGGTGAAAACCAAAGTAATATTTACAGATAGGCTAACCTAACTGAGGAGCTCGCAAGGACTAAGTCACGCCACAAAACAAGCACAACTTGTCACCTGGATGGAATCGCATTGTCAAAGATCTTGTTCATAGTCCAGCAAATTCCCAATAACCCACACTGGATATCTCAAAATTCTAACATGACTCCAAGGCTTTACAGACAAACCTCTATATTTGGTTTGGTTTTCTTTCTCTCCAGTCTCCTCTGGGAATCAATAGACAAAGGCATCTTGAAAAATTTGCAATATTGTTCGTAAAAGTATTGCTCATTACCCATAAAGATCTATTTTAAGCTTTACTACAGAGAGTAAAATATCCATGGAAGTACATATCCTTTCGACTTGTAGCCCCCCTGGAAAGTTTTAAGGGTTAGAACTACATTCTGTCTGTTATTTCACAGAACATGCAAGTTACTGCTCAAGGACACCTTGAGACTTTGTATACAGCTATTTCAATTAAGGTTGTTGGATCATTGCAAACTTACACAACAAGACCAAAGGGTAGTGCGGGTAGTTGCGAATATGTCTTAGTTTCACGGTTGTCAGCAGTTGGTCAGGAACTTCAGATTTCTTAGTGCAAGTAATAAATGGGCACCATCCAATTATTGTCAGCGGCAATCCTGATTACTGCCTTTTCATTTTCATTTGTTAGTACCATAGGAAGCCCAAGCATAATATTTGAATATCATTAAAAATGGCGTTTCAAAATATAAGTCTTTGTATGGGATTTCGAAGCGAACATTTTGAGCAATTTTGTGTCCGTACCGGGTCATAGTTACTACAATTGTAACACGACCAAAACGAGCTTGTCCCTCCCGATAAGGGCATGATTTGACTGGTGTCCAGTGCCGACCGCGGTCAAACGGGGCTATCGGGATCCTCACGCATCCCTGGCGGCCTATTTTGAGATGCTATTATGATTTTGTGCAGTGGATAATTCTTTTGGGACACGAGGTATGTGCAATTGGTTTTGAGAAAATCACTTGTATGTCTTCCTTTTGTCACGTCGCTAAGTCAGAATGGGAGCCTGAACTATATTTGTGGGTAAATTCGAGCGAATTCCGAAACGTGTCGAGCGGTGATAGTGGCTAAATTGGGCCAAATGACTCCTTCCTTGTCAATGTATTATACACGTACTAACACAGTTAAGTAAATGGACCTAAAATTGCCCAAAATGCTTTGTAAGGATAGCAAACAACACCATGTAATGTTTCATGAACTTAACTCAGTTAGTTCGTTGTTATGTATTGCTCAAAATGTTCGCTTCGAAATCCCATACAAAGACTTATATTTTGAAACGCCATTTTTAATGATATTCAAATATTATGCTTGGGCTTCCTATGGTTAGTACTTGTTATGATGTGCGAAAATTCATGTTTCATTTTTTTCATGATGCTGTTTTTCCAGGGTTAAAATTTGGCGGTCGCACGGTCGCCCGTGGCGACTAAGAAGTGTCCAGGGCCACTAAAAGTTGAGGTTTGATCGCCCGAAGGGCGACTACGATTTGAGAAGTACGAAAAGAGTAACAATAACAATAAAATAAAATGTTTTTCCTTAGAGTACCTTTCTTTTCTTTCCGTTCTTTCTTCGACTCTAAGTTCGTCAATTGTAGTAAAAGTCTCGTTCTAAAGTGCAAAATTCAAACCGTTCGTGATCGAGTTTTTAGATCGCTCCGATATGTAGACGCCATTTTGATTTTATTGACACGAGATGCAGTACGTTTTCAAAAATGAATATCGACAAAATCACTCAACACTGCTCGATTTAATAGACTTACTTTTCACCTGAATTCAAAAGCATTCGAAAGAAATCGTGATACTGTAGTTTATAGACGTTGAGAAGATCGTTTTGTCCGTATTAGGAAAACATGGTCCAGTTTTTCTTTGGGAGTTTATGGACCAAGTCAGAACCTATAGGCTCTGACCTACAAGGTAAGGAAGAACGAGACGAATGATTCCCAACACAGACCGAACAAAGTTTTTATTATTATAGCAATTTAACCAATTTCTCGACAGTACACTGGCAAATGTGAGCTTTCAAGACAATGTCAAGATCAAGCAAATTTCTTTTGGCGTGTCAGTCGAACACCCTACTAGAAAACACGGGCCGAAACATCCGTGAGGCGTTTATTCGAGTAAAAATGGTTTAAATTTTTTTTGTGTTAGTAGAGAAAAGTTGAGGGCCACTTTATTTTGGCCTGGGCCACTAAGAATTCAGGGATACTAGCCCGAGTGGCGACCAAGCACTGAAGTTAATTTTTAGCCCTGTTTTTCCTACTTCAAATTTACATACCAATGCAGATGTTCCACGTGTCCCCACATAATTTAAATTTGCTGTTTTAACCAAGTAGGCAAAAAGATCAGTAAGATTACAGTTGATCCACGTCACGCGTGAACGGAAACCCTAAAATTCAAAACAACGTGACGAGTCGCGTTCTCCATATTTGGGCATTCGCCTTGTGTTTCTCGAGATTCAGAGAGGGATTTCGAAAATCGAAAGGAGATTACGAATCTGTCACAGATTTCTCGAAATGTTCAGACCTGGTTATGTTAATGCCTTAGGTTGGAAGAACAGGCCTCTCCACAAGGAAACGAGAAGACGAATAATTGATCGTTAATTATTTGACTGGAGAGGGACCGAAAGCGATCTCCACAGCAGCTCGTGCAACTCCTGGCGCGTGGCGCAGTTTATTGTATCATTCGACATCATGAAACGTTCAGTACATGTGAGGCGTTCAGTCAAGGGGGACGAAGTTATCCTTCTAAACTTTCAGACGACGTTGCATGTAGAATCTATTGAATTGTTCAAACTAGCGAAACCTAGGATATATGGATGGGAAAATCGGGAAAGATTGTTGAGCAGTAGGTTATACAATAGACGAAGTACAGGTCACAAATTAAGCGTAATATGAGAGTTTGTATGGAGCTGAAATTCGATTGAAAATAATCGGAAGTTTTCCGTGGAAAATACCTAAAAATCAAAATAGAGTTTGAAAAACCTTACCTGTTGTGTGTTTGCTGTGTCTTTACCGCTCTTCCGAACTGCTGGAGGCCGTTTCGGGCGATATTCTGTTTAACGGTCGAAGCGACGTCTTGTCACGTACTGGCTTTACTTTGACAGGATGTCGCATCGACCGTTAAACAGAAAATCGCCCCAAACGGCCTCCAGAAGCTCGAAAAAGTGGCAAAAACACAGCAAACACACAACAGGTAATGGTCTTCAAACTCTATTTCGCTTTTTAGGTATTTTGCACGGAAAACTGACCATTTACATTTTGGATCGAATTTCAGCTCCATACAAACAACTCACATTACGCTTTGGTTAACTGTGGACGAAGCGTCGGCTTTGTCTTTAATCAACCTCGCAACTAAGAAAAACTGTCATCAGTAAATGCTTGACACGGCAGATGTATCTTGGTTTTCGTCCACTTCCTTCGGAGCTACCGTTCTTACACAAGCGTTCAGCTTCAAGGTTTGTTCTCGTTCGGTTGAAACAGGAATCACGCGTCAGCAAAATAATTGACATAATGAATGATTTATCAGTAACCGGATCCCCCTGTTATGCGCAAAGGATTCTGGGATCGCTAGGGGGCAAACATTGCAAGTCGCAAGAAAGAAATGTATGGCGTAAAGTTGTTTCTTCGTTAAAAGCAGTGAATTTGGAGAAAAAATAACGCTTTTTCGCTGTGATTTTGTGAGGAGTGCAGTTGACTAGTGTTGGTATGTGAAAATTGTAAGTTTCTGTGTGTTTAGTGCGATAAAATCTATCGATCTACACTCTTTCTTGCGTAAGGTTGATTGTGAAATCTACGTCACTTCATGGTCTCGAAATAGTACACATTTAGGTATAAATGTGAGGGTATTGACTCAATAAAGCCTTTTCAGTTGTAATTACGTGTGCTAATATTGTTGAGTCGCTCATACCACGAGTATAAAAAAGATATATGCCCGGCGGCGATCATTGTGCTGTGTGGGGTTGTGACAACGATCGAAGGTACCCAGAAAAACAAAAAATTCTTCCTCACGTTGGTATATTGAGATTCCACTCGCCAAAGAACAAGCAAGATGTTTTGTCATGGGCTAGAGCTATAAATCGTAAGAAATTCAAGGTTACAATGAGTACTAAGGTCTGCTCGAATCATTTTGTACAAGGATACAGAAACTCTCAATGTCGCACACCAACTTTGTTTATGAAAGGTTATGACCGTGAGGATAAACCTCAAAGACCCGCTCCTAAGATTAGAAATACAGAAATGTCAGAGAAAAAGACGGCAAAAAGAAAGCAAAGTGGAAATGATGACGTTCCAAATAAGGTTGCTTTTGAGGAAGAGGTATCAGGAGAAATCATCGAGTTTGATGCAGCCCCATTATCACCAGTTAGGGAACATCCAGATACTGATTTTTATAAAGTAGAAGTGGCTACACAGACAGAGGATAAAAGCCAAGAGGAAGTGAAGAGGGCATATTTCATCGACCAAGCAACATGCCCTAAAAACTGTTACCGATATACAGGTTTGACTAGGCCCAAACTTGATTTGGTATTTGAATTTTTAGAACCAAAGGCCACTAAAATTCGTTACTGGAGGGGTAGCAAGAATACCAAAACATCATCCCAAAAAAGAAAAAGAAAAAACAGTGCAAAGCACAGTGTGGGTGTTTTGACAAGAAGGGAGCAATTTATTCTTACCTTAGTGAGGACGAGAAAAGGTTTTGATGTAAAATTCTTGGCCGATACTTTTGGTATTTCACCAGCCCAGGTTTCTAGAATTTACAATACCTGGATAACATTCTTGTCCCAAGAACTGTCATTTTTAGTTCCATGGCCTTCAAGATCAGAATTGAAGAAATCTCTTCCAAAAAGGTTCAAAGGAAAGGAGAATGTCAGAATAATAATTGACTGTCTTGAACTGTTTATTCAAAAACCAAAAATCCCTTCAAGCCAAAAGATCACATGGAGCAGTTACAAGCACTGGAACACTGCCAAATTGTTGGTTGGTATAACACCAAGTGGTGTTATATCATTTATTCCTCCTCTATGGACAGGATCCGTTAGTGATAAAGAAATTGTGAGACAAAGTGGACTGCTGAACTTGCTTGAGGAGGGGGATGCACTTATGGCTGACAAGGGGTTCCTTGTTCGGGATATCCTCGCATTTAAAAAAGTCCATCTTGTTTCTCCAGCTTACTGTAGAGGAGCGCGACTGTCAGCTAAAGGAACAACCCATACTCGTCGTGTGGCATCATTGCGCACACATGTTGAAAGAAACATTCTAAAATTGAAACAATTTAGAATCCTTTCTGGGGTTATTCCTCTTTTGTTGAAACCAATGTTAGACAGAATTATCTTTATTTGTGCTGCCTTAAGTAATTTATGTAAGAGGAGCATAAAGTAGAGATGAACACAGTAGTGCTTTTTCACAATTTGTTTTTATTGATTCTATTGTTCTTGATCTTGTATTCAGGATAGCTGTTTTTTGTGATTATTAAAACTGTTAAAAGCTTCCCGCAGAATGGAAGGGACTATTTGTTTACAATAAAACTTATAAACCTTTGTCACAACAGTCTCCCAGAAATTAGGATTAAAATTAATTGTGACTACATGTATACCCTTACTTGTATAAATGACAAAGTCACAGATGTTACAACCTGAAACAGCCATGTAAGTCTGAACTTGAAAATAGTGCAGGTGGTTTTCATTTAGGTAGAAGTTTCCATTTGCATCTTTTGTCCCTCCAACACTAGGTAACAGGAAAGCAATTTTGGGGTCCAAGTCTTTCCCATTAAATGGGCATTTGATTTCTACTACAGTAGGGTTACAGCATGAACACTTTCTAATGCCATCTAAGCTAGGTCCTACCCAAGGGTATTTTGTACTTATAAGAAGGCCAGGCTCTTCAAGTTTAAAGGCACTGTGTTGTTTTTCACAAACTTTAGAGTAATAAAATTTTGCATTGCCTTCTTCTTTTATGCCATGCTCTATAGCATCAGGATATCTTTGATTTTCATTATATTCCTTTTGTGCCATGAATTTTTTTACAGTAAGGAATACATCAGTGAGGGGATTTTTTTCTACAGTATTTTGTCTTGTATAAAGTGCTTTTATTGTTTTACCTGTCACTAATAGATGTCTCATCTCATGCCATGCTTTGCTTTTGTGCTGACCTTGAGTGGCTTTGTTTATAATTTCTCTGTCATTGTTTGAAAATGTCAGCACTTTTAGAAATTCCTCAGCACAATCTGTCACGTTGTTCTCTGAAAGTCTGTCAATATTTGCCTTAACATAATTTTTAGCTTGGGTCAATACAGACAAATGTGAAATATCATTTTCAGGTTGCTGAGGGTCATTTTCAGTCTTATCAGAGTTCTTTGAAGGTGGTAAAAAATCAAGAATACCAGAATATGGATCAATAGTTTTTAGTTTTTTAGCAAATTCCATCTTTTCTTTGAAAGTTATATCATCCCTATGTTTCATTGGCCTGGGATCAAAAGAGTCAATCCAAGAGTCATCACATGCAGTTACTTTTCTTTTCTTTTTCTTTGCAGTACTATGTGACATTTTCATCTCAGAAAGAGGGACTGGTTTGTTGTTAGGTGTGGGTTTGGGGTTCCAATATGCAGACACAGAGGTGACAGACTTTCTTTGACTTGAAAGAAAATCATCAAGTTCAAACAATGTTGCACCTAAGTGTCTGCATCCTTGATCAGCTCCACCCTTGCATCTGCAGAATGCAGAGTACACAGATCCATTGCAATCAAGCACAAACCAGAGCCTATAACATTTTTCTCCCTCTTGTGTTTTTTCCTTCTGAGTTGGTATAACCCCAGCAACAAACACAAAAAAATTACTGCCATCAAGATCTTGCACAGTCTTTACTCCAAGGCTTTGAACATGGCCATTTAGACAAAGATTATAGTCTTCAAATGAACGCCAGGAGGACAGCATAGCTTTGTCATAACCAGTTTTACTCATAATCAAGTGATTGAAAATGTCCATCAGTCCAAATGGAGGCAGCTGTGAAAAGTCATTGGACAAGGATGTCATTTTAAAAGGATCTGGAATTTTACGTCCTGCTGGTAAAGTAAGGCGTCTGAGCAAACAATCATCAATAGAATAATTTTCAAAGTCAGGGTCAATCGGGAGGTCCATACTAGCTATTGCTTTTGCTAGCTCAACAAGTTGTGGCTTGCGGTAATTTGCAACTTGAACACCCCTAGCCGAAATGAACTCTTTGATTCCTTTTACATCCATGTTTTCAAAGTCAGGAGTGGAATGGGTTTGTTTTGAAGAAGTGGAAGTTGAAGCTGATGGTGTTGTAGTAGTTTTAGTAACTGGAGGTGGGTCTTTTGTGTTTGGAGAAGGGACGTGGGATGGTTTCATAATAGGAGTAGTTTTAGAAGTAAGAGGTGTTTGCTTTCCATTGTTTATATTTGCTGTGGATGGTTGTTTAAATGAGGTGTTAAAGGCTTGAGAATGTTGTGTGGTACAAGTAGCTTTAGAACTTGCACATGTTTGGTGTGCACTGGTCATGGTTGCTGGCGTTGGCTGTTTTAAATAAGAGTTATAGGAAGGTGGCTTTGCAGGATCAGCTTTAGTAGATGTTGGAGATGTTTGTTTGGAACTAGTAGCTTGGGCTTGCTGTTTCTTGGAAGTTGATGTTCCTTTTGTATTAGTAGAGGGCTAAGTTTGAGGGGACTGCTTAGCACCAGTAGCTTTAGTAGTTGATGATGGTTTGACAGAAGGAAATGTTTTTGAAGATTGTTTTACAGGTTGTTTAACAGCTGAGGCATACGACTTTCCGATATTATCCAAATCTATCACCACAGAAGATGATTTATTTTCAGGTGGGGGAGCACTGCAACAGTTTTCTCTAGGCAGAAGGAGATTGAAGTGGTTTGCTTGGGCATAGTCATCATAATACATTAAAGTAATAGGACATCCACATCCCTTCTTTGTTTCCATAGGAGACAAGAAATCAATGTTCATGATGGGTTTAAAAGTGAACCATTTTTTTTCTTTAGTTGAAAAAGTACAAATCGGTCTCTTGAGCAGTGTTGCACAACTAAAAATGTCCACAGTTTCTGCCCAGGTTCCAGTAATTTTGCTTTTCTTCACATGTTCCTCCACTGAACTCGAAGCGAAAAGTAATGGCTGAAAAACCTGTGGGTGTTGCTCAATAAAACTGCTAGACAACCTTCGGACTTCTTCGTGTTTTCGATCACTGGTTTCATCCCTCCACAGAGCAATAGCTCGGTAGAAACAATTTCCATCTCCTCGCACAACAATTTCTCTCCTTTGTGGGGGTAAGATTCCAGCAGCCATAATAATGTTATAACACACGTAACTAAAAAGAAAAGAAACTAGACACACGCAATAACAACTGAAAAGGCTTTATTGAGTCAATACCCTCACATTTATACCTAAATGTGTACTATTTCGAGACCATGAAGTGATGAAGATTTCACAATCAACCTTACGCAAGAAAGAGTGTTTATCGATAGATTTTATCGCACTAAACATACAGAAACTTAAAAATTTCACGTACCAACAATAGTCAACTGCACTCCTCACAAAATCACAGCGAAAAAGCGTTATTCTTTCTCCAAATTCACTGCTTTTGACGAAGAAACAATTTAACGCCATACATTTCTTTCTTGCGACTTGCAATGTTTGCCCCCTAGCGATCCCAGAATCCTTTGCGCATAACAGGGGGATCCGGTTACTGGTAAATCATTCATTTCACCTCCTTCTAGTCGTCTAAAACGTTTTTGAACCACTGACGAGAAGCGAACCCAGAAAATAACGCGGTCTCTCGATAAAACAAAGATTTGTTCCGTCACAACCCCTTGCTTCTACAAAGATAGAAGCCATTTTCGGAAATTTCAATGAGATCTTCAATATTTCCCTTGTGATCTCCGTTACGTCACTGAAAGTAGCTTGTTTATTTGAAGACTCGGATCACGTGTTGAGGTTTCCGTTCACGCGTGACGTGGATCAACTGTAAAAATTACTTTTTAAACGAGAATTTTATCTGAAAATAATTCTTTCAGGTTTTTTTTTATTTTTATACTATAAAAGCTCTTCCATTTGCTTTGTTATTGCACGGCAAGAAAAGTACTGCTGATTTTGGTGAACTTAGGCATAGAAATCCCATATTACCCTGCAGTCTTGTCGCATAGGCTTAAGCTTTCACACGACAACATTAATTGAAATAGCCGTATGAATGCAATTTCATCTGCGGCAACGTACATATGTAGGGACAGTCGGTGTGCATGCACCAGAGAAAATTGAGAGACTGCTCGTAGTCTAACAGAATGGTACCAACTTAGGGTAGTACAACTTCAATCAACTCCATACTAACACTTGCTTCTGTTTACATGAAGGGGGTAGGGAACGTGAAGCTGGTACAAAATATTATTATTATCATATCGGGCTGGTTTGATTCATTACCATTGCTGAATTGATGCAATTAATGATTCACAACGGTCTAAAATCAGACTGGGGAACCACATAAACATGAATTGAGTTCAAACCGGTCTGAGATTTTTGTTTTGAGCATGCATCCTTAATGAGTGGCATTGAAGCATTCCAAGGTGGTGGACAAAAGATAAACTGGATTTTTAGGGATGGTCGGTCTCATGTTAACACTTCATGCCAGTCTGAGTTTCCGACCAGTCTCATGTAAATAACATCACACAAGTCTGAGTTTGCACCGCTTTCATGAAATCAGGGTGTTACTGCTCCTGGGTCTCTGAGGATGTTGTTAAACATCCTTGAGAGCTGCTTGACTTAAGTCTCAACTTGACGGGGTGTTTTAATTTACATGACACCAGTGTGATTTTCATTCTGGTACAAGTTCATCCTGGTTCCTTCTTGTTTCTTTGTATCTGTCTACGTGATTGCAGCACAGTTTCTCATAACAGTGTGAGCCATACCTGTGTGAGTTCACCCCAGTAGAGGTACCAAATCAAAATTCTCATTCTGGTATGCAAACCCATACTGGTAACACATAAACATGGTATAACTGTTTGATTCATTCTGCACTAAGTTTTAACCATTTAGCCATCCAGAACAAACCTCACATCACCGTGAAACATGGATTTTGTAACTCAAGTGGGTATAAGGTTTTCGTGGCCCACCTGAATGGAAGTTTTAATGGATGTTATTGGACAATTTTACCCTTAGTTCAATTTTTATTTTCCTTTGAGAATAATAGGATTGCCAAATTTTCTTTGCCCAAAAAGGCTGTTTTAGTCACTCAGTCTTTTATGCATTTACATGACAATACAAAACAGATCATGGTCAAGTTCCACAGACTAAAAGGTAGATGGTTTACAGTGTAAATATCTGGTACAATTTGAATGATTTTAACACTGTTTAATTGTGCCTAATTACATGTATGTTTGACTGGGTTCAGAAATTGAATGGAATCAAACACAGTGGTAGGCATATTTTTGGTGTTTGACTACCAAGCTCAAATTAACCCGATCACTGCGTTCAATCCAGTTAAATTTACTGAACAATTAGGTTTCACAAGCTGGGATAATTATATGACTGATTTTACCTTCACTGTAAGAAAAGACTGCATCACTGATCACCACTGACATATACATGCCTAGAACAGATAAAAAAGGATCAGTGAAAACAAAAAATTCAGGGCTAAAAATTGGCAGTCGCCCGGTTGGCCAGTGGCAATTTAAAACTGAACAGGCCCACTATATGTTGAGGTTTGATCGCCTGACAGGTTACTAGGATTAAAAAATGCTACAATGTAGTTACAATAGTAATAATTATATAATAATAATTGGAGTACCTTTCTTTTCTTTCCGTTCCTGTAGTAAATTCTTAGTTCTTGGAGCGCAAAATTCAAAGCCATTCTGGAGTATTTACATCAATCCCCAATATATCAAGACGCCATTTTGTTTTATTGATTTGTGACTCCAGACTCACCCATTGTTCAATACTGTACTTTTTCCCATGTGATTATTGGCCAAATCCCTCAATAAAAGACTTACTTCTCATCCAGGTTGGGAGGGCTTTATTAAAGTAAATATGGTTTAATTTTTTTGATTTAGACTAGAGGAATTAAAAGCCACTTTATTTTGGCCAGGGAGTGGGCCACTAAGAATTCAAGAATACTAGCTGAACAGCAACCAGGCACTGCAGTTAATTTTTAACCCTGCAAATTATGGAATAATCGGCGAAAGTTGAGAAGATAATAATATACAAAATTACATCCACCTTCTTTTAACTCTATTAAATCTTAAATGGGTCTTAAACGTATTTTCCCAAGAGTGATCAACACATAATGTACCAGTCAAATTGAAGCTTCAACATGCCTCCCCCCCCAACTCTTGGACAACCCCCTGGGCATTTGAACTTTTGAAGATTGGCGTGTTCACTTTCCCTCCCCTCAGGGCAAAAAAGCTGTTCAAATGCCCCACCAATTAGTACTGAAATACCTTTCCTCAGAGACAAATATCGTGTTCAAGCAAACACTGTTCACACTTTTCAGAGAGAGATATCCTGTAATGACACCTTCAAACTACTTTAAAGACCCTTTTGAGAGAGGCGAATTCTATCTTGGAAATCCGTCAAACCCTGCAAAAACCGACAAAACTAACAGCGTATTACGCTAGAACAAAAGATAAATCTGGCTCAAATTCCCCACCCTTCCAAGGCGATGTTCAGATTCCCCCTCCCCGGGCACTATGTGCAGTCAAATGCCCGAGGTATGCCGGGGGGGGGGGGCGTTGGTGTTGAAGCTTCAATTTGACCAGTACATAACCTGGAATAAAAGCTACATATATACCTTATTCGAAATTTAAATATCTTTGTCATCAAAACATGCCAAAACTATAATCCAAAGTTTTGTATTTTGCAAGCAGTCCAGAACAGCCCAGCTAATCAACAATCGAGTGGGAAATGTCAACAATACTTAAATGATGCAACACAAACGAATTTAAGCTTATCTGTCAATATCAACATTCGGGAATGGCCTGGATTACTTGCTTTAAGCAAAAACTGTTTGAAATATTAATTTCAACAGCAACACTGTAATTAAGGTTTATTGAAAACAAAAAGGATGCTTCGTTGCAACTGAGTCTCAGAATAATTAATTTGGATCTGGCATCCGTGATAAAGAAAGATACATGTCTTGCAGATAACCGCAAGGAAACATCAAATTACGTATTAAGAAACTCGTGGATCCTTTCATAAATTAAACGTCACTCTTTTAAGCGGCTTTCAGGAATCTTGCAATTAAACTGAGCCCAAAAACCTAACTAGTTGCCAAAGAACTAGCACACACAGAGGCACAAAGATTTCAAACGGCTCTAAGAACATCAAACACTCCAAACAGTACCACAGCTTGAGGTTTCTCCCGGATCAATAGGTCAACCACGCAATTTACCGGCACAATTTCGCTGTGTCGCCTTCAAATCATTTTGATCAAAGGGACAAAGCTGTTACGATTGTACGTGAGCAAGCTCTATTTTGAAAGCTGGAATATTAATATAACTTCAACAACTAGCGGCAGTCATGCTTGGCCTGTCATTTCATATACTATCGAGAACAAGTTATAACAATTTACTGCCGTATCCCACCACGCCAGAGTTGTGAACGCGCTTCTAATTGGTCTAAAAACAATTATCTTGACAGCGCTTAAGTCATCGCTCGCACATGCGCTGAACCGTGAAACTCTGCCTTTAACCAAAAAATGACATATCATTTAAAGTCGGGTGAACAAAAACTACATCTGTCGACTGTTTAAAACCGGAATGAAAATTGAATTATTTAAGCACTGAAATAATGATAAATAAGAAACATCAAGCTAATGATCGATCGGAAGGGCTCTAAAAAGCTGTTCACTGAACAGGAATACGTACATGTAAATTATATGCTCAACTAAGTGTACATGTATTTCACAACAAAAGTCATGCACTTATAAAAATTACACCTACCTGACACTGTAGCCTGTTTGATTCGACAGTTGACCCAAATTTCTGAGCAATGCAGCGAAGAATGAACTGTTGTCCAAAGTGGAAATACAGGACGGACACCTTCAAAAACCATCCTTCCACCATTTGTACGAGATTGCCTTGTAGCCGCGCCTAAAAAGGGCACCAGTCTCCCTCAATAATCCGTGACATTGGTGCCCAGTACTCCGCGTGCGTGCAAATTCACATCCCTAAGCAAAATGAAAGCGATATTAGAAAAAAAAAAACAAATATAAACGTAGTTGGAAAGAGCATAGTCTGAAACCATACATGCTGATTCGTTTTTGCATTTATATTAAAACCTCACGAAACAGGGGATTATCAAAAGTTTAATTCAGGTTCATTTTTATTTCGTTTTTTTCAAAAGAAAAAGTAATAACGGTCGTTTTTAAATACCTTAGAAATAGGACTGGGAGAAACTAAGGATTTATTGAGCTTAATGCAGTTTTAAAGTGATTTGAATATTCCGTGCGCTCTGGTCACGTGGCCGATGACGTCACAACAATAAGGTTACCATGGACGTTACTTTCATGTGAAGTTCTATTAACCAGCCGAAGTTTGCTTCTCTCCGCCTTAGACTGCCATAGCTACAGACTCCTTACCAATCCCCTGGGAAATGCTCCTGTACAGAGCCACCTTAACTTTCAAATGCCAGATGTAAACTGGCAATTTCCAAATTGCTCATTCCAATGACCATCAGGGTACGTTATCTGCTTTTGAATTGATAGAAGCCTGTTCTTGCAGTGAGCTAAAACATCTTTTGTTGCCACAGTCACGTGACTGATGACGTCATCACCGTGACATTGATATGAGGGACAACTTTCACGCAGGTGTAAATAACACATGGTACAGCGTCCTCTTCGACCACAAGTTAACTAAGTTATTTAGCACTGAAAATTTTTCAGGTGCAAAGCATGCTGGGAAGGTTCTTATTATAATTATAATATTGTTTATAAAATCTGATTTCGTTGCTTTGGATTGTTGTGTCTTCTTCATACAGGGTTTGCTGGACAATTCATTACGGGACAGTACTGAAGGTTGGTGCAGCTAAATTAAATGACATTGCAGTTGTCACAAGAATTTTTATACTGAGCCAGACGATAACAAACACACACAAAAAAATATTTAACAAGTGAAAAACTTTGTTACTCCCGTTGGTGACCAGCATCTGCTGACGTTGCTGCTTTATGAAGCACAAGTAGTTAATATAATGAACCATGATTTTTAAGATATAACTGAGCTTTATGTTTCCTTTCATATAGCCTCAATTCTTAGCAACGACATAAATTACCAGGATGGCATTTGCGGTGCGCTTCACCTAATGACAACAACCCAAGAAAAATTTGGCGATATTCGAGGTGCTTTCCAACTAGCAGTATCACTGAAGATAGTAGACTTCAAGGTAATTTAAAAAAGTGCTTTTCGAATTTGCTTAGACCATGCATTTAATTTCAGCCAGAGATATATTTGCTGTTATTAAAAACTGGACTAGGTATATTGGATTTCTAGCATTTTGATTGGCTGAACGGAGCTAGGCTAGCAGCTCATATACCTGCTGCCACAAATATGGTCAATGAACACTCAACAACAAAGTGAGCTGAAAGTTTTTTCCTCGTGAGCAGCCCTACGAGAAAAATGGACGAGAAAAATCACTTGGCAGCGAATTTAAATTAAGCAGAAATTCCAACATCGTCACCAACAGCGTCGTCTAACACAAGTCAAAATTGTTTGAAGAAACTGTGCAGAAATAGAAATTTAAGCATTAAGCGTTGTGTTTACAATTAATTTCTTTCATCGATCGTCACGTCGATCATTGAAATTGAACACGGTAGGTTTTATCAGGAAAGCTTTCCACTTCCAAATATCAAGACAAGACATAAAATAAATACAGTGAAATGGGGCAGGAGCATTTAATAAAAACTATCACACATTCATGGCGAGTCGGTGCGAAAATCATGAAGCAGTCTAAACAAGTACTAAAAAAATACAGCGGCAAACTACCAAGAAGGAAGGAAGGGCGAGATTTTTTTCGCCTTTAACACGCAAAATTGACACTGGTTTACCTGCACTCGTTGTAGCTCTGTGTTCCAGCAGGTTCAAATGTTCAGATAGAAATCGGATGCCATGTAAACGGAGTTGAATCGCTTTTCCAGTTTTTTGAATATTGTTTTTAAGCTTACCATTCCGTCCGCAACCTCTAAACCGAGAACAACTGCATTTTGCACTTTGCATTTAACAAACTATGGTGGTGACTTCTAATGTTCCTCACTACAGTAATCTTGCTTTTGAGCTGCATGAAAATTACCTCTTCAAGTTCAAATTTGTTCTGTCTTCAGTTCGATGAAACACGCACATGATGGCTCCGTTGTGCGAACAGATTACAAACTTGTTCAGTTTCAACTCCAGCAGCTAATATGGTGAAATTGTACAGCTTCAATCCGCTTTGAACGATGATAACAACAATGTTTCCGGAAAAATCAAACATGTACCATATTTCAGAGCCAATAATTAGAAGATTTCTTTCCAAAACTTGTGCTACTTTGTTCACTTTCGAGCAGTTTTCATTGATTCATTCAGCTTTGCAATGAAACGCTACAACACTTCGCAAGGTTTTAGCGCCTTTTTCGTTCAGTCATGTGAGCGATTCTTGTTCCGTTTAAATTTCTTTTCTCATTTTTCCCGTTCTTTCTTGATTTTTTTTCTAATAGTAGTTAAGTTTTTAATAAAACAATTATTCTACTTGGGCTTGCTGGATATCAAATGATTATAACCAACTCGGCGCTACGCGCCTCGTTGGTTATCTATCATTCGATATCCAGCGCGCCCTCGTAGAATAATTGTTAATTATTGGCCAAAAGTCGTGGTCGTACCATGTAAAGCGGTCTATTTGTTTAGTTGTAAGCAACACGCATCGTGGTTTTCATTAATGCCTATTTTTATAAAGCAGTCCTACTCTGACATTTTTCAGGCAGCGAGAGCACATATAAGAAGACTGAGAGAGAAACTGGAACGTATTTTTCGAGAGGTGAGTCTTTGCAGCTCTATATTTTTAATAGGAGATCGTGTTTTCTATAATTGTTAGATGTCAAATGCTTTGTCAATTTTCAAAATCAAATTTTCCTGATGCTGCTGAAAGACATCTTCAGGAAATTCCGATCATTGAATCAGTTCTTTGTGACCCTCAGTTTAGAAACGCCCTTAAGCGACCTTCTCCCTTTATCTCCCTTTATTATCTTGCGATTACTGAATCCCGCGCTCTTATTTAAACAAGCTACATAGAATTTTTCAAGCTACCTGATCTCTTCTAGCTGATCACTTACGAGTGATTCATCTGTGTAACCGCATTTCCATTCTGACCCAGTTAATATCAGCCAACGTGATCTTAAACGATTGACGGAATACAGTATTTCTACAGTGGCAGCGAACATGAAATATTCTCTGATGGCTCTTCAATTTAATATATAGATTTAGCCAAGCCTAAAAGCGGAGCCCCCCTTTTTGTTTTGTCTGTTTTTTTTTTCTTTTTTTTTTGTTTTGTTTTTGCTGACAGTTATTAATTTGTGAAAATACTCTCATTCAAGTCGTTAAATTAAAAAAAAAAAAGAAAAAGAAAAAAAAAAAGAAAAAATGCCTGCTCCAGCTGAGTGCCGAACCCGGCTCGTCAGCGTGAGATGCCGGTGACTAGTCCACTAGGCCATGGGCGTTTACCTTTTTTTTAGAAGTTAATTTTAATACTTATTTCTTTCTTCGTGACGAGCTGCCTATCAGCATGAAAATGCTGGTGTTTTTCCAGGCAAAATGTGTTCGAAACGCCGTAAAAACCATGGTTGTGGACAGAAAAAACCAAAAAGCACTAGCTCTACTATATTTGGCGTCGAAACCGCGGCGAAAAGCTGCGAACTCAAGCGGTGTGCCGACCTAGTTTGAGCAGAACCGACGAAGCAAATTTGAACTTTTTGCCTGAACCTTATCGCTTAATTTCTTTCGCCTAAATTGAACTTTTCCCCTTCCACCAAAAAGGCAACTGAGTGTCTTTTGAGCTTTTTTTTCCCATCAACAAATTTGTTTTTGACTTTTGTTGTCTTTGCTTGTTTTGCTACAACGGGGTCAACATGCGATTTCGCGCCAAAAACACACGGGATTCAGCACAGGGTTATATCCAGTGTATGAAGTGTATTGGTAGCCCTCTGGTGCGGACGGACGGACGTACGGATGTACGGACGTTCGGATGTACGGACGTACAGACGGACGGTCACGTGACTATTACGTCACTACCAAAATTTTTTGGCTTGATAGGTTACCAAATTTCCTTAGCATTAGAGCCCCGCTGACGCGCTAGCGCGCTGGCTCCGCTATTAGGCAGTTATGAAGGCCCTTAGTCCCATAAAATTTTACTCTCAGCTATTTTAACTTGGTATTTTTTTCTACTCGTCTCGCGGACGATCGCGTTGATTTATTTTGTCTCCTTACTTCGGGTGTATAGATGAATCAAGACCGAGAATGAATCTGAAGTTCGGTGACTTAGCAATCGCATATTCGCTATCAATCTTTACCTCGTGATTGAAAGGGAACCCGACCAAATAAGTGTTGGTGTGTTTCCCTGTAAAGTACTAGCTTCTTTAATTCTTTGTCCTTCAATTTAATGATACTCCTTTATAGATAGCCTGTTAGAAAGGCTACATGTCGGGTGTTTTTATGTATGGGTTCAAAATTCTCGTTAAATAAAAAATGAAAGCATTTTCTTCCTCAAAAAAACTTTTAGAACTCCAAGAAGAAGATATGAGGTGAATTATTGAAAGGGTAACAAAACATAATCAGTTTGTAATGGTTTCTGATGGATACAAAAAATTAAAAAGCCGCCCAAGTTTTTTCAAGGTTCATTCCGTTTTCACTCTTACCAATCTGGAAAAAGGCAGTTGTCCATAGTTTTAGTGCACTAGTAGAGTAGTTTTGGACCATTATTTTGGGTCTTCATCAATAATTACCTGCCTTTCGGCTTCTTCAGTTATAGGTAATATTTGCATTGAGCCAGTTCTTGAATGGTGCATCAGAATCTAAATAGTCATTTTATTTCTCTTTTTTCAACTATTTTTCAGGATGCAACGCTTGTTGATAAGTTACGAGATAATCTGATGTCCAAGGGATTTGACTATTTTACAAAAGAACAGTTTAAAGAGGCAGCTGAATTTTTTACTGAAGTTGTTCGGCTTGTTTGCCAATTCCAATTCGTTCCTCAGGCCCATCTATATAAAGCTCAATGTCACCTAAAATTGGTAAGTTCGCTTGTTTGTTAACGTTGAATAATAAGAAATTGTTGGTACGATGGAGAAAATGATTCCCGGCTTATCGCAGTCGCAAAGTATGCTCAGATACATTCAATAACAGGATCCCAAGTGTCGCGTAATAAATCGGGACTTCGATAGGACGTGATAAACCATTTGTATTCACTCGAAACTTTCCCTGGTTTAATCAACAGTAGCATTATTGATTTGTGCTCAAGATTTTTTTAACCCTTTGTGGACCAAATTTATTTTCAGGATTTTTGTAAATTTTCAACAAGTTCTAGTCAAATTAACATATCTCCAAAACCATTTAACATATTTTGATTATTTTTTCAAAGAATTACTTATCAGGAAATTGTCCTACTTTAACGCTTAATGTGCTGTCAGAAAACGTCATACTGACGTCATAGGATTAGTTAATATTTAACTAACTACACAACATAAGCTGTCACATGAATGTTTATGTCCAAAATACTCAGAGATGACAAGCTCAAAAAATCCCTTATATGTCTCATTATTTTCTACAGTGTCTAAGAATTATTTTGATACATAATTTACCTAGAAAATGTATCCACCAAAAAGCGAATAAGCCACCTTAAGTGATCCAGGTAGGTCTTCTAGCAACAACTAAACATCAAATAAACAGATGCTGAAGCAATAATCAGTTTTCTGGTGGCTCCAATTTCACGTATTTTCAAATGTGAAACATGTAGGATGGTTTCAGTCTTCTTCCCACGTCAGATAACTGCTTTCATCTTAACTTCTTTCGTGGATTCACTTTGGTTGTATAATTCCTCATACCAGCCACTGAAACAGCACTATTCAAGGCAATTCAAGGTCTCAAACACGTTCCAATAACATTCTTTGAAGCCTTCGATACTGAACTCGGGACTGTCACATGGAATATCGAAGTTTGCATCAAAATAGTCGACAAGATCTTTCAAAATATGGACTCAATTACTCTTTGGCATGCTGTTCAAACATTGCTGTCGATGGAAAGTCGAAAATTTTGGGGGAAAGTCCTCCAGAAACGGGAAGATTAGCCAGAATGAAAGCTACAGGCACTGTAAACACTAAAAATGGCTGCGCGAGCCTGGTAGGGAGTATGCACGATCGCTGCTGGCCTAAATACTGCAGTCACCATAGGTGTCCGATATATCGGACACTGGTCCACAAAGGGTTAAAGGTAATCTATTATCTTTGAATACAATGTTCACGTTTTCAAACATAGATTTCTGCAAAATACTTATAACTCTATGCATGATTAAGTCTGTGATAAAATCTAAAAAATCTTCTGGTCAAAACAGTACTAATACTTTGTGGACCGCTGATTGTTCAGTTGCCAGCCATTTTTTTGTCAGTAGCTTTTATTAATCGAGTGACATGGTTAATTGCTACGGACGGAATCTCAATAGATTAATTTATTTTCCTTTCTTTTGCAGGACGAGTACGAAGAAGCCAGGGAGAGCTGTATGTCCGGTTAGAATCTAGAGTTGCACTGAATATCTTGCTCTTAACTAATTATTAAATAAAACTGGAGCACTAGCCAGATGCATTTATTAGGAGGAGGTAACCGAACCCAAGGAAAGGAACAGAACCTTTTTCGTTACTTCAAGACAAAACTGAACTGCATTACCAGTTGCCATTCCATTGGTTGTGATCTTATCAAGGAAGAAAGTAACTCAAGTAAACACCCAGAGACCTTTTCGGTCGCCTGAATCTGACTTGTTTACGTTTTCAATCGTTGCGCTTTTACCAACTTCTGAGTTTTCTTCTGATTCAGTTTGTTTACCATGTAACTGTCTCCAACAGCCACAATATAAACTGTGCAGCTGTACATTTCACGTATAACTGTGTATGTAAGCGTCCCCGAGGATGTCAGTCAGACGGCAGAGTTAAGCAGTGTTTAAGGCGGTTGAGAAACATCTTTAAGCATGCATGTGCCACCACACATACCATTATATAGCTTACTATGAAATACCCGAGAGTGACTTGACGTTTCAGTATTCGCACTGACCTTAAGACTTTGCATGTATACACGAAGTGGGTGGGGTATTCACGAAACAAAGCAATGTATCTAATTTATTCCTTACCACTTAAATATATGGGAATTACAAACAAACAACACCAAACAAGAAAGTTTACCTCTTTTTTCATGTTTTTAAAAATTTTCTAAAAATCACCGCACTCTAGAGGGAAAAAATGGGGACGTTTTCCAAAGATCAGTCTGTGGGTCATTCAAACGTTCTTTCGGAAAATTGCTCAAGATCCTCAAGGATGTTCCGATGATGATGGGGCTTAGTCCACCACCACAGTTTACCGTATCCATCCATGCAACACCGCGACGATCACAGGATACCACATAACAAGCGACGGCTTTCCAGCTTTCTGATTGGCTGTATTCTCCAAGGCGTAACATAAATCTTTGGAAATTATACAGTGCAAAAAGAAACCACTGCGAGAACGGCTTCTTTTATTTTCTATATGTGACGAATTTCCTTGAAAATACTGATTTTTTTCCCTTGTGAAAAGAACAGTTGCGCTCGTCTTTGTTATTCAGACTTAATATTAAGTGTATCGTGTTTAAACATGAGATAGCGTTGTGAGATATGTAATGCAGCTTTGCTAATAAATGCTTCTTGCCAGTTTTAGAACGAGACCCAGATAATAAAGAAGGGAAAAATATTCTGGAAGGAGTTAACGCCATGATCACAAGAAAGGAAGGCAAGAAAAAAGGCCAAAAAAGGAAAACGAAGAAAAAGGTTTGTATTTGTTTTTATATATGTTTTAAGCTGATATCTAACAATTTCCTGAATAAAAAGCTGATGAATTTGAACTAAATGATCGACTGACTGACTGACCTACTGACTGACTGGCTGACTAATTGATTGACTGACTCTTTGACTTAACGACTGATGGATGGCTGGATGGATGGATGGATGGATGGATGGATGGATGGATGGATGGATGGATGGATGGATGGATGGATGGATGGATGGATAGATGGACGGATTTTGATTGACTCGTCGCGTTACTAATTGACCAAATTTTTGTTTTTTCAGATATCCAGCTCTCCAGTCCTTGCAGAACCAGTTATCTCCGATAAGAAACCTGTAGGTTTTTCATATATTGACTAAAGAGCTATACGGGGACTGCTTCATATTTGAGTGGCAAATAAACGAAGAGGAAGTAACCACTATTCAGTTATACGACAGTCTCTAAAAAAGTTAATTCTTAATTCTTCCCAATTCAGAAAAGACATGATAATTTGACATACATTGTTTTTTTTTTCCGCACAACAAACACCTGCAGCTGGATTAAAACAAAACGGAAAACAAACAAGCAAACCGGCCCATGTTTTCTTTTTCTCTTTTTATATCGTCAACGAGGAGAATAATTTGTAAAGCCCTCCCGTTTTTTTTTTCTTGTACAGCGGACCAATTCCAAAGACGGAAATATATAATATATTTTTTAGATATTTTATAGATATCGCAATAAAACAACAGCCGATTCGTTCTCTAGAACTAGGTGTGTTTTCAACAGAAGGACATCTTGAAAGAGTTTCCTCTTTTGTTATGATATAGGTGATGAACAAGAAACAAAGGGAGTATGAGGAACACCGGCGAAGGAAGGTAAATAAGCGCGTCTTCTGGGTTAAAGGATCATAGTCAGGCACGCCTTTGTTATTGTTTTGATCTGAAATTTGCGATCAAATTACTCGTCGAACGTGACAAAACGTCAACAGTTCAACTGGTAAAAATATAAATTGTAGCCTGAAGCTGAAATTTCTTCGCTTGGTTTTGATTTTAGTGCCAGTAAAAGGGCTTTCGATTATTTTCAGCGCATTTTGGCGGCTGTCTAAAAACCAAGGACTCAAAGAATGTTTGTGTTCGTAAGTCGGCTAGCCTTCCAGTCCGCCGGCTACCCAAAAGCGAACTATATTCAGCGAGCGCTCGCGGAATATGATTTACAAGCGAATCTAGAATCATAAAGGTTTGGAATCTTGTTCAATTGGGTATTCTTGACTTTTCCATAGCCACAAAACACAAAAGGCGAATGCATCGAGGGCATAAATGTTTCCAAAGCTCACTCGATCACGCCGCTGTGATCATCGCTCCGAACCGCATTTAGTTTTAATTAGCGCTAGATAAAGCGAGAACATTTCACATTCCTTTCAAATAGAAGAAACTCTTTTATCAATAGTTTTTATTTCTTTGTTATCCTCGCACGGGATGGATATTCATTTCAATTTTCAAAATACATGAATTGCCATGAAAACAAAATGTACTGCAGCTTAAGCTAAGGTGTCGACTGCGGCTAACAGATCTGATTTACAAAGTTTCTGTTCGCAAACCATTCTTTCTCCTCCTTTTCTGCAATTCCAGGGATTTATAGCTTATGGAAAAAGTCAAAGTGTTGTTCTTAGGCATCGAAGGCCTTGAAGCTTTCGCTTTAGCGTCGCTACCGGCACTGCAGAGCGAGTCCTGTCGTCACATTTAAAGACCAAAACATTTCAGCGCGTGAAGAACCTGAAGACGCGTTCCGTAATGAAGTAAAATGTCGGCGAATAAGCTTGACCAGTATTTCAATCTATTGGATATCTTTTGCTTGACTAGTGCGATAACCAAGAAGGTCCTTGAATAATGATTTCTTTCATAAGCTTGACTGTCTTGGTACTGCCGTGCGAAGGAGAGCATAAAACCGCTTTGAGTCCTGGCGTTGTGTCGCACATTTCACGAGAAAAATAGCAAACAACCACAAAATAACCGGCCAGATGTAACTGCTATTAATTTTTTAAGGCCAAGAAAGTAAATGAAGGCCCAAGCTGGCCGTATTGGTGCAGATGTAGCCAGATTTCAATTCACTGTGAAAAAAATCCTGATTTTAGATGGCATAGAAAATGGCGGATTTCTCACTCGATGCGCGCAAAGCACTGTGGGTGACTAGGATCCTTTAATGGCTCTCGTTACTCTGTTGTGATATAAACGTGAATTAATTGGTGAGTTTCAAATATCTTTCCAAATATTTGTCTAAAATGTTCAACATATGCATACAACACAACGCTTTGAAAAATTTGAAAAATGCAGGCAATGTTTCATTACATAAACCATTATCTGATAAATCTGACGCCAAGCTTTTTGAAATAAAGATGCTTTTGATAAATCATAGGGTACCGGCTTATCAAAATACATGACCTTAAAAGTCCGAAAGAAAAGGAAAGATCTTGCAGAACATTACTTGGCGCCTGAGGCCTTTGGCCCCAGGAATCATTGAATAAAAGACGATGATTCCGATTTGATTGCTAACATTTTTAATACAAAATTCTATTCAAGCTACTGTGCTACCATCAAAGGCTTTTCTTCGTTGTTGAAAATACCCATTTGTTCCCAATTTTGTCTGTATCTTAACGTTGGTTTTCACTAGCAACTTTACCTAAAATTTGTTGATTCGATATTTCCACGGCAGCCACATTTTGACAAACCATTTTTTTTTTCGAAATTTCATAAGGATTTTAACTTTTTTGTCGTCACTTTGATATTGCTATTCGAGTCTGATTGTAAAAAAGCCTCAAGGTTCTTGAAGGTATGGAAGAGGAATGCAACATCCCACTATCTGGAAACACTGTCCCCATTATGAAAAAGAAAAAAAACCTCTCTGAATAGGGTTCATACTTCACCTCATGTTTCTCTTCCGATTTTTCGTGTGAGGGTTGTCATTATTGCCCCGTGGCCTAGAATTAAGTGTGGTTGTTGTAGTGATCGGGTAGTACGGTTGAATGCAGCTTTTAACTTATACTGTACGAATTTTTTTATTTACAGGAATTAGAGGAAGTAGGGAAGGACATCAAAGACAAAATTAACAAAGATCATGAAAAACAACAGCAACAACAACGAACCGAGGTAATAGCTCTAGAATGTATTTGATGATGGTTGTGATAGCCAAGCTGTCGTTGTTGAAATTAGTTGAAATTAGTTCTTCCCTCGCGAAAAGGTGATCTACTAAATGACCTTGAGCAGTGATTTTCTACAATAATGATCCGTCAATCGAGAGTCCAGTATTTATTCGTCGTGAAGGGTGGCTTAAAGAAGTCATCCCTTCTTAATTAAGTCAACGACCATAAACTGTACTTCTTTTGCGCAAAATATATAAAGTTACTTTTTTCTTCCTATAAAAATTGTTCTGAACACAACCTGCGACACTCCTCTATGCAAAATCCCACCTGTATTTCACAACACACTATTAAATGCACTGTACAAATGAACTATTTTATGCAAACTTCAAATGTATTACTGTGCGGCTCAGTTAAAAAAAGACCAAAAAATACAAAAAACCCGGGATTTGTCACTGGGGGAATCTATTTATAGCGCTAGGCCTTCAAGTGATGTGTTTACCTTCATTGTTATAGAAAAATGCAGAAATGGACAAAGCAAGACCATTGCCATCTTACGACATAACAGCAGGTATTGAAAAGATTTACTGAAACAATAAAAAAGTTATACAAGCATAGTTAAGCTATGTATCGTTTTATGTATTGGGGACCTTTCAGTTGGGGAATTAGCCTTAATCGGAAAACTTACACGCAAACTTATACCTCCAACGTAGTACAAAGGGATGGCTACAATATTGCGTTACAATGTTTTTCAATAAAAGTCCTGTGCTCTACAAGATAATGTTGATGTTATGGATAATGGCGCTGTTAGGGACCTGAGACGTAAATTGCAATACCTATGATCGTACTTGTGACGTAAAAATTCAAAATTCATAAGTTATCGAAAAAGTGCGTCGTGCAGTCGTATAACTAAAAATTACTGCTTTTAGGAGAATTTTATAGGAATTTGAAAAACACGCATTTTTATTGAGAGAAATATTGAATGGCTTACTTATGACGTATTATCTCGTAACCATAGCAACCTATTCTTTCAACACTTTGCCAAGGATACTACTGAACACGGCAAGTGCCAACAAAAGATCGTCTTGGAAAAATGGGAGAATTACCTTATGGAGATTTGTCATCCACTCCTCCCCCCCCCCCCCATCCCAGCCAGAAAACTCAGTTGAGAATAACAACAGACGGCTGCCATAGGTACCTTAAATTGAGCCTGTCACATGACTATACATGTTGTTAGACAAATAATTTTTCATTAAAAAGAAGACAATCAAAAAAGTTTGAAAAAACAGCCCAACAAAATGTGGTTGCCTTGGAAACGAAAAATTTGATGGACAGGGACTTCTGTCCACACCAAATTGTTTCAAGATATAGTTTAGTAAACGTCACCAAGTTTGGTGGCTTTAGCTTGCATGATCGCATGGGGCCGAGTAAAATACATGATTAATATCACGTGTGTTTTCAGAAGCTGCAGAAATCGACCAAGTCGCGAAGCGACTAAAAACACCAGTGATATTAATCCTTAATTTTACGAGGAAACATGTGATTACTTGTTTACAACAGAGACGGGTAAAATTTCGGTTCTAAGTAGGAACCCATTTCAACGTTCAATCTTCAATCAACCGTGCAACGGATGAATGAGCTGAATGAAATTTTATTTTGACACAACGGCGCAAGCGCACTGAAAACCAAGCCTGTCTACAAGCCTTTTGTACAAATTGATAAAATGAAATGCTCTTTTAATTTCTCAGGTATATTTTGAAAAACGTTAATTTAAGAGTTACTGCTCAGAGAGTAAGAGTCTTCGATAAAGATTCGCTTTTATCCCACTGATGCTTGAGCTTTCTGAGCTGAATTATCAACGGCAATGTTCAAGGTGATGCGGCAATCATGATGGCTGAAGTTGTAAAACCTGTCCTGGCGTACTGGACGCTGTAAATGCTGAGGAATTTGCTGGATATAACTGACTCAGGGCGCTTCTTTGATAAATATGGACGACCGTTGTCGATGAAGTTGGAGATACTTTGCTGCTTTCGCATTTTTCTTCATATCCCGTGGCAAACATTTTCAGTTTAACCAGTCAGGTCTTGACGTTTAAGCCTCCTTGCCTTATCTTTGTCAGACTCTCGGCGAACGTGAGGAATTCGTTTCTTTCGTCATCTCGTTCAAGTAAAAAATCTTCTACCTTCATCTGGTGATAGTCTTGACGCCGTCGAATACCAAAGCGCTGTGACATTGGCGACCACATTGTCTTTATTAGTGGACATAGACACTTACCGCCAAGCTGGCCGACTCTTCCCAAGAGAATCCCTTTCTTTTCTTTCGTCAGGCTTTTAGATCGGTTTGGACACTTTTCTTTTCCTTGCTCGGTGAGATTTCAGGCCTTTTCTTGTAGGACTTTCATTGAATTTATGAGTTCTCTATCTCGTAGAATAGATTTTGGGTACGACTTCGACTTACCCCGCCCCCCCCCCCCCCCCAGTTGCCGCTTGCATCACTTTTAACTCAGCGAATCTGGCTCGTAGTCATCTCCGTTTCCTAGACTACGAGCAGTCTCTCTTTCCGTTCAAGGATAGTCGAGCGAAACGAACAGGCGAGCGAGTGCGTGCGAAAATAGCCTACCGCACTGTTACGTGAGGCGTGTGTCAAGCCGAGTGTAGCGAGCCGCAAATCGCTTGCCGCGTTGATACGTGGGTGTATCGAGCTACACTCACGTATCAACGCTGCAGGCGATTTTCGCCCGCGTCACGTAACAATTCGCGCTCACTCGATTGTTCGTTTCGCTCGACTATCCCTGAGCGGAAAGAGAGACTGCTCGTAGTCTACCGTTTTCCTTTCGCAACTCGGCATAAAATTGTCGAGGGCTTCGATGTCGCACTCTTCGAGATTTTGTTTCTGTTCTTTCATTCGCCCACTTCACGAACACGTCTTTCCAGTACTCCGTGCTCTTTTTAGTGTTCTCAGTTTTACTCTTCAATAAAATCATCGTCTACTTTTTCGAAATGAGACGCCATTGTCGCATAACAGCATCAAAACAAAAACTTTTGCCACAACTTTTATCCCTAACCCTAAACCTGTAAACGTGTGGGCAGTGTGGTATTAATAGGGTTAAAATGCTTCATGTTAGGGCATGATTTCAACACAAGTGATTTACTAAGATGAAAGGATTGACCCAATACAATCATTTTCAAAGGCCGTTTTTTCCTCTAGGACGAGCTGGTTAATTGTGTTTAATTTCTATCTTGTGTATCTTTATTCTTTGACTATTTTTTCAACTTTGAAGCCTTGGATGCTACGGGCTCTCCAAGAAAAACTACCGATAACCAGACGACAGTGCAAGGTATTTTATCTTAACCCTGGTTTTCAGTAGCGACGCAAGTGCAAGTGCAAGCACGAAAATGCGCGCAAACGCTGAGGAACCCAGGTGCATGCACGAGCGTCAAAAGACTCTGATGTTGTGAACTTGTGCATGCGAGCTTCTAAGTGTTTGAATGGACTCATATGCTTGAATTGCGCATGGGCATGTCCTGTGTCGTAAATGCAAACAATATTTTGCCATATTTTACCAAAAGTACAATAGCAATCTCGTCTGGCAGAGCTAGGTTACAGAAAAATACATGTAGCAATTGATAGATGAGTACACTTTTTGAAGAAATTTGAAAAAGGTAACCTGTAATTCACTATGGCTATAGTTTCAGCCAACGTCTCATTAAAGGGAGCTTGAGAGGAGAAGGAGCAAAAAGGACATTTCCGATGAAAAACACGGTGACTTTTATTACTGTGACATAAATGTGCACGTGAAGCTGCAACAATACGTGATGGGAGGCACAGAGTTGGTTGGTTTCTGAGATCAGTGATCCTATATTGCCTAGCTGATCTCATACTATGAATTTCACCTATTGCCATGTCATACCAAGATAAACAACATATCTTCTGACGCTCCATATTCCACTTATCTTTATAGCTGTCAGCGTTGGTGGTGCAAGACCTAAGCAAAAAAGGATGAAAAACACACCTAAACCGGTCAAGGACAGAAAGGGTATAACAAAACGTAAGACTGAAACGAAATTTGAAAATATTTAATAACATGCAACTTGTTTCTGCTTGGATCTTAGAATAAATGTACTATTTTAAATTCATAAATGCAGTGTGATATAGTTCACTATCCCGATATTGGATAAAATAGAATGAAGTAATTGACTTTTTGCCTCTGATAAGTTCTTGTTTCTACTTCGGCTGATGCTGAAAGACGTTCTATCGAATCATGTTTTGTAATAATGGATATTTTTTCTTGTTTAAACATTTTAATCTGATATTATTCTTGAACCTTTTTTCCAGAACACAAAGTTGTCAGATCTAATAAAAGTGATAAGCTTGCAACTAACACAGGGTCCTCCGAGCATTCAAACTTACCTTCACCGCCCATCCTAACACCAAGTGAAAGGCTTACTAGACGAGCGGTTTCAGATCAAGACTGGTCACCCTTTACAAGCCAAACAGAAGCTGGGTCAAGCAAACCTGAGGATGGCTGGACATTGGTGATGTCTAAAGGGTACCAGCTGCGCGATAGCGCTTCGCATCCCAATGGAAAGCCCTTTCAGAGCATCGATTTCTTCCATGTAAGCAAAAGCCGTAGTTTTGACAGTGGCCAAGAAGTAAAGCATATTAATAAAACTGATGTGTCTGCACAAGTATTTGGAATGCAGGAATCTACGTCTCCAGGTTGGTCATCGTTACCGGGACCTTCCAATGAGGAAGATACAATTCGTATACAGAGTTCAAAGGAATCATCTTTCGACGACAGTGATAACTGTAGGGCACTTCGATCAGATGGAAACTTCAAACGAAGTGCAGTGAAAGAATCTGCTTTCAATTCTGTGGTGATTGTAGATAATACGGCTAACCATCAGCCATCGTGGCCCTCTGGAACGACTGAAACAGAACATTTTCCCAGTCGTAAAAAAATACCATTTGTTACGAAAAACCAGAAACCCTTTATCGATCGATATGCTTCTTCTTCCTCTGGACTTGCAGCATCAAAGTTGCCTGCATCCTCCGTCCCGCAGTGTCTTCAGCCATCCGCAACGAACAGGAGAGGTGGGTTTGAAAATACGCCTATATCACAATGGAAAAGTCTTGAGAAAATTTCTCCTCTGAAAATGCATCAAACCTTGGAGTTATCTAACCCAGCAGAAAGTCCTACCTTGGCTACAAAGACTCAATCAAGACCGGATTCAGTTATGCCAGACTTTTCTAACTCCGGGAATCAGACAACACAAAGTACATCACACAAACCGCCAAGAGAGGTCGTTTCTCTTTGCAACCATTTTCTACAAGATCGCAAAACTCCTCTTCAGCCCCCATATAGGTGTTTCAACTGCTCAAAGCGTTCTAAGTTTGTGTTTGGAATTTGGCAAAGCTCGAAAAGGGAATGGCAGGTGATGAGGCCCTACCCAAAGAATATTAACTTTGAAACTCCTTTCCAAATCTGCTGGCGCTACAGGAATAACGAAAAATGCCGAGAAAGCTGCACGTTTGCGCATGGCGAGGAGGAATTAGCGCTTTGGACCACAGAAAGACAAGCAGGTACAAATGCGTTTTATTTTGCCTTCCCTGGATAACACACTCATAATTTATTTAGCAACTAACCAACGGCTGGAGGGTGAAATGACAACAGACAGGAGGCCGAGAACGTTGCTGACTGCTAAGTTTTACCTATCCATGCAGGCTTTACTATAAGACATAGTGCATTACAATCGAGTGTTTCTTTGCCTAACTTTATTTTAATACTAACTTTATATTATTGCCTTATCAGGAACACTGAGTAAATTTGATTTTTACAAAACGGTGTTTAAATAGAATGGCTATGATAGTGAGATTTATATAGGGCATTTTCTATTTAACATGTTCAAATGTACTTTACTACAACTAAGAGGTAACATCGGACGTCAGTAAAGGCGCACATGTCAATTCAACTACTTTCAGTCATTTTGTGATTTCACCCCACCCACCCATTTCATAACGCAACGTTAACACACCAGACCACAACAATGGAGACTACGTGCACTAGTCTCGTTAACGGTGAGGTGGGTTCCAAAATTCTTTAAAGAAAGTTAATGTAATAGACTCTGAATTGGCAGCGGTACGCTCGTATATCAAGTTTGACTTTAAAAGGTCACGAACTATTTTACATGAACGGTTTTATTTTGATTTTTTGCAACTCCTCCGCCTTTGTTTTCCCCGAAAGCCTGGAGCAAATCATTTTTTATTCCATTTATCATGCATTAAACGATCCCGTTTTACACTTTTTTTTTCTACAGATCGTGTTTCTACGAGAAAAATTCCTTTCCTTAGTTACCCACAGGATGACCCCTCTGGGGACGTCAACCGTAGGCCCCAGGAACGCATTCAGGGATCGTTGACAATTCATGACACAAGACAAATAAAGCCCCGACCTCCTCCAGATGGTGTTTACAATGGAAACTTCAAATTGTGTAAATGGTATAGTACCAGTGTAGAACCATTTTTTGTTACAAACTAGTGTTAGATCGTAAGCAGGATTTGGCTTTACATTTATGCCTTTGCTTTGTTTGTTATATTTTAGGTGGAAGTCTCGTCTCATGTGCAGAACTGGAAGATGGTGTACGTTTGCTCATGGTTACGATGAACTGCGATCATGGAAAGAGAGCGTGAAAAAAGATCAGAAAAATGCTCCAGTGGCGAAAGAAGAAAAATCAACATGCCAAACAGAAGAGAAGATTGAGATCTGTAGAAACGAGGTACTAAACCTTGTGCGACGTACCTTGAAGAGTACAATGTGGAAGATACATTTCCTCACTCGTCAAGTTTGTGTCTTTAATTATAATTATCGGAGCTCTTTCTCAACAAATTCGTAAATGATGATGATGATGATGATGATGATGATGATGATGATGATGATGATGATAATGATGGCGACGACGACAACGATGACCTCTCTATTGCAATACAATGTAGCTATTATCTTAAGCATTGTATTATAACATACGTGCACAACTCTTTGGTAACTGACTTCCGATACCGATGTGTCTTAAACATGTCATCGGACCTGAGTTTGTTTACCTTTGGCAGATGAGTTTTTTTTTTTTCTTAAATCAATTAAACAAACATCATTTGGTTTTCCTTTGTTTACTAGATGGTTTACAGCCTCCCCGGTGTAGATGTTTCAAGTGATAAACCTTCCAAGGTGCAAATCCATCTTAGTGGTGACGAGAGACACCACACCTATGAATGGGTATTCTCTGTCACATTTGAGGTAAATGAACTGTACGAATGACGTTTGAATTCGAAAACACTTGTATAGTGCATATCCATCGGTTTGCTCGATTTTTTTTAAAGCATATATATGACACCTTCCATCCCGCGCATATGACAAAGAAGGAAGTATGACAAACGACATTGATTTGGTAATCCACTGTCTTCTAAAAGAATACAATATTTATGTTCATTACACTGCTTTTTGGAACTGGGTTTTAAAGTTGTTAGTAGTACTACTGACTAATTGGCTAGTCACGTAAACTGAGTGTCAGATTGGAGACGACAAAAACCTGGCCATCTGGATGTGCTGTCCACTGCACCTTCCCCCTTAAATCTATCGGCTATGCTATCTCTCTGTCTCTTTCTTCAAACTCTATAATAATTATTTTTTGGTTAGTTTAAATCGAAGGCGCGGTGGTGTGGTGTCTAGGACGAAGGACGTTCGATCGGACTGTCCGCATCCGAGAATCGGAGGAAAGATGGTTCGAGGGTGGAATTTGCATCGTGTCAGGTTGTTTCTTATCTAAAGGGGGGTGGGGTGGGGGGAAGTAATGCTACTAGCTGCATGCTACAGAGACCGGAGCTAAGCACTGGCCCTATTGGCCGCTTGCGCCCCGTGTTCGACTGACCTTACCCTGTGAAACTAACCAGTAGTTAAAAGTTCAAGTCTCCTACATTATTAATCACTCGCTTTTCTGCTCATAAATGGTGCGAATTTCCCTGAATCTAGTTCTTTTACATGGTGCGATTCCTTTGACAAAGCTTTACTAACTGACATTGTCTGGTTTCGCTACGTTACAGATAAGTGAAGTTGGCGTGCTGAGGCAAATTGATCTTACTCATCGGTATCATGACTGCTATCGACTGACAAAGGTACAAGGGTTTTCATGCGACATAGAGATATTTTCAGGAGTACCGACAGACCGATGGTCTTACAAGCTTCCAAGTTGGATTGATGTAAAAACAGGCAAAATGAAAGTTAATGTTTCCGTTTCCTTTCAAATTGCATCGTGGACGTCTGACCGGACTTTTACCCAGTGCCTCAAGTTTGACTTTGGGAAGAAGCCCTACTTATTACAAGGGATAAACGTAGACATAGCGAGTAAGGAAGCCTTAGACGCAATTTCGGCGACGCGAGAAAAACTCAAGCTAGATTCCTGTGTGTGGACAGAGGGGTCGGTGGAGGTTGTAGCAGCGTTGAAAACTACTACAATGAATTATCAGAATAGAGAGTTACAAAACATATATAGGCTGCCTGTGAGGATTGAGAACGTAGTTTCAGCGCAAGTGATTGAAGTAGACATTACCGCAAAAAACTACCAGCGAGTGATGCATCAACTGCTTTTCACTGAAGAACTCTTTATGAAAAAGGCGATTTCAAGGTAAGTATCAGATATTTCATCATAACAATAGACATACAAACAATTCCGCATGAATTGATATCTATGTATATACATTATGTTACGTAAGGTAACATCATTCATCGATAGGCGAGGAGAATATATAAATGTTTGAAAGAACATTTTCCGTGACTGGGATGTGAACCCACGCCCCCTCAACCGTTTTCCAAGTTGACTTTGTGTCGTGCATCATTAATTTGATCCTTAAATTCGCTGCAAACGGAGTTTAAGGTGTCCACTACCTAAATTTCTCGAGAGGCCCACACCTCAAGCCACTGAACCACCTTTTCGATCTCAGATATATTAAGGACTGGGTCTGCAGGCATCTGATCTAAAAAGTAAGGGGGTGGTCTATTTTCGAAAGAAAACATGAGATATATATGAGACTTGGCAATGGCCTTTATCCCGTTTTTATAGTATTTTGACAGTTACGTTTCCATGGCAACACATTGCGTGACCAATTAAGTTTTACTTCAGGTTTTGTACTGTAGGGCTTCTGCACACTAGGGAAAAATACGTTTCCCTGGCATTTCCAGTGATTGCGTTTCTACCTTTTTGAGGTACTTTCCAAATGTAACTGGAAAGGTGGTCTCCCTACCCTGGATGAGGGTGTTATGGCTGTTGCGTGACAGCAAAATCATGCCATTTCAATGACCACGTGACCTGGACACGCCTTCCAGTTAACTTCATGTAGAACGTAACGCAAGAAAAACTATTAAGACGTCATTTTTAAAGTTAGGTTTGCATAAGTTCCCCTGCATCTCGCCTAAAGAATAATATCGATGTTCGATACCTTAATCAGTCACGTGATCCCTATTGTGACAACTGTTAATTAAAATGAGTCTTCGTAAAAAGTTTCATCTGTTTGCTTAATTTCGTATCAAGAGGTTGCACAATTACTGAGATAGACAGCCCCCCTTCAATTTTGAATTTTCCTCAAATGACCCAATCCTTAATATACCTGAGATTATTATCGCGTTGTCAGCGTGGTACTGGTTGTCCTGAGGGTAAAACTTTTAATCTCTTTTTTCTTAAAGCTTCGTCCTTCAAAACGTTCCACTACATTGTCATAAAAGCATTTTTAGCGAGAAGTCTGGCATGATTTTTGCTGGAAATGGGGAGTTATTTGGCGATCTCAGACTCCAGGAGAATGAAAACCCTCAACCGGATGATGCTGCTGGTAGACTTCTCATTAAAAATGTCCAGACTGCGTGGCTAAGATTGGCTGGAAGTAGTTCTCAACGAGTGTACGAGGCAGTCGTTGAAAAGGTTGAGAACGCTCGCATCGTGTTGAAGCTGTCCTCTCAGGTCTGCTTGGACCTGCAGTTGACTGGGATTGGGAAGATTTCAGTTGATGTACAGTTTCAGCTAAATCGACAACCTCTTTGTGAATGGCACGCTGCGATTGACAGGTTGGGTCCAATCCATCGACGTTTGCTGTTTCCGGAACCAAATGCAGTGCACGTCACACAGGAGGTAACGTTGCTATGCCTTGTCACTTAGCTATTAGTAGGAGTAATCAAACTGAGGGAGCGGTTTCTAAGCGGTTTTCAATTGTTTCTAGCTTTATTACTTCAATGACTATTTAATAAGACCTTCCTTTTCGTTTACAGTCATTATATAACAAATATATAATGAGCTAAAATTAGCCTACAGTTGGCCAAAAACAAAAATAGCGAATCTGTCAACGAAACAGCCCGCGAACAAACCCAATAGAAAAAGCGTTTTCAAAAGCGATCCATTATGCGAGGAGGCAAAGCTGCATAAGCAGGTATTTTTCAGAGATGTTCTGACCAGTATTGACCACTGGGTTGTCAAACAGGCAGTAAATGAATCGATTTTCTTGTGAAAACTTTGCCAGTTCTCATATCTTTTAACAAAAATGATAAAATATCTGCTTTTTTTTCGGTCAAGATGGACGAAAGTTTGTTGAAGAGCCCTTTTAAGTGTCATTGTCTGAGAAAGTGTTCCAGAGGTTGGAAATCGGGGTCAACCGATTTCGATGAAACTTGCTGCAGAAGTTAGCCTTGATGAGATATTCCAAAAACCAATTTCGCTCTGTTCTCTAACTTTGGGTTGAAAAGTTTCAGGGGGTCCCATCTCGGGAATTCAATTCACTGAAAACCTTGTTTTTTAAGGGGTAGGTTTAGAGTTCACTAAAAACAAAACTAAAAATCCTTTGGACTCATAAATGGTATGGTGTGTTTCTACTATATATATTTCAGTTCATATGTAGGGATTTGGCGTAGAGGGATCTGGCAGTCTAGGGTCTGGCACTAGTTTTGGCCAGATTTTGAAGTGAAAACCTCTACCCAAATTTGCTAAAGTTTACCCCTTTCTATTTTTTAACTGTTCAACTAGTTAAAATTGATTCTTCTATCAGGAGTTACCTTAACTGATGTAAGTAGAATCCAAATCAATTGAGAAAAATTTGGCCCATTTATTTTTAGGGGCTTTTAAGACACATTTGCAGTCACACCCTCACAAAACTCACATATTGTCAAAAGTAATAATTTAACAGCCATCATAGCTTTATTTGTGTTTAAACACTTCAACTTGATTTGGTCAGGCCTACTTTACTTACCAAATCTGTCAGAAACAGTAACTTTGCTTTTAAACTCTACTTGAGGCTGTAAAACTGCCGCAGAACTACAAAATCAGAACAAGAAACCAATCTTGCTCTATTTGATAGGTAAAAGTCAGGAAACAAAACCAAATTGGCTTTTGGAATATCTCATCCTAACTTTTGCAGCAAGTTTCATCGAAATCGCTTGATCCCCATTTTCAACCTCTGGAACACTTTTTTCAGACAATGACACTTTAGGCTTCTTTCACAGCCGAAACCATCTTGGCAAGTCCCCATACTATCATTTGGCTTCACCTGGCTTGGGGGCCCAGGTGCTATGGCCATGTAAATCTGGCGCATTGTACCACGCCAAAAGTTGCTTACCCCCGAAAAAAGAAGAAAGAAGGCACAGGAAAACCACGACATCTTTAGGTTGCGTTTACCCCATGTCGAATGCAATTATAATCACGTCTTCATAGTAAATTTATTTATTTTATTTCACTGTAATAAAGCTTTTATCATTTTGTTGTATCTTTCTTCCACCATCCTTTTTCTTTTTACATTTTTTCCACCTTGACATAGCTTCTTTGATAACATATTTTACTCTGGCAGTTACATCTTATTTGAATAAAATTGTTTGTCACTCTGGCTCTGAAATAAAGGAAAACAAATTTTAGGGAGCAATGTGTGGACGAAACAACGTTTTTTGGGCTATGCTTGGTTTGCCATTCACAGAACAAAATGCCTAGGGCAACAACGGGAAGATTTTTGTCGCTTCTTTGACTTCTCAATTTTACGAAATTTAGATTTGCATCAGCGCTTCACTGTTATTACTTATAACAACTTAAAGGTAATTTGCATTATTTTTATCTCAGTCTATGGGACAAAACAGACTAGAAATTGACCTATTCGTAGAAGAAGGTAACAAATTGCATCATACGGGATAAAATTGACAACTGAGAATGTTATCAAATTCTTAGATAGAGTTGTACATAACGGAAAAGACTTCATTGAAATAGAAGAAAAACTCATTACAAGCCGACTGAAACTTTCAGTAAACGCACCTTACCTCCTGTGATCCACTGCTACATATCTGGATGTATGAAGGTCTTAGAAATACTTTCCAGGAGTCCCTCTCTAAATTCAAAACACGGATCGAAGCACGAGAGCAGAAAGTACACGGTCTGAAGTAATCTTTGCTATTAGGCAGTCAGGATTACGATACCAAAGAAAGAAAAAAAAAAGATCCATGAGCAAATCCTACCTTTTGTTAAAGCGTAACATCCAGAAGTGATTAATCCGAATCAAATACTGATGCAGAAAAACAGAATTTAATTTTTAAAAAGCCATTGTTAAAAACTGTTTTCCTGGAACGATCTTTTATATCGTACGAGTGAGTAAAATCGCTGAAAAACGTGCTCGTGAGAGTACAACTTTAAATGCATACGTTGATGCATTAAAACCACACAAGGGGAATCTGTGGCAGGCCTGTCAAGGGCTTCTAAATGGGCACGCTGGATATTAAATGATAATTAACCAACATGGCGCGTAGCCCCAAGTTGGTTATAATGGTTTGATTTATCACTACTGTTACCCCACTGTCACCATCACTATCTTTTAACATTATCGTTACCATCACCATTACCATAATCATTACCATCACTGACACCTTAAACGTCACTCAGACCTTGACCGCAACTGTCACTGTTTCTATGATTATAACCATTACAATAGCCATAATACCATCACCAAGGCCGTCACCATTACAATCACTACCACCTTTCCCATGTCCATGACCATTACCATCACTATACCTATTTACCATTACCACCACTATCACCTTTAACAAGACTAAGAAAAGGTCCATTATCACTGCTATCGTCATCACTGTCAGCATCAACGTGTCAATCAATATCACCATTACCATTACTATCAGTATCATCATTATCATTATCATTGCCATCACCGTCACCACCATTCTCAAGATCACCATTACACGAGGCAATGTTTCCTGCAACTTGCAACGCAACAGATGCGACAGCATGGCGAGGCAAGTTGCGAAATACATGTTACGCGCTGCAACTTATCTCGCAACGTTTCGAAAAGTAGAAACCTAGTCTACTTTTCCTGCAACTCTCAACGGAATTTTTCGTTGAGAGATATGTTGCGAAGAGGCAGTATTGAACGCGCATTTTTTCACAACTTGTCTCGCAACGTCCTTACGTTGCAAGTTGCAGAAAAAATAGCCTCATGTTAAAGTCCCTTTACCGTTATCATCAAAACCACCGTTGGCATTATCATCACCACTACCATCACAATCAATATCAGCATTACCAGTATCATCACCAACACCATCATCGTTACCATCAACAAAACTACCTGCATCGCCGATACCAGAACAATCCGTCACCACCACCATTACCATTATCATTAACATTACCATCCCCATCACCTTGACCATGACCATAACCATCGCTATTACCAGTTACTATCACCATCAACGTGAACATGACATTGACCATGATCGTCCCATCCCCATGGTCATAACTATCACCATGCCCATCACCATGAGCATAAACTGTCACAACACCATGACCATCACCAACATATGATGTACCTGACCATAACTATAGTAATGACCCTCACCATCATTTACAAAACCAAGGGTTGTTAGGATTATTTTTTCAATTCTCTGACTTTTCGCTAGGAGAAACCTGGTTGGCATTGGCTGCCGTTGGATGGCAGTCTTAACGATAACCAAAGAGAAGTCATCCGACGCATTTTGGTGGACGAACATAATTCTTCTCCTCTTGTGGTCTTTGGTCCATTTGGTACTGGTAAGACGTTCACCTTACATCAGGCAATCCTCCAGCTAGTAACAAAACGGCAAAACCGTATTCTTCTCTGTACGCACACAAACAGTGCAGCGGACTTACATGTTCAGCTGCTACATGAGTACTTGACAAAGCACAGTGGGCTACATGCGGCAACACCACTTAGGATTTACCATGCATGGAGAAGGTACGCTTTATTTTGATAAAGCTGTATGATCGTATGGCTCGCAACTTTTGCGGTTTCACTTTGTGAGTGATTGTGAGACGGTGACTGGGTAGCATAAATAGCTAACAGTATTGATCATTGGAGGGGAGAATAAATAAAGGGGGGGGGGGGCGTTTGAACTTTCTTGGCTTTACATTAGTTAAGGGTCTGTATGAAGTTAACCATCAGCCGCCAAATGGCCCGAATTATACTGTCGGCCTAAAAGGTCTCAACAGAGGGTGAAGCATCATAGAGTGCCCATTCGGCAATTGATATTACTTTGAACGGCAACCGACAAGGTGAGGTGTTTTCCTCGAAATATAGGTCTGAACGTGTTATCCATCAGTGATTAGAGATGACTAGAAATTTATCCTTGACCGTTAAAATACTTCTTGCTGCACCTTCAGCCTTCACATCCCTACTTACTCACTCCCTTTTACTAGATTGGATGCTGACTCAAAGGTCGCCAAGAAATATGCCTTGATTGCAAACAACGCCTACGTGTTACCTACGAGAGCAGATGTTATTAAGTATCGCGTGGTAATTACAACTTTGGCAACATCTCAACACCTGCTCCAGCTTCAACTTAACCACGGCTTCTTCACACACATCCTGGTGGACGAGGCTGCCCAAGCACTGGAGCCTGAAGCCTTGAAACCACTTGTTTTAGCCGGCCCAAACACGAAAGTTGTCTTCACAGGAGATCACATGCAGGTAAAAATCGACTTGAATAAATAGATGTTATTGAACTAGAGTGAGTTTCATATTGAAAGAATATTAATGATCGACGTCTTTCTAAGTAGGCCCAACAAGCTAGTGCAAAGAAAGGATACTTAGCTGTTCAGAGAAATAAATGGCCGTTTTCTCCTATAAACTAACCCAGTGACCTTACTTTTTCATTTCATTTATTTAAAGGAGCTACGTCACAGATAACGTATCCAATTTTTTCAAGTTTGTGATAATCTCCCCAGTCGTAACCATCCTTGTTTAGTTTTGGTTTATTATTACTTCTTTGGTGTTTTCTACCTTAGAAAGACATTATTTAGAGGTTCCTTCAATGTGAAAGTACTTTTGTCAGATCAGAAAAGTGAATGAAAATACCGTGACGTAGCTAGTTTAAGGAAAATACGACTCTACTTAATAAATCCAAATTTGAAGAATTTTTCATTATTCAATTTTCAAATATTCCGATTGATTCACTATTACAATCTGATTTTATGCGTTTCACTGGAAGCGTGCAGACATTCAATTTGCCTATTATTTCATTACTTTCACTTTTTCGGGAACTTACAAGCGTTTTACCGTAACATAGTTTTGCTATCACAAGAATAACGCTTGTATTTCATTGCTAGTAATAACTTTGTTAAAGTAATGGTGTCTCTGGTCTCTGGTAGGTTGTTGAGGCCACAACTGTAATAATTGGCCTCAAATGTAATAACAGCACTAGTTGGCCTCAGATGTAATAACTGTAGGTTTTAGAACGAAGTACAACAGAATAAACTCTCCGCAGTTTACAATCATTGGTAATTCGTTTATCGTGTAATGAGGACATTGGTCACGTGACTGTCAGAAAAGTTAAAAATAAGTCACCTTGACATAGGCGCTAGTGCAATTGTATCGTTAAAAAAGGGGTCCTACCGATATTTTTTGTCAGTAATTGACGTTTCAGGCGGTTCATTAAATTGGCTTCATGCAAAGAGTGAAAAATAAAAATAGCAAGGTCATCTCGAATGAACTGCAGACTATCTGTTTAGAGTGTGGACTGCCGTCTTTAGTTCAAGGCGATCGGGGCGATGAATTCAAAGTGTTATCAAAAGACTGTCGCCTCATGAATACGAAGCTAATTTACAGTAGACTCTTTCATCCACGATCGCAGGGAAAGATAGAGTGAAGCCATAGGTCACTTGGATTTAAACAGCATGAATTCTTAAAAATGGGAGGAAAAGCCGTTAACTGAGCGAATAGCAAACCCAATATCAGGGCATTCTAAATGAAGAGTCTAAAGAGTAGTTAGACACAAATTGGTCCAAAAGAAGAGAGAAAGAACGGAGGACTACCAGGCAAGAACGAAAGCCATGGTACTTAATTTCTCATCCCCATGAAAAAAGACCACTAAAATAATTGAGGATCAAGGACTTGATTTGTCATGGAGAATGGCAGCAAATCAGTTGGGTGCTTTTGATATCTTGAGGTCTCCCTAAACGATGATGGACGAGATAGTTGAACAATCGGTAAGTAATCTCGTAGACGACGATGGATTCCTGCTATTGGAGTTGGTTCTGTAACGGATGATGAAAACTGTTGTTTTGGCCTATTAACTTTCGCTTTTTCTAGTATGTTCTTCAAGGCTAAGGCTTACCTTGCAAGCGCTGCCAAAATGACAAAATCCGACAACAAAATGATAGCACTTTCTTCATTTGCTTAAAACAGTACGTAAGTTGCTTTTGATACTAGTATTCGTTCTGCCCTTTTCCGTGACTGCAGCAGGTGATCGCATTCCATTAAGAAGAAATACGGCTTGTTACGGTCACACGACGGATGACGTCACAAAACATGGATGATACGAACTTGTTAATTTACCGAGAGTAGAACACTGTGTCTGAGTTTGGCCTTGATTTAGTGTAAGTGTTTTTCCTGGGGTAACGTGATTAATGACGTCTGTTGTACGTCGTCCCAAAACCTAAAGTTATTACATTTGAAGCCATCTGTTATTACATTTGCAGCCAATTATTACACTTGTGGGCTTAAAAAAGGTTTTTTAATAATGCTGTCGAAAGCTAGCAAAGTACCTGTATACTACAGCCCTGTGACCAGGACACGGTGACCAGGTGTAATTAAGTTTCATCAAATTTTCATTACAACTTCTTTTTCGATGGAATCACCTTAAAGGAGAAGGTCACTCCAGAAACGGTGTATGTTTTGAAATCACCCCCCAAAAAAAACAGTAAGTAGAGTTACTGATCTTGGTTTTAGCTTCTAAAGTGCATCCAATCCCACTGAAATTCCTCTCTAAAGGAGGCCAAAATTCAACTTCGCGTGCCACCACTTTAAATCATACTTTGCAGCCTAGCCGCTTGTCCGTGACGAAATGTAGATGGTGTAACAGAGCCTGTTGGTACTGTTACAAATCGGTTGCAGATGTTTCGTTTTCATTTTTTGAAGAGAAAATGCCAACGTGCTCAGTTCTGGATTGTAATAACAGGTCCTAAAAAGATAGAGTAAGATGAGTTACTTTTCTTAACCTACCTGTGAATTGCACCGCCAGGCAGTAAAATAAAGGTAGACAAAACAGGTTCGATTAGAGGTTCGATTAGAGGCTCGATTAGAGCCCACTGTTTTAATTTAACTTATAAAGCGATTTACAGGCGTTAAAATAAGTTTCTACTCAAACATTAAATACGATTACGATTACGTAGTGCCAGGAAAGTTTATGATTGTACCTTCCATCTTGTTTTCCGATGCCGGATGTCAGGACAAACTTCACAAACTTCACATTATTAGCAAGAACACCAGAATGTGCTCTCCAACCGCTCATTTATTTTATTATCTTCACTACTATCATCATCATCATCATCAGCGACATCGCAGACAAGTTGTGGCTCAAGCCGATAAGGTTCACACGCAGCCATCACCTCTGATATAATTCTGAGAAGACCCCCCTCGACGGAATGACGTCACCACAAGCGGCCAGGCTGCTATGTACGCTTCAAAATGGCGGCACGCGATGCTGAATTTTGGCCTTCTTTGGAGAGGAATTTCAGTGGGATCGGATGCACTTTAAAAGCTAAAACCACGGACAGTAACTCAACTTAGTGTTATCTTTTTATTGGCAATTTAACAAAAAACCACCATTCCTGGAGTGACCATCTCCTTTAAGCCCAGTTGTGATAACGCATTCCTTAGTTAAGCCAAGATTTCTCAAAACAAACCAGTAAAATTGAGTAAATTGGACTACCTGATAAGCTGTATTTTATGATTTGGCCGCTCAAGGAAACAGTCATGATTGTACATTTAATCATCGACTGAGTGCGGATATGTGATAAATAAACAGAGTAAATAGCAACGTAGCAGTCGGGGTAAATGAGCGAACAAAAGAAGTGTTTGATAGTCACTGATGCTTCGGTAATGTTAACCAGGCGGTGAAGTCACATTTAAAGTTGATCAAAAGTGCTTCGCGATCCAGATAACGTGAGCAGCCTAGATTAACGAGATGTTGGTCACTAAATACAGTGAAGATTTAATAACTTTCCTTATTTGGGCGATCACGTCACTGTGCCTGGAAAAAAGACTCCATACAAAGTACAATAACTATACTGATAAACATTCCGTCAGACTTCCAAGGCTCATGACTGGCATTCTGCACCAGGGAACATTAGTTTTACATTACACTAACAATGTTGTGAATGTATTTTTGAAAAAAATATTTCTAGATGAAGCCAGAGGTCTATTCGCACTTTGCACGAGAATGGGGTTTGCAACGATCACTTCCCGAGAGGCTGTTCGATCACTACCACCAAATGGAAACTGTGACGGATTGTAATGTGATATTTTTGACAAAAAATTATCGTTGTCATCCAGACATACTGCGATTTCCATCCGACAACTTCTATGGAAAAGGGCTTATTTCTTGCAGTGAAGAGCCCACACACCCGAGGTTGGGGCCAATGTTATTCTTTTCTGCCATTGGAGTAGAGGAAGCAGTAGAAAATTCCTACGTAAATGTAATTGAAGCTAATGAAGTTGCGAAGAGAGTCAAGGAACTTTCTGAAGACTGGCCAGTTGAGTGGGGTGATAAAGATCTTTCCAAGATTGGTGTCATATCCGCTTACATGACCCAGGTAAAGCTTGTAAAATATCTCTTGACTCCCAAAACTCATAAAAAAGGTGGCATTAAATTTCCTCCAAGAAAAAAAAATTTAATCATTGCGGCTCTTGAATCCAGCTTGGCCATACGGCTACCATTACAACGACAACCAAGGCGCTTGTTACTCGGACCTCGGACCTATTTTTTTTTTTAACTCAAGAAATTACCTTGGATAGTTGCACAGATCTGACATATCTAATTCGAGTTACGAAGGACTGCGTTGTTCCCTTTGTTCAAAAGTCAAATGCATATTTTCTATTTTAGCGTTATGTTGTTGAAAATAACTGTACATGTTTGCAATATTTCATATTTCAATCCTTTCACTTAGGCCGTTTACTGTTACATAGTACCATGGACAAAACAATTCAGGATGAGGTCAAAATAATGATTTAACTTTTAATGCCTTACCGTAATTAAAAAAACTGGAAACATAACAGAAAAGAAAATTACACACGTGGAAATTTCTTGAAATACACGAGTGTTTACCTCACGACCACAAAAAGGGCGGAAAAAACGCACGGCCGCATAAGTTTTCGCACCAAAAATTCACCATATTATATTCCAGTGAACGTCTGGAGTCCTTCAGTTTGTTTTCCAGACGTACGTCCAATTGCAAACAAAAAAAAAGCTCTGGCACCTTCGTCTTAGAGGCGCTCCAGTAATTTCGCTCTAGAGATGAGTTTTGCTGCGGCATTTCTTTATCATCCGCGACACGTTTTTCAAAGGGCTTTAATTATTGTGTTAACTCGGCTATTAAAGATATGTTCAAACTTTTCGCGGTATTTTAACCTATTATTAAAATCTAGCCTCCACAAGTGCACTGCTTACTGTTGTCAACTGATACATTTAAAGGTTACAATCAGTAAAAGGTTAAACGTGATCCTGAATTGTTTTGTCCTAGGTACCATATTCTGCGTCGGATCAACCGTTTCAACAAAAGCCCGAATCGGTTCAGTGTCGGTTAACCAAACCAACCGAATACAGTTGTTCCCAAACAAAACACCAAAACCCAACCAACCGAACTTTTTTGTAAACCGTTCACTGACCGTTGATGGCATACCTAACGGCCTTAAAATAGTACATAGTAACTTTCCCCTTAAGCCTATCTGTTACAACTATTTATCATCTGTGTTTTAGGTGCGAACTATTAGAACATTACTCAGAAGAGAGGGCGCGGAACTCGCAAATGTTACAGTGGAAAGTATTTATAACGTTCAAGGTAATGCTTGTGTGGATTTTTGACACACTTCTTTTCTTTACTTATTGAGTTTTAAACCAAAAACCCCGAACTGTGAAAAGATTCCGTTGTAGTAAAGGGGTATGTGCGTGGAACGTTCGACTTAAGTATGCAATCTCTCTCGACCCTCTACGGCAAGCTAATTCCTCCCTCTCTCTAGCTACGAAAAGGATACCAGCAAGCATCTAAAGTACGCTAACAAACTTCTAGTGGGTAACCCAGTGTTGGACCAACAGGGCGTGGGTTTTAGCGTTCTTAGTCGTTTTATACTACAGAAACTAGAGCTAAGACCAGCACCAGGGCCCAATATGGCTTGTTGAATCCTTTTGATTGGGCATAAACTTTACTATCGTTTACGTTACTATTGGGTGAAAAAGGTTTTTCAAGATTTCTGATCAGCTACTTTGACTCGGGATAGCATTTGCCAATCACCTATAAGCTGAGTGTCCCCTTTCGAGAGTGTTTGTCTTATTAAAAAAAAAAAAAACTTTTAGCGTATATTCTCTTGTGAGCTGTGGACTACAACAATTATTGTCCTAAGCGTTGGCGAACAGTGATGGATCCTAGCCGCGTGGCGGCTAGGTAAATATCTGCCACTATTCATCTCCACTTCAGCGTAAATTTGTTAATCATCACAAAGGTTCACTCAACCGGAGACACCCAAATTTTATAATGTGAACTATCAGAAATGGGGCCACAATACCTTGCCGTTATTGCTTATAACGGCATTCATATACCTTTATGGGATCAAAGTTTAATTTAAACAACGCATGAGGTATCGTTATGTATTTTATAGATGGACCAAATAACGGCATTTATTGTTAAGTAAGCTATATACTTTTAACATACTTTTTACAGCGGCTTGCTGTAACGATCACCTATACCTATGCAAGATAGAAAAATTCCATTTTCTCAAACTTTGTCACAATAAAGGGTTTTGCTAACTTGTTTCAGAACTGCAACTTAGAAGTTGTTGTTGTTGTTTTTTTTTTTTGTCGAGACGGTGTTTTGTATTTGCCCACCAAAAGCACCCGAAATCGACCCTGAAATCCCACTTTTGTCGAAAGCTAGCAAGCCAAAATAATATCCATAGCAGGAAAATCTAACCCATAGTATTATAATACAATCTTTCAACAGTTATTCAGCGCTGACAAAACCGAAGATAATTTGAACCCAAATTTTTTATTAAATTTTAAAAATTATAGCCAGCGACGGCGTTGGGTTACTTTGAAATATACGTCAAATTCACGGGCCAAAAAGTCAATGTGGTACATGGATTTACCTATCAAAACTATTATTCATGACAAAATTATCACTCCATTTATCGTAAAACTAGCTTAGGTAAATAAAACGAAAAATTGTGAGAGCGTCTTCAAAAGACGGCACTTGAACTTGTTGATTGACATTTTGACCTCTTACGCTGCGAGTGCTATCACAAACATCAGTCCAGAAATGTTCGACTGTGGGTGTAATCTCCCAAAAAATAGTCTTTGGGGCTTCTTGAATATCTGAGAAATATTTATCAGTCATTAATAAGCTCCAAACGAGTAGTTTTAGCAGAAGTTTATTTGACTTACAAAATGCACATTTGACAGTTAGCAAGTTTACACACCGCACATGACACAATATCAGCACATCGACAAAAACATCGAGAAAACTAGCGGAATCTTGTTGTTAACTAAATACTCGGAAGTATTTCTTACTTTAATCTAGCCTATCTTGATAAGAGATGGTGATATCGCCAGCTTAAACGAAACAAAACGTGAACGAAACGCTCCGGCTGGGCTGCTTCAAAACTGACATGAGCCAGGTTACATATTAACCGACAGGCACAGGCATCCCAAGCTCGCACGACAGCGTGCTTCATAGTTGCAAAATTTTCCTGACTCTTTTTGTTTGTTTCTATTTTGGTGTTTTGTTTTCTTACACTTCTCACTATTCATCGTACATCAAAGAGCCATCTGGCCCTATCACATCTAGACATGCATGTTTCCGCTGCAATTATAAATTCCGCAATCCCGTATTTGCTGTGCGTTATACTGGTGGTTTCGGCGTAGTTTCAAGAGGCTCAGTCTGAGTGCAACCTGTTATTTGGCTTTAGACTACTTCGTTCGCTTTGCCAAACTTGTTGGAGAAACGTGTGGTTCAACAGTCCACGAAACGTCCAATACGTGGTTGTAAGAAGCTGTGAAAAAAGATATCCAAGACCACGCAGAAAGGTGAGTTTTGTCTCACCAAAATATTGGGCAATAAAATAACCCTTATTGGTTTACAGTATAACCCTGTCCAGGAGCCCATGACCTGCCCTGTCCCATTCCAGGCAGCTATACCACTCCACTGGTGTGTTACCGACTCAAAGAGTTGCGAAGTGTTTTGAAATGATTTTATGCAAAGAATTCATTTTCTCATAATAAAGGAAAGGAAAATATTGTAGATTGTCAGGTAGATTGGTGCACTTATGTTCGGGGATATAATTGGAGAGCTGTTTGCGTGAATACGGTTTAGTACTTCTTTTTATCAGGGCATATGTTCAGGGTAGGGATTGGGTCGAGTGATGGCGGAGTAAGGAGCACGCTATTGACCGTCCGCTTTTCAACGATCTTAGTAAGCAGCACATGGCCGAATTTGCTTCCAGTTTCATACGAAAACGTAGAAATAGATCTTCTGCAAGTTCTGAAGGCGAAAAGTCTGTGTCTCCTGAAGCCAAAAAGCTCAGACTTTGAAGTGACTTCGAACGACAAGAGTGACTGTGATCACAAAGACGAAGTCATGGAGGCTCTCGACAAGATAGGAGCTATTGGAGAACAACTTAATACTATTCTCGACAGGCTGAACAAACTGGACGTCATCGAAATATCCATAAAAAACGTTAACATTGAAACAAACCTAGCGAACCTTAAAGTTCGCACCGCGAAGCTTGAAGATTTCGAAGCGGGAGCCAGAAAGGACATTGAAGATCTTAAGAAATCATGCAGTTTCAATGGCGACAACCTCAAAGAATACAAGGAAAATGTAAAGAAGATACTTGACGAGCAGAACCAAAAGCTCAACCACAAAATTGATGACCTCATCTCAAAGAATCTCCACCTCGAGTCATACTCCAGAAGAGAAAATATCAAATTCTTCATAGTACCACTTTGAAAGTGGTACTATGATCAAAAAATTACATTTATTTTTTCTTCGGATTTCGAAACTATGTTTGTTAAACACTTCCCAAGCGAAATTATAAGCCTTAATTTTGAGAAGAAGACCGTTAATTTAAACTGCAATTTTCCGTTTTAATGGTCCGCCATTATTACACCAGAAAGGATACAATGACGTGATTCACTCAAGAACTGTAGAATGTAGTGTGTGAACGCGGCTTACAAATTATGCAAAACACGAGTTTGAGAGTCTGAAAGCTCAAAACTCCCGTGCTGCATACTAAATAAGGCACTTTCACACACACTGCATTCTAAAGCTCGTGAGTGAATGATGTCATTCTGTCCTTTCTGGTGTAATAATGGCGGAGGTGATTTTAATCTCCTCTTAGATGTAGAGAAAGACAAGAAAGGCGGCCTTGCCAAAACACATCGCAATGCGCAGAAAACCATTTACGAAATATGTTGAAATCTTGACATTGTCGATGCTTGGAGAGTTTTAAACCCAGATGCCAGGAGGTACACTTGGCGCCAACCGTGGCTTGAGATTCACTGTAGGCTAGATTTTTTCTTAGTAAGCCAGAGTTTCTTAGACAATATCAACACAGCTGATATCCTACCGGGCTTTAAAACCGACCATTCCATGATTACATTAAATGTTACCTTACATTCCAATCCACGGGGACCTAGATTTTGGAAACTTAATACATCACTTCTATCCGATACTGAATACATCGACCTGATAAAGCAAACGATCGCACAAACACAGGAAGAATATAAAAACGACGAATCGATAAACCCTGCTCTACTCTGGGATATGATCAAACTTAAAGTTCGCGACAAATCTCTTAGCTTTGCAGCCGCCAAAAAGCGTAAAACCACACTCAAGGAACAGAGAGAGCTAGAGAGCTCTTCCACCAGTGCAATACAGAGATTGAGCTTAGCAGAGCAACTTGAATCATGTAAAAGCGAATTAGAGCAGATAATTCGATGGCGCACCCAAGGTGCAATCTTAAGGTGCAAAGCTAAATGGTACAATGAAGGTGAAAAGAATACCAAATATTTTCTAAACCTTGAGAAAAGGTATTGTAAGCTTAGCACGATAACTCAGCTTAAAATTAACGAACACGATCCCGTCACCTCAGACAGTGATATCCTTGCGGAGTGCGAGGCTTTCTATACGGAGCTTTACACTTCCCGAGGAACTACAATACCACCAGTTAGTGAATTCTTTCAGCTAGAAAACAACACTGTACTGAACCACGATGGATCAACGAGCGGCGAAGGGCAGTTAACAGAAAAAGAGTGTCTAGAAGCTTTAAAAAGCATGGATTCTGACAAAACCCCCGGAACTGATGGCCTCCCTGCTGAATTTTACAAAACTTTCTGGACAGTTTGGCTCCTATTTTGACCAGTGCACTCAACTATTCACATAACACGGGAACACTTTCAATCACGCAAAGACGCGGAATTATTAAACTTATACCGAAGAAAGACGCCGACCCGCACTTCATCAAAAATTGGCGTTCACTAACTCTTCTCAACTGCGATTACAAAATAGCTGCAAAAGCGATAGCAAACCGAATAAAAACGGTTATCCCAAAGCTTATAAACAATGACCAGACCGGCTTTCTAAAAGGAAGATTTATTGGTGAAAACATAAGGCTAATCGACAGTATTATAAAATATGCTTCGGAAAATAACACTCCAGGTTTGCTGCTTTTTGTAGACTTTGAAAAAGCCTTCGACTCACTTGAGTGGTCTTTTATCGAGCGCACGCTTCAGTACTTTGGTTTCGGACCCTCGTTAACTCGGTGGATCAAAACTTTTTACAAAAAAAATTGAAAGCTGTGTTTTGAACAACGGATGGTCGAGCAATTTTATTGAACTTCAAAGAGGTGTTAGGCAAGGCTGTCCTCTTTCTCCATATCTTTTTATACTATCAGCGGAAATCTTAGCCAAAGCCATCAGGTCTAATAAGAATGTCAAAGGAATCTGTGTTAACAATACAGAAATTAAAATAAGCCAATGCGCTGACGACACTACCTTCATTCTTAATGGCACCAGGGAGGCTTTGTCTGCCACTCTTGACACGATTGAAAGGTTTGGCAGTGTGTCCGGCCTCAAACTCAATAATACAAAGACTGAGGCCCTGTGGATGGGATCAATGGCAGGGAAAAAGGAAAAACTTTTCCCTGAAAAACATTTTAAATGGGCAGAAAACAAAGTGAAAGTTCTTGGCGTTTGAATATCTACTGACCCTAACACCACGTTAAATTTGAACTATAGGGAAAAAGCGGACAAAATCAGAAATGTTCTAAGCTGTTGGAGATATCGAAGATTAACATTAATGGGAAAAATTCTGGTTATTAAAAGCTTAGCAGCATCGCAACTTACGTACATCTTAGCACCACTCGCGACAAATCACGAAATTATCAGGGAGATAAACGATCTTTTCTACAGTTTCCTCTGGAATAACAAGGGTGACAAAATTAAGCGAAGTGTTATTATAAGCGAGTATGAAAAAGGAGGTTTAAAGATGGTTGACATAGCTACGTTTAACAAATCCCTTAAGACTACTTGGATAAAAAAATATCTCGATGGCTCTAACCACGGGAAATGAAAAGAATTTTTCGATTTTGAACTACGAAAATATGGAGGAAAACTAGTTTTTAATGGTAATCTAAACAAACGTGATACGTTGAAAACGATACCGGTTCAAAATACATTTCTCCAAGAACTTTTAGAGATATGGTCAGAAGTTAATTTTTGTGACCAAATAAGAACTGAGCAACAATTTCTTGAACAGCCCATATGGCACAACTCGCTAATCAGGATAGAAGATAAACCAATTTTTTATAGACAACTTTTTCTTTGCGGAATTTCCAAGATAACTCATCTAATGAAGGACTCGCGTAACTTCCTCTCCCTCGAAGAGCTCATAAACACTTACAAAGTACGTGTTATGCCTTTGAAGTATTTTGGCCTTATATCTGCCCTCAGACACCATTATAATGCAAATTTTCCTAAAGAGCCTAGTGACACAGGCAAACCAAGTGCTTTCCTCGAGATCTTTGTTAAAAGCGACAAAGGAAACAGGGTGGTTTACAAGAAGCCTCTCTCTTCCAGAAGAAGAGAGAAGCGGTGAAAAGTCAAACGAAATGGAAAAACCTCATTGTCTGTGACGGATGGATCCCTGATTGGGGAGTGGCATATGGCCTGGCTGCTCGCTGCACTAAAAGCACAAAACTTCTGAACTTCCATTATTACAGATTTCTGCACAGAATCCTACCTACAAATGTTCTCCTGACAAAAATTGGTTTAAAACAAGATCCAAACTGTACTTTTTGTAGCAACTCCCCCGAAAGCCTGATCCACCTCTTCTGGTACTGCATGAATGTTGAGACTTTTTGGGAAAACTTGATCGAAAGGCTGAAAGAGTTTAAACTAGTACCGAGAAATTATCCAAAACAGATCACGGTATTTCTGGGCCTGAGGCCGGACACCTCCACCTTTTCACTTCAACTCAATTTTTGCTTTCTTCTAGCAAGATAGTATATATGGTGCTGCAAGACCAGTAACAAAACTCCACGTTTACAAAGTTTTATTATGGTCCTTAAATCCCAGTTTTACATAGAATCCTATAAAACTAGAGAAAACTCAAAGAAGTGGCAACCTTTATTGCCCATTCTTACTAATAACTAGCCCGGCCAACCCTGCCGCTGCCCACCTTCCTGCGCTTTCTTCCCATGGTCCACAGAACATTGAGGAAGCTTTCTTTTCGACCATGACACCTTTTTCCACTGCAGACGACCCTTTTACGACTGGTTGCATAATTCTAAGTAAGTTTAGATTCTGGAGTCTTTCTGTTTCCCCCCCTTTTTTCTATAATTTTCTATAATTTCTGTTTACTCTGTTTTTTTTTTCCCAACGGCTATTGCGTAACTTATATATTTTTGTGTAACTAAGTGTGTGACTAATTAACTCTTTACTGTTTGCTTGCTTTGTAACTGGTTTTTTGTTTTGTTAGTAAAGTAATTATTTAATTAAAAAGAAAGAAAGAAAAAAAATATGTTCAGAGTAAAGGTTAATTCTTATGTTTTTACAGTGTATAGATTCTCGCCGACAAATTAACTCTAAAACATAAATTGAAACTATGTTTTATGCATCAGTCATTTCCAGCGGTGCCCATAACCCCGGGAATTAGTCGGGCATTTGCTGACATTTTAATCCCGGAGGAGGGGCATCTAAAAGTTTTCACTGCCCAGGGTCGGGCATTTGTCTTACCCCGGGACGGCCCTTGGGCATTTGACACTCCTGTCAGGTTTTGGACACGCACGTAATAAATGGATCTTAGATGATCACTTAGATGATCACTTTCGTAAAAATCTGTTTTTTTTCTGGCCGTTTGTTAAATAAGGATCATGCGTTTTCAGTTCTTCAGTAACTTAATAAAATTTTAAAAGCATTTATTAACTTATTAAATAAACACTTATGAATTGTGCACGTCAAAATCAGATAAATGAACGAATAATTGAACCATAATTGATCATGCGTTTTAAGTTCTTCAGCAACTTAATAAATTTTTAAAAGCATTTATTAACTTATTAAATAAACACTTATGAATTGTGCACGTCAAAATCAGACAAATGAACGAATAATTGAACCAAATAGTACAACAAAAGCAACTGAAGTGTACACAATTTGGCGTGTTATTGTTATAAAGTGGCATTAAAGCAAATGAACAACGGGAGGATAGACGCACGGTAAACAACCAAACAGCATTGAAAATAATAATGGGTGTTATGATTTATTAAACCTCGAGTAGTGTTGCTTTCTGGATGATCCCAGGGGTGTGGCATTTGCCTTCTTTTCTGGTCCCACCTAAGGGCATTTGACGGACTTATTTTTCCTCCCCATCCCCAGGAATTTGGTATTTTTTTCTGATGCCGGGTGTTGTCCCAAGGAGGAGTGGGGGGGGGGGGGAGGCGATGGGCATTTCTGGAATTGACTAATGCATTATGACTACACTGAAAATGCAATATATATGTTTGTAAATTGGCAATGCCACGGAAGGCTCGATGAGGGACTACTGGAAATGCCAGTCAAAGCTGCAGAAGAAACAGCTGTACCGAAAACAGCAGCCTCTTGGAGGAAACCCAAGAGCAAATCCAGTGCACAAAAACCAAAAATGCCATAGGGTTGAGATTTTTACCTTTTTGATAGCAACATACGATGAAGCGGCTCGTGTGCGAGTGTAAACAAACCGATTACTTTGAATCAATTTCGCATTCTTTTTGCTTAGCTTTCAACTGAGGCGGGTAATGATGAAAACGGTGTAGGAGTAATGTGCCTTCAACTTGAAGAAACAATTCTCTATCAGCTCGGTGCACAGGGCCACTTGGATTCAGAAGCCAGTTCCAGTGGTGTCACCTAGCAGTGGTGGCACTGAAGCTGTGAAACTGATTCAGTTCCTCTTCTCTTGCAGAAGGGCCATACCAAGAAAAACTAGTTGAGGCATGTGCTGAGTCGCACAACTAAAACTAACAGTTTTTATATACGCATGTCGAGAGCCTCAATACGTTTACAAGATAAAAATATTAAATCCTAATTTACAACGTTCAATTTACAATTAAGAATTTACAACTAGTGGAAGCAAATGGAAAGGCTCTTGTGCTGGACTAGGAGATGCATCATGAGATTACTTTTTCTTATTTTTCCTAGTTTTTTTTTTATTTCTTGGTCTACCATCTTTCTTTCTTTATTACCACACGGGTCTGATCGATTTCGACATTGCTGACACTAGTAGCACGCAGGAAGCTTTCCACATATAAATCGAACCTAGTTTAAGACTACAAACAGTCTCTCTTTCTGTTCAGGGATAGTCGGGGAAAATCGAGTGCAAAAATCGCCTGCCGTGTTGCGTGAAGCGCGTGTCGACTGCCCGTCGGTCCTGGTCAAAGACTTTGCCAGTTTTCTTTCTTTTTCCCACAACGTATTATTTGCTGCATCTTTTCAGTATTTTTTCATTAATTTTATTTTTATCTAAATTATATATGCTAATAATAACGGTATTTACCCGGGGTATCAAATCGAACAAAACCGAACGAATTTGTCATCGAATTCAATCAAACGAAATCGGACGACATCGAACGATTAAATTCGATGTTGTTCTGTCATCGAACGAAATCGAACAACTAACTTTTCTGTGAGTTCGATTTCCGAACCAAATCGAACGAAATTTAGCGTTCGATTTAGTTCGATTAAGTTCGGAAAACGAACTTGTAGCTAAAATTCAAAATAAACAAATTTCAAACCTAATGAGCGAGTAAAAATTTCTTGTTTATTCCTTAGATGGTTTTGGAATAAGTTACTGGACACGGTATCGTATAATCTTATGTCTTTTATTTGATCCTAAAGAAACCATACATAATATTCGAGCAATCTAATACGCAGTAAGCCATTCATAAAAATTGTTTGCGGGATCGAAATATATAGATACTTAAATCCAAGCGTTAAACAACATATCACTCACTTCTGTGACGTTATCCAGGCAAAATATTTCTGCGTAGCAAGGTAAAAAAGCAGTAATGACGCATTTAATTCCCCAATTACTAAATCAAATCGAGCAGATTTCAACTGAGTGTCGTAAAACCAAAACCAAAGTAATCACTCTGGCCAATCACTTGATTATTGATTGATAGTTTCCAGAACAGTCATTTGCCGCTATTGATTCAGCGCATTTCGACCTGCAGAGTGAAAACTACGGTGAGCATTATGTCTGAAGAAGAACGCAAGGTAAATTTGGTGATCTTTAAGGGCCCATTAAAGTATCTCGTTGCACGTGCAATTTTACTTCCGGTCGTCTGCAAATTTTTCGCGCGCTTTCTGGCCTCCCAGCGCCGGCCCGTCGCCGGTTCAAGCCACCGATAATTTTTTTATTTCGTTGCGACAAACACAAAAGAACCTTTTTGTTTACTTTTTAAATTGATTTTAATTTTCTGCTTTACGTTTACAACATGTGAGTTGTGCCTTTATTTCTTAAGCTGGGTGTTTCAGTTGAAAATGAGCTCGAAGCTATCCACGTACGCACGTAAACAGAAAGCGCAGCGATGGCTGCAAGTCGATGGGGAAATGCAGATCGCGAAAAGCCGACATTCAAAGATTTTCAGTGTCAGGTCGGGGATAGAAATGTCAGTGATGCGGAGGCAAACAGAAATAAGTACTGTGCCATCATCCCGAACCCATAAAGAAATCCCTGTGTCCGCGGCCGTGACTTCGACTGCTCCCAAACAACCTGACGTCGCTTGCTAGAAAACTGTAATCGATGTGCGAACCTGTGAACTGTCCTTCCGAACCTCAGCAACTCCAGTGTTTAGACAGCTCTTCAAGAAACGAAGCTCTCGAGGCCACTGACTTGCAGCCACTGTCACAAGACAGCGTGGAGCAGCATACAGCAAGAAAGGAAGCTTGTAAATTGTCCTTGAAAGCAGCTCTATCGCGCGAATTTCATGCCCACGTTGACAATGCTATTATTAAAGCACACGATAGAATACCTGACAAATAATGGTGAGCTCGATACATCTGATGGGCAACGTCTGCTAACAACATCACTTGAGAAATTAGCAAAAAGTAATTTAAGCGATCTAAAAGACTGTGACTGTAGAAAGGACTGAGAAATACGAATTTTGTTCGGTGAAACAAAACACAGTTGAAGAGTTTGAGTTCGAGTGCAGTCGATGTGGACAGAAATTCAGCTTGAAGAGTGATACCTCTGTCGTGAAAGCCACAACTCGTTCAAGGTCTGCAATACGTAACGTAACCGTTGCTCTTTCATTCCTTGTCAGTGGGCAGTATTTCAAAGATTATCATAAAATTCTCTGGACTCTAAGTCTGGACCAAGTCAATTCGACTCGGTGGATCCACATTGATGAATGGCTTGCGCCGTTCGTAAAACAGATAGCCGACTGGAGCGTGAAAGAAGCGAGAACTGAAGCAATCCAACGGAAAAACCAATCATCATTACACATCCAGTTCGACGGCTTTTATCTGACTCACGGCCATTATTCCAACAACAGCTCAGCTCAGCTCAGCTACCGCCCACGATGCCAAGAATGGGAAAATTATCGCCTTAGCGACCTAGCCATTTAACGCTTAGGCACCTGGCCATTGAAAAAAGTAGCGTCACTTCCGGTGCCGCGAAGAATGTACTTTTCTCGTCGAGAAGTAAACGTAGCTGCTGCATTTTAAAAGGATTCGAAAAAACATCTTTTTTTCTCGAAATTTAAGCATCCTTTTTGCGAAAAAACGGAAAACAAAAAAATTATACCCAAAAGAGTGGTCAAAGAAGCACATTTTTCATTCTTATTTGTTTATTTTTCTTCGTAAACCAAAACGCATGCTTAAATTTCCTCAAGACGGCTTATGAAATGGTACAGTACAAGAAATTATAGACAAAAAGGTAAGTCTTGAAGTAAAAACGCATTTTTCTGTTTCTGATCACGTGACATGGGGCGTGGTCCGATGACGTCATAAACTGAACCATACTTGCCCTCAATGAATGTTGTCCAAATTTGGTCCAATGAAAGCATACATGTGTTGAGTTACAGCAAACTCATTTTTCCCTAGCAACGGCCTAAAAAGATACTGTAATGGACCCTTAACGTTGTCGTGAAAGGGTATCGCAAATGTCCCTTTCCTGTACAAGTGGGAAAACGTTTTACGGTACAAAAGAAGAGGGGAGATCGTGGCAACGCATTCAGGGTGATGGGCCATCGAGGGAAGTCGGTCATCTGCAACGAAATTTTGTTGCGCCGCTTTGGCAACTGAAAAATGACATTTTAGGAGCTGGCGGCGGAATAAATGTTCCCATGAAAATCGAGACAGTTTTGGGGAAGCGACAAGCCAGGGAAATACGACGTGCGCTGGAATTAGAAGGAATATATGCTACTATTCAGGAATGTAACTAGGAGCGTACCGTTGGAAATGACAAAAATTGATTAAAGTTGCAGCTGTTAATTTACAAAACTCATGAAGCTCTTTTCCCTGGTAACATGTTGAGATGTTCTGAATGTCCGGTCTAATGGAAATAAAGGAAACACATAACTTGAGATGGCTGGATCGATTGACGCATTTATAATCCTCCGGGATAGTCAGGTGATGGAAAACCGAACGTTCGATTTTGCTCGATTCAGATTATATTGTGATACGACGTAAGCTCGGTTAGTATCGTTCAGCGACAGAACTAAATCGAACCTCATCGAACTTAATCGAACATTCGATTTAGTTCGATTCGCATTTATTTTTTGTGAGTTCGATTTCGTTCGATGACCGAACAACATCGAATTTAGTCGTTCGATTAAGTTCGATTGAGTTCGAAAAGCGAACGTTCGATTTGATACCCCGGGTATTTAGGTACATAGCCATTAAGTGAGGCTTATAAACTTATGCAGAAGCCTATAGCTACCACAATGCAGAAGTGATTACTGCTTACCACAATAAGGAAGCGAGTCGTGAGTTTGCAATCATATTAAGTGAATAGCACATCTTAGCTTCTCTTAATGTTTGATATGCAGCCTGTAAAATGCGAGGCACAATTTACAAGCATTTTACACATTTTAAGATAGGCAGAAAGAGAATGACACTCTAACGCGAGCTTGGGATGCCTGTGTCTGCCAGTTAATATGTAACCTGGCAAATGTTTCGAAGCAGCGAACGTTTCGTTCACGTTTCATTAAGCTTGAGCAGTAATAACACCATCTCTTTAGGCTGGATTGAGGTAAGAAAAACTTCCAAGTATTTTTTTTACAATCTATTCCACTAGTTTTCTCGATGTTTTTGTCGATCTGCTGATTTATAAACTGATATTGTGTCGCGTGCAGTGAGCAAACTTGCTAACTGTCAAATGTACATTTTGTAATTCAAATAAACCTCTGCTAAAAATACTCGTTTGGAGCTTAGTGATGACTTATAAATAACCCTCAGATATTCACGAAGTCCAAAAGACTATTTGTCGGGAGATTAGACCCACATTCGAACATTTCTGGACTGATGTTTGTGATAGCACTCGCAGCGTAAAAAGTGAAAATGTCAATCAACAAGCTCAAGTGCCGTCTTTTCAAGACGCTCTCAAAATTTTTCGTTTTATTTACCCAAGCTAGTTTTACGATAAAAGCTAAGATGGAGTGATACTTTTGTCATGAATAATAGTTTTGATAGGTAAATCCATGTACCACGTTGACTTTTTGGCCCACGAATTTGACCTATATTTCAAAGTAACGCAACGCCGTCGCAGGTTATAATTTTGAAAATTTAATAAAAACTTTGGGTTCAAATTATCGTCGGTTCCGTCAGCGCTGAATAACTGTTGAGAGATTGTATTATAATACTATGGGTTAGATTTTCCTGCTGCGGGTATTATTTTGGCTTGCTAGCTTTCGACAAAAGTGGGATTTCAGGGTCGATTTCGGGTGCTTTTGGTGGACAAATACGAAACACCGTCTCGACAAAAAAATAAATACTCAAACATCTTCTAAGTTGCAGTTTTGAAACAAGTTAGCAAAACCCTTTATTGTGACAAAGTTTGAGAAAATGGAATTTTTCTATCTTGCATAGGTATAGGTGATCGTTACAGCAAGCCGCTCTTAAAGTGTAATGTTAACCTAGCCAAAATGTTCTGGAAGTACTTAATCACACATCGCGTGGAGGCTGATCTGACTGACACGAAATTTGTCTCTGTGGGAAAAAAACATACATGTGTAACAACAAGTAGTTTAGTAGTTTATCTAGTGTAATCGCCCAAGCGAGGTTAATCCACCAAAATTTTTTTGGTGTCTGTAACCTTTTGGCTGACAGGAGGATGAATATGTTTGGCAGGTTATACTTTCAGTGTCAGTCACTAACAACAGTCTTACAATGTCAATTTGTGTTGCTTACTTTGGTATCAAAATCAAAATATTAAACCCACATTTTTCGCTTTCTGTCGCAGGAAAAGAATTCCGAGCCGTGTTCATTAGCACTGTACGCACATCTCTGACCTGCCAAAGTTTCGATGTTTGTGGTGAGGGATCCAGCTCTCCGGAGCTGCTCTACTGGGAATTCTTATCAGATGCCACACTTTTGAACACGGCAATAACTAGAGCAAAGTCCTTAGTAGCCGTTGTAGGAGACCCTATTTCCTTGTGTACTGTTGGTGAATGCAGAGGCAACTGGCGAGACTTTGTTAAAAGATGCAACGATCGCAAGGCCTTACATGGAGCATCGTATGAAGAACTACAGAAACAAGTTAATGCTTTCCTCACGAAGATTTCGTTGAATCCTCAAGCTGCCAATTTTGTTCCCAAGTCTGTAGAAGAATGCGGTGTTACTCATCGAGATAAGGACAGAGACGACTCTTTAGGGCTTGAAATGGCGCAAGACATGGAAGTTGCGAAAAACGAGCCGGGAAGTGGAACTTACACAGAGGACCTGCTGCAAGAAGAAACCTCAGAAGAAGATGAGGAAAATCAAGAGGAAGCATGTGAACTGGAAGACGATTCCACCCAGGGTGCGTACCAGAACGAAGATTACAACTCGACCTATTCTTCTCAAGATGAAGCACAAGACGGCCAGGATACGTTTACCTTCTTCGATGAATTCCGTAGGGAGAGTCTTGAAGATGAAACTGTATTTCCAAGATACATGGACAAGATTATCAAGGCTCTTGTGGAAAAGTGTAGAGAGACCAAGGAAAGTGACGCACGACTAAACGCGGCATTTCCCTCCTTGCAGGCAGCTAAAATATCAGTAAAGGAAAAGGAGAATCAGGTAAATATCCGTCCTCGGCAAGAGAAGCCAAGTTTTTCCGATCTCTTCTCTGATGACTACCAAATCTTAGATATCAAGGGTCGTAAGGTAGCTCGACTTGTGAAATTCGAGTTTCATCGAACGCCGTCTCCTCGGGTCCAAAGGCTCACCACATCTTCGAGGCAATATGATGACCTCGATCCAGAGATATTACAGCGCCTTTTGCATGAAAATCCAGAGAAATATCTTCCTTGTACACTTCGTCTCAATTCCGAAAGTTTTCGCTCTGCATATGGAGTAGTATCAGACACGAAGACGCCTGATGTCAAGATCAGTGGAAGAGTCCGAGGAGTCTTCGATATGGATCGTGTTGTCATCGAAAAGATAGCTTGTCTACCTTCATCAAGGGATGACGTTCTTCAATCTCGGGGCAAAATTGTAGGTAAGTTATATCTTGTTACTTTCTCTGAATATTATACTCCTTTGTGAATGATATGACAGATAAACCAAGTTTTTATATCGGGCATTTAATTTGACACTTCCCGATACTTCGTCTTCCTTCCCAGGGCCTTTTCACTTCCCCACTCCAGAATTAGTAATCTGGTTGCTGTCGTTCAAGGTACATTCCAACTACCGATTGGCCGAATTCGAGAAATCTGATTTTAGACGGAAAAAAACGACCTTGACTAACTGATTGTACTGACAGGGTACCTTGATGGGGAACTATTTGTCACAAATAACTGCGGAACAACACCGCAACCAGAGTACTTTCTCGAGGGATCTTCTCACACGATCAAGGCTGCATCTAGAGGTACACAGTTAGTGCATGGGCGACCCCTCCACTCTGGACTACGAAATGGAAACGGGTTGTTTGATTTTGCTGTAGAATTAGTCATAGGGAAGAAAGTCTCATATAATTAGTCACGCACGAAATTCAGAAGTCGAAATACGACAGTCCAAAAGAATGGCTCTTTGCCCACTGTTAAGTATTTTTACGGGATTTTTACGTAACAGCGTTTTAGATAATAAAGAAGAAAGATGGTAAATTTTCAACACACTTTGACGTTTTAGTCTTAAACGTCGATGCTTAGGAACAACATTCCATTCCTTGATTTAGCCGAAGGAGCGCGTGGATTGCTTTTAAAAATTCTTAATTTTTCGGTTTATCACTGTGACACCTGAATAAAATGTGTTCTCTTTCAGGTGTGTTGAATCACATCATCAGTCCTCATGAGCATCAGTACGTGTGCAGGGTGGATTACGAAAATCCGGGATTGATGCTTCCAATTAACAAGTCAGTATCCAGAATTGTGACCCTTACTGCTAAAAAAGTCAAGGGTATGCCTATCTACAAAGAAATACGCGATGGTGATGAAGAAAAAGTGCGAGTTGAATTGATGGACCTCGCGGAATTTTGCAGTGGAAAGTACTTGTTTCTTGTCCAGTACTTGCAGTGGAGACCAGACTGTACTAACCCCTTAGGAATCATTGTGAGGAAACTGCCACAAAGGTGCACCTTGGATTCCAGCATGGAAATTTTGTTTGCAGAGCATGGAATCAGAACTTCATTTGACGAGGAGAGCAAACAGCAAACTAGCACAAAGTTTCCACCGGCGTGGTCAATACCAGCGCAGGAGTATGAAAATCGCGAGAAAATTGACGGAGCGTTCACAATTGACCCGGAAACCTCTAAAGATCTGGATGATGCCCTAACCTTGGAACAGCTCCCGGAGTCTGTGCATCGGGTAGGTGTCCACATCGCAGACGTAAGTTATTTTGTCGAGGAAGGAACCCCGTTGGATAAAGAAGCCTTGTTTCGCTGCACTTCATACTATCCAGGCCACGGCTACGAAAGCATACCAATGTTACCTCCTGAGCTCAGCGAAAATCACTGCAGCCTTCTTCCTGATGAAGACCGTTTGTCGTTATCGGTGTTTTTTGAGATATCAGAAGACGGGAAAATGGTTGGTCAGCCACAAATAAAGCGCACTATCGTCAGGTCCTGCTACAGGCTCAGTTATGCAGATGCCAAAAAGCTAATTGACGGAGAAGAGGATTTTCTGCAGCAGATACCGAGTGATACTGTAACAAAAATTAAAGTCCTGAGTTCACTTGCGCAAAGGAGGAGAGTACTACGGCTGAGTGATGCTGCATTTGATCATTGGTCTAACCGCGATCACGATCCAGGGAATTTTACAGCGCACGAAATGGTGGAAGAGATGATGATTCTCGCCAACCAACTTGTAGCGAACTTTCTTTCTACGCAAATCCCAGATGTAGCACCGTTACGAACTCAGCTGCCGCCAAAGGATCACAGACTGAGCGACTGGGTTCAAAAGTACGGACAATACATCAAGTATTCGCTGTTTCTTCGTGGCTTCTATTCAGAGAAGACCCTTGAGAAGATGACCCAAAATGTGAGAATTTCGAACATGGGTGAATTCAAAGTACAAAAGTCTATTTGGTCTGAGATCTGCGAAGCTGCTAAGTCTGAAGACCATGGCAAGCTTCAATTTTTGATTTTTAACGAGAGCTATCATCCTCAGCTGGCGGTGGCAAATTCACAGTTCCGACGAATTCAGCCTAAAGCTAAGTACGTGTGTAAGGAAGGCCAAACAGGGAAAAACGTCGTCCACTTTTCAATGGGGATGCATCCCTATACCCACTTCACGTCGCCTATACGACGCTATGTGGATATCCAGGTACACCGACTCGTTTTGGGTTTAATCTCGGAAGTTCGCAAGATAGAAAAGGTTTCGAAGGACCAAGTGGCCAAAGTATGCCATCGCTCTACGTTTGCCCAAGACAACTCCAGAAGGTTTGACAGAGGATGCAGTAAGGTTCACGTGGCGGCAAAGCTCAGAGGTAGAAGCCTCGAAACCAAGGCAGTCATTGCGTTGATCGAGGATCAAGCAATCAGTCTGGAAATTTTGAATGACGAGTTTAACCATCTATCGTCGAGGCAGAGGAGAATCAAAGTGAGCAATCTTAACCCATTCAAAGTTCATGCTGATCAAGATAGTTCAGAAATAGTCGTTACCTGGAAGCAAAGACTGTACATAGCACCAAAGGCAGGAAATCTCGTGGCAGCCACATACGAAAGAGAGGAAGTCAACAAGCTCTTATCTGAAGCAATGGTCGAAAAAGTACAAGTGTTAGACTTGCCAGCGAAGAATTGGCAGCAAATTTTAATAGCACTCAAAGAAGGAAACTACGCAACGCTCGGGGAATTGATTAAGAAGACTGAGAGGGATCTTCGGTTGCAGCGACGGCTGGCTGGTTCAGACAGAGAAAGAGCTTATCAGAACCACTCCAACAGTGATAAAGCAACTAATGAAGGCTATACGGGGCACTTCTATCTGAAGAGATTGTCTCTACGGATGTTTGACGTCGTCAACGTTCAACTAACCGCACACATGACGCACGGAGTTCTTCACCCCGAAGTTCAGCTCTTCACGATTAACCCAAGTGTGCACATTTGTATCGAGCACCAGAAGTACCCAAGGGAATGTTTTGCGACGACAACAAGATACCAAGCCTCCAAAAAGAGGTATTCTTGTATTGACAACTACATCCACGCTTGGAAGCCAGTTCTTGCCATGGAAGCCGCTACTGGAGCCGTCGACGAGAGCGACGAGTTTACCATGCACAATCTCAAAGTACAGTGGAAAAGAGAGACGAGCGGAGAGGTTGCGGGATCCTTCAGTCTACTGAAAGAATACTGCAGAAGTCGTCAAATTGAATTTCATGGAGGAGATTTTGTTTGCATCCGCGTAAAAGAAGACGAGTATATGACGAAACCCCATTCGGAGTCCTTGGTCGCTGATATTGAAAGGACTACCACAAAAGTAAGTAATCTTTGCTGCATGTCAAAATTTACCTTAAGCACCAGTTAGTTGTTACATTAACGGTTGGCTCTTAGGTATCGTGTTTTGCCCTTTTATTACAATGAAAATAAAACCAGCAAACGCCAAAGTTTCTAAGAACAAATATTTAAATTTAAATCTTTTACGAACAAATATTTAAATTTATTGTTTTCCCTCTGTTTTCCACTTTAGTAAATTATACTTTTTTTATGCTAAAACGATATGTTTTATCTTTAATGACCACAGCTTAGTAAGACAAATTGTCTCCTAGTGAAACAAATGGTTAGCTTTGCTTTTATATACTTTATAGCTCAAAAACGTCGCTCAATGTACGACTACCTCGTCTGAAAGTTCGCTTTCCTTGGAAGGCAACTCCTATCATGACACCAGTAATGATTCGGTGAGTATCTGGGTGGGGCACTGTATCATCCATGACGTTAAAACGTCGAAGGATCAGAAGAGTTTGGTAGTTACAATGGATCTCCATCAGTCGTCTTCTGTCTGTCCCGAGGAACTGATGCCCGGAGGTGGCCATCTGAGTAGTTTAAACGTTATTCACAGATCACTTACACACAGGTAAGCAACTGTTGCTCGACAACCTTAGCACTTTTCTCTTGTTCAAATGAACCGTTTCTTTGTATCAAACTGGAAAAGTATTTTTCTTGCAAGGATAATAGCTTCCCTCTTTGCATTATCGATTAAGTCTGTTAAAAATATCGTAAATGTTTCACTTTCTGAGTAAATCATTATTGGTGCGTGTTTTGGCACCGAAGTGTTCCTGAGTGTTTTGATAATTGCATGTCATGTACTACGGCAAATTAAATTAAGAAGAGCATTATTATGTTATTGTAATGTATATTTTAGTCAAAAATTTATATCTTTATATCTGTTGCATTGGTCTTTTGTGTATTTTTCCCTTTAGACGAATGTTCGCAGCTCTTTGTCATGACCTACCAAATGCATCGCAGTTAGTTCACGCCATCTGTATGGGATGTGATCCAGATCAAGGTAAGTGGTCCTTTAACAAAAGACAATACAATTGACATTTATTTTACAAGAAAGTATTTAGATGGCCAGTCGTTTAAATCATCGACCAACATGGCTTATTTCCTCAGGTGACAATGCGGGTTCGCCATCTTCCAATCTTTCAATTGTGAGCAAGCATCCCACATGCGGTTTCAAGCCATTAAATAAGTATCAGGAAAAAGCGGTGAGAGAAGCGCTTTTTAAGCCTCTTACCCTTGTTCAGGGTCCTCCGGGTGAGTCATGATATTAACCTGTCTAGTATTGTATCCTTAACGATACGTTGCGGGTCGTTACAAACTTTTAATGTTATTTTTTCCTGCTGAAACCAAGATCTTTCCAACTGCATTCTATATAAATAAACTACATTTAACTGGTTGAACGCATTACAGTAGTTAAGTTATGTTGTAGCCCTTATAAAACAAAATACCATCACAAAATGACCATAAACACTTCAAAATCTCAGACTGGCCAGTAAACGGCGTAACCAAGATGGAAGCAGTGGTGTTTCCCCGGTAAAGTTGTTCGAGTGCGCTGCACGATTTTTTTTTTACCTTTTATATCTCAATGAATTACCAGACCGCAGAAATTCTCTCTTGATTGTTTTAAAAATCTTTGAAATAAACGCGCTGTTGTCGTTTTCAAGGTACTGGTAAGACTGTAACAGGTGTCCACATGGCATACTGGTTCACGAAACGAAATATGCAGTTACAGCTGCTTCTAGAGGAAGACTCCTTCGACGTGGATGACCCAAACAGTGGACAAGGTACTAAAGCACCACCACAGGTCATTTACTGCGGACCCTCCAACAAGTCAGTGGACGTCGTGGCTTGTAAGTGAAAGAAGGTTGATAAAGACTGGGGTGTGGAGGTTATAGTACAACGTATAGCTAAATTGTGTTAATTATCGGTAATGAAATCTAGCCTTATCATGAGGTTTTCGTAAGTTTGACTGTCTTAATACGTTTATCAGTCAAGTCTCGGCCTCTTATATTTTTTCGCTCGACCCTCTTTTAGGAGCTGTAAATTCTCTTAGCTGAAGTAGCTTAAACTGCCCCGATATTTGCCAAACACTTTATTTGCCGTTTATAGTCCGGGAGCTAGAGGCTGAAAAATGACACTTCTCTCAACCCAGAGTACTGAAAAGGTTTGGCGACGGATTTCGATAGATTGAACCCTCCTCTTTTTCGCTAGGTAGTTTGTGGTTTCGAATTGTGGTATACGTTTTGAGTTACAGAGATGTTCTTGTGAGTGGGCAGGAGTCAAACAGGGCTCACCATCAGAACGAGGCTGAAAATTGGGACTCAATATCTCCAGAAAACACTGTACAATAAAAAAAAAGATATCCAGATATCTCATAGGATGCTGTGAAAGTCAATCTTGACAAAAGCATCCCTGCTTTGCAAAAAAGTCACGTGATATTTACCATCGCCTTATGTGACGTGTCATAAGATCTTTGCTCATCGTCCAATAGAACTAAAACGTTCTGCTAACGAAAATCTGCAAAACGTTTGCAGCGTTAGTGTTCTCTTTCCAGATAAAAAAGAAGTCGAATTTTTAATTGATCACCTCTCGGAGTTAAAAACTTAAAAATAAAAGCTGTCAATCATGCATTTTTATGGAGCCTCACTTTCATGCTTGACGAAGATGATCAGACGTGGATGGACTTAACAGAGACAAAAGGAGCCATGGTAGCAGTGTTGTCAAAGGTAAGAGTCTAGAGCAGTGTTCGCACTATTAAAGAGGAACACATAGATGTCTTATTATCTTATCTTATCTAGCGTCTAATTTCCACACGTTAAAATTACGAGTTGGTAGCAGGTTTTCTTGCAGGTGTAACGATATATTTTGTTATATTTGCCTGTTAAATTTTAACATAAGTGTATGGTCTGATTGTTGGCTAAAGAAAGAATCATGAAAAATACTCAATAACGAAATAAACGAGGAAAATCTTGACGGTAAGAGCACTACGCACGCGACCGGCCACCTTGAACGTGTTCCAAAAAAAGCCATTTGGCCCTGAATGTCAACCCAAAGTCTTCGGTAACCACTCCAACAGACAAATCAATTGAAGCAGATGGAAACTTTCATGAAATTCACGAATGTCCTTCCCGAGGGAAATGACAAAAATGTCAAAATTCATATGGCAAGAGCCCGAAGAAGCTGATCAACTAAGGCAATCTATTCCAAGTCGAGGCCGGTTTTAATGCCTTGGTGTTTCTTGAAGCTCCATGTTCCTTTGTTGTAGGTTACTGCCCAATGCTAATGGGCTCGTCAACAGAACTCAACACTATTTGCACGGCGCTCAAAACGGCACAGAAAATGTGCGAAAGCATTCACCAGAAGGACGCGGCTATCACGTATGATTGGGTCATGTATGGAAAATCAAAGCATTTCAATGGTATCTGTGCGATAAGTTTAAGGATACAGTGATTCGTCTGTGGGTTCCACATTGCTCTAAATTTCTTAGCCCTTCTTGGAAAGAAGTATAAAAACTCGGGATTAGAGGTTCCGTTCATCGCATCTGGTGTCTACGGAGCAGGCGCAACGACGGTCGTGATGGATGAAAAGTCGTACAATCGTACAGTCTGGGGTCACAAGCTTGTAATGGAGGCCTTCTTTCGCTTAACGTGGCAATCGTTCCTTAGCTGGCCATGGATGATTTGATCTAGAGGAGAATTTGAAAAGGGTAAAGTTGCCCAAAAGCGTAATGCTTCCGAACGTGCATTGGAAAACAGCAAAAGATTCCCCTACACCGTAGAAGACTTAAAATCCGAAATGAAGATATTTTTGGCCATGTTCAGTACTTTTAGAGAAAAGTCTGATTGCAAGTCTAAGTTTTTCGCCTTTTGGAACGAGTACATTATTATTATGGTAATGATACTTCTGCAGTTTACCAAAGCGAAAAGGACAGGTGACTGGTCCTTACACCCTAGAGCGACATCTGAGATGATTCCTTATTTTTTTCGCGATGGACCAACTATGCAAGGTGGCTTCCAGTTTACCTTACGGACATGACTGCGCTTAGTTCCAAACATTCTCTCCTTTATGTGGAATTTACGGACGGAAATCATTCTGTGAGCCGTTCAAACCATCCATCTTAGAAAGGTTCTACTGACATGGGCTTGGAACAAATCCGTAAATCGTGATTCGAAATCTAAACGCTGTATCATTGGAATCAGTCAGAATCCACAAGCAGTGCATCGGTCCAGTGGTAACCTGCGATCAGGCTCTATTTTCGTTTCGCTGGGTGAAACATTCAGGCGGGACGGGCGAAACGAAAAATAGAACCTGATACAATTCTTCTACGGAACGTCTACCGCCCACTTTTTTGATGGATTGACATTCAACAAAACAGCCAATCAAAATTTCTTCTGCTTGCACGATCCTCGGTATGCAAATTTCCCACAACGGCAATTCGCAAAAAGTCACACAAATCTCCAAAATAAGAAAATCATAGGCTACGATATATCTTCTAGGCACAAGCCTCAAATTTACACGATTGCTAACTTGAAGGTTCCAGTATTGTACATGGTTGCTCTGTCTGAGCTGAAACTGAATGAAAATTCAAAACACGACGAGGTTGTCATGTACCAAAATATGCTGCATGCTATATTAGCTGCCTGCTTGAATCCTTTCCCATTTCAGGTGATATCCGGAAATATTCTCTTCGCACTTGTCACCGATTTTCTGCGTAAAAAACCTTGGGCAATTAAGAGAAATACCTTTAGTTTCATTCTTTAGAATAAAGATATAAATAAAACCGTTTATAAACAAAGGAGTATTTTGTAATTTAATTTAGTTCCAGAAGTGATATTTGAGATTCTTTAAGCAGCGAATTTTATCTCTAAACGGCAGCGAATTTTAAAACGAACATTTATTATAAAACTAGTCAGATCCTTTGATGTCAATGTCAGAGATCAATAAAACGACATTAGTATTAAACAATGAATGAATAAACTGAAAATCGTTATTGCAACTTGATTGCGGCTCTCGCCAAACATCAGTTTACCGTTAAGTTTACCGAATTATCGGTTGACTTGTTGATCATTCTTGGCGAAAGATACTTGTTGGTCTGCTGTTCGTTTTGTTTCATAAAACGCGGAAACAACCACTACTCTGTTTATGTTATCATTACTAGCTGAAAGCCGTCAAATGAAAATTCTGAGACACGATGCGATAAAACGGAATACATACTTCACTGTTGCTGTACTTCTCTGCTCCAGGTGAGAGACAGCTTGTGTCAAACCGAACGCCATTCTCAGGAGAGAAAGAAATGGTGACAATTCTCTTAGAACAACGAGAAATTTATTAGAGCAACACATTTTACTTCGGCAGACTTGTTCCTTGGCGATGGCGGTCGGATCGAAATTGTGAGCGAGTCTCGTAGACAATTTACTTGCGTTGACAGCTCTATTGTTAAAGGGCCAATCAGACTGCGAGATTCCCGCGGCCAAAATTTGGCCGCCGACACGAACTCTTGTGAGAGATTGTATCAGGCCCTATTTTAGCGAGCGACCAACCTAAGAGAATATGAGAGCGATGCTAAAATTCGGCCTGATCGCAGGTTAGTCCAGTGGTCTTTAACCAGCCACGAACGTGCTGCCATAACCACAGCCTTTAAAGAGATGTGTTGCCTAAGTGAAGATAAGTAAAACAGCGCACACAAAGAAGGGATATCCAACAAATCCATTTTCGGAAGACGCCGGCCAACTTTTAAACATTGCAACTGGCGTTGTCTTGCCAACTGACATCGCCAAGTGCTTAGTGAAAAGCACAACAGCGGTACGTGTGCAGATGCGTCAGTTCATTCGGAAACGTTTGAATTCCAATGAGATCAGTTTCTGGGGGCCACTTCCAAGCCTCAAAATTCAAACATTCGACTTGGCAGTGTTGCCGTCCAAGCAGCGATGAGAACATTTTCCCGATTAGTGGAGACAGAGATTTGTTTGGTCGTCTCTTGTTGGCAGGTAAAGTGTAAAATGTAGACATCAAAGAAGTTCAAAGTTACGAGTTTGCCTTCCTCCCTATCTCCCTTGCGCACCCTGATGGATCTTTACGTAAGACTTCCAATAGAAGTCTTGGAACCAAAACTTCCGATACGGCCAGTAATGCCAGTTGTACCCTTAAGTGATGGCACTAACTCAATCGACAACATCTACCAGAGCAACAACATTTGGTGCCCATGCCAATACTACCTCTCCACTTATAGAACGTGATTACCATAGGGTGGAAATTGCCTTTGATCAATATTGGCCAGCATCTATCAAGATTGCAGAGTGAAAGAAAAAAGGAAAGGGAAATGCCTTGGAAATTCCTATTAATGGTCCATTTACACCAGTTCCTAAGCAGTGGAGGAAATATATTTCCAACCCAAGAAACAAGACTTAGGGAAGTGGTCATCACAAGTGTACTCGATGAGGACCCACCTTGTGTAGGGGTAGTGGGGTTATGCAAGATACTACCTGTCTGATTAGCCAAATGGACAAAATTTATTGGCCTTAAAATTTAAGTTGAGGCTTTCATATTAGGTGTGCATGAAGCTTGCATTGCTGGAGAAATGGCACAAGGAGGTTTGAATCTTTTCTTAATTTCTACTCCTGATAGAGTGGGGACTATACAAACAAGACACCATCTTTTAAGGTGGGGGAAGGGGGGCACATGAAGAGACCACCTGTCTTTTTGTAGAGTGGTGGGTCCTGTCTGAGTACAATAGTTTTGAGCATTTCCCTTACCTCGTCTCCTTCCTATCAGAATTCTGTCCTAAGACCGCCATGGAACAACTTTCCTCAAGACGAGAACCTTGTTATTGGTTGCGGATTTAGAAATGGGAAGCTTGCGGTGTCTATGCAAAGGGGAAGGCAAACTCAGTGAGACCATTACACGCAGACCACTAGGAAACCGACACTTAGGCCCCTATTACATGCCAAACGTGCTACGAAGGATGTGGCAAGAGTTGAAATTCAATCACCTGACAATGATGTGCTCGTCTTCAGTGTTTCACACTGCAAAGAAATTGGCTGTAGAGAGCTGTGGTTCCGGACTGGGTTCAAAGACCGACTACGATACATTTCAGCACACAAAATTGCTGCACGACGTGGTACACAGCAAGCTGTGTAAGATATTTCCTGCCTTTCACGCACTGAAAGGATGCAAGTCGACGTGCTCATTTTCTGGAATTGGAAAGCGAAATGCTTGGAAAGTTTTAAGCAAAGACACAAGACACCAAGAAAGCTTAACACAGCTCAGCCAAACGTCATATTAAACGAAAGAACGGCAAATGAAACAGAGGCTTATATCTGTACCCTGGTTCCCTCCTCAGAGAAGGCAGTTAGTCCCTACCACCAACCTCAGACAGTCTCCACCCTCACATTGAGAGATGCAATTATCAGACACGTGTTCATCTCGATAGAAGAGCCTTGGTAGCCACTCAATACTTGCCATCACCTGTCGGACATGGATCGAAAAGCAGTGACGACCAACTTTACCTAATGCTAATGACTAAAGAGCCAGCTCCCCGCGGAACTAACCAGTTGTTGTTGTGATAAATCGCAATGTAGAGGTAACTGCTCATGCAAAAATGCTGGACTCGCATGCACCGAGTCCTGCTTCAGTATGGGGGATGACGAATGCCAAAATCCAAACGGGATGACTGTTTTAACAAGTGACTCAGAGGAGTCAGATTCTGAATGAACATATTAGTCCTAATATTTATATATTTTAATGAAACTTATTTTTTAAAGAATTTATTTTATGTACATGGACATCTAGAAATTGCGTTGCCTATTTGACTGCAAACGTTCTAGTAGTCTTGAAGATTTCTTTCACAAAACGTTTTGTCAGTATCAAAATATGCAAGGAATTTTATTGCTGAACCACCTGTATCAAAAAATGTGACAAGTTATACTTAAAATACAGTATTACAGTATGATTTACTATTTGTGCCTTCGTATCTGAAATATTTTGCCGTCATGGCGTCCACAGTATTAGCTGAATAGGGTACAAGTTATCACAAAATCCTACGTGGGAGGAGTCAAAATTTTGGTTTTTTATTCGGAACTATTCTGTCTCCGCAGAATATGTAAAAGGCCAATTGTCAATTTTTAACTGAAGATACTTTTAACATTGACAATAAATTTGATTTAGATATTTTCTGGAGAGCAAACTGCATCAAACATGCTTCTATCTTCACGCTTTCTTTTAGCATGAAATCGAGGCTCCAGCAAAAGATGCCTGTTTAACAGCCAGGACTAACATTTTTATTTTAGCAAGCGATGCATTTTATAACCTGCTTTGTTTGGTTTATAAAGACTACGTTAAAATGGAAAAGCTTTTCAGATTTTCACATGAGGAAAAAAATTTTAGTTCATGCTCGACAATGAGCGACGGTGTTGTGACACCTCAAATAAGATGAGGGCATATATCACTTGTTTCTTAAATAGCTTTGTTATTTCTCTCAAAATCAATTCCAGAGAGTCTTACGAGATAGATGACGATATTTGTTTTCTTATTATAGAATGTTTTCTGGAGACATTGATTGCCAATCTTCAGCCTCGTTTTGATGTTGAGCTTTGTTTGACTTGTGCCGACTTACAAAAACATCGCTATAACTCAAAACGTATACCACAAATTGAAACCACAAACTACTTAGCGAAAAAGAGGAGGGTTCAATCTATCGAAATCTGTCGCCAAACCTTTTCAGTACTCTGGGTTGAGCGAAGCGTCATTTTTTAGCCTCTAGCTCCCGGACTATTATTGTTGTGTGTCACATTTAGGCAGCTTAGACTGAGCAAAAGAAAAGGTAAGACTGTCAAGGTAGGCTGAAGCCCATGTTGCACACAGTGACATTAAACACTACTCAGACAGATAGGCAATTCATGTTAAGAATTACGTTAACATATATTTGACGAGCAGCTTGCTGAACGATCGAAAAATCATGGTGATATGGATCGCGTGTGACGTTGATGCAAAATAGTTACATTTAAAGTCAAACTAATATTCTGGGTAACAGAGATTTCTTTCGCGTGCTTTTGTAGAACAGCGGTCGGCCGAGTTCCGACATGATAAAACAACAACAACAACAACAAGTTAGCGGTGAGGGACGCCTCTGTGGCAACCATGGTATCATACTACGAGGGCCTGCGACCTCGCATTATCATCCTTCACCGACGTTAAGTCTCGTGTGCCACTAATCATTCATAATCACTGTTTATAACACAAAAGTTACTGGAGATATGACACATAACATAATCCTCGAACTAAAATTTTGAATTGGGAATAAAAGGAAAGGTGGTTAATGAAAAGCTCAGTCATGTAATATGTCAACCGCATTCAGCTTGCCATGAGCGTGGAACTGCAAAGAAATGTATCTTGCACTCAGGCCCGTACACCGGTGCCATGCTCTAACCACTGATCTGTAGAGAGACTTCTGGCTAGCTAGGTCGGCTGACTCAAATTTTAATCTGGCCGATGCTTGTGACAGATACATTAATTAACAACTTGGGGAATTACAGTAGATACTACCACGGCATAAAGTGCACTCGTGCTGTTTGATTAATTAATTTCTTTTTTGTTTCCTTAAAGACAAATTGCTACAGATTCCTGATGTCAAGATTCTCCGTGTGTATGGCGATCGTAAGGAAGAGGCAGAGTTTCCAATCCCAAACAAACGTAAACCTTTAAAATATTCAACTGACGATGAGGATCAAACATTGGACGAGAGACTGAAAGCGGTGTCCCTACACCACGTCATTCGAGGAGACGAGTGTCCATTTGCCCCAGAATTACGAGCATATGAGCTCAAGTTTGCTAAAGACAGAATGGCCGGTGAGAGGACGAGCGACACCGAAGTGGACGCTTACTGCAAAGTAAGACTTCATGGCGGGACGGCTTTCGAGAAATTACCACTCTTACCACTGGCCATCCCCTACCCACCCTCTAAACTATTTTACAGAGGAAGTCAAATCTGTTGTAAATAACGTATAACTTGAAAGTACTTACTAAGATGGAGGAACAGTGACAGACAGCTATTGAATTCAAGGCCAATTTTTGATAGTTTCGGTTTCCTCGTGCATATTGGAAATATTTTGGCAACGCTGTGAAATAATTTTCATTTCCGTACTCCTTTACGCTTTCCCGTGTAAATGAATTTTTCTCTTCTCAGTTGTGAGTCTTAAAGGGTGTCAGTTAAGGGATCAGTGCTAAAAGAAACCCCTTCATACGTGTTGTATGACTAACAATATTGAGACGGTTCATACAACAAAAGGCCGTACAAGATTTTTTTATTGTTTAGACGGCGCCTTTGGAGTTGATAAATAACGATCACATTGTTTTGTTTATTTCTTTTCTTTGTTTATTTATTTTCGTGTTATTTATTTATTTATTTATTTCCGTGCTTATCTGTCTCGTTCGTTCTTTCATTGTTTGCTCGTTCGTTTATACCTGCTATCATCCATGTATTTTTATTATTAATCTATTTGTTTGTGTATTTACTGTTCAGTTAATCGGTAAAGCGGAGAAATGGGCACTTCAATCCTCAGGGGTCCAGATTATCTTGTGTACATGCGTAACAGCCGGCAGTCACAGGATAGCCACTTCCTGTAACATACAGCAGTGCATTGTGGATGAATGCGGCATGTGCTTGGAAACTGAATCACTTATCCCGATCACGTGCTCAGGAGTGCGGCAAATAGTGTTGATTGGTGATCACAAACAACTGCAGCCCGTCATTCAAGATCAAACGGCGAAGACGCTTGGTTTGAGCGTTTCTATGTTTGAAAGGCTTTCAAAACGAGCTCTGATGCTGGAGATACAGTACAGAATGGTAAGAGGAATGGTTGATTCCTGCGCATAGCTTTACACGAAAGGCTTATTTATGGAGCGTTGTAGAGCCTTTTAGTATAAGCAATTTGCACAGGTTGACTCTGAGGCTTTCCGTTTAAGTTACTTGGGGTTAACTAACTCTACCTCTAACCCTATCAGAACGATTACTCAAATGCCGGGATTCTTAGGGGGGGGGGGGTTTCTGGAAGGAACATGATCATTGAAAGTAATTAATCAGCGTAATCAGTAAATGGATAACATACACTATCATGATGAATCCTCCGAGAGACAAATTTAATGTCCTCCACGGATTAACAACAACATGCACGAGCTACTACTACGATTTAGTGTATCGCTTTTCAATGGAGTGTTGTAGAGCCTTTTAGTATGAGCAATTTGCACAGGTTGACTCTGAGGCTTTCAGTTTAAGTTACTTGGGGTTAACTAACTCTACCTCTAACCCTATCAGAACGATTACTTAAATGCCCGGATTCTTAGGGGGGTTTCTTCCGGAAGGAACATGATCAATGAAAGTAATTCATCAGCGTAATCAGTAAATGGAAAACATACACTATCATGATGAATCCTTCGAGAGACAAATTTAATGTCCTCCACGGATTAACAACAACATGCACGAGCTACTACTACGATTTAGTGTATCGCTTTTCAACTGCCACAACTTACTTTCATTATTCCTCAGCACGATGAAATTTGCAAATTTCCTTCAAACTACTTCTATGAAGGAAGGCTGAAAACGGATCCATCCGTGCCAACATCCGATCCTCGTTTACAGTCCTTTTGGCCAGATCAGGCATTACAACCAGGCCGTACCCTCCCAATAGCATTCTGCCACGTCGAAGGAGAAGAGGAGAGCAGCGCTATTAAAACATCTCAAAGCAATGAACAGTCGAAAGCAAACATGAAAGAAGTCGGGAAAGTGGTAGGTTTGATAAATAATTTACATGTGAAGTGTAAGTAAAACCAGTTATCGACAAATTCACGCGGATTTTTGTCCAAATTTTGCCCTTTCTTTCCGCGAAAGTTCTCTGTTAATTAAACTTAGCTTCGCTGGTGTAGGTTTTGTCAATCAGTATGATTTTATAAAATCGTCTCATAATCAAAAAATTCAGGTGCGTTTGACAATTAAAAGTTCCAGTATTATCAGTCAGTATCAAAAATTCACTTTCCTTCTGTAGTAACTTTCTGTGAGCCGTTCCTTTAAACTATTGTTTTTAATTCACGTATCTAAAGGTGCTACTGAAACACGGCTTTGTAAAGGGTACTATTTATAAAACCAAATTTGGGGTATGAATATTTAGCGGTTAGGTATAACCCATATGTGTATTAAGTGCATACCCTATTTAGGAAATCATTCTCCGATCAAAGAGCAACAAGGGCCGCCCTGCCTTTTGGAAACTTCAAAGTAACAGCTGATACTGCCTCAAAGATAAGTCACTTTGCCTCGTAAGCAAAAAAACTCGTATCTTTATAAATATCGCAAGTGAGTTGCAAAAGACGTGACGTTTTAGTTGATTTTTGAATATTTTGTTCCTCTTCAGGTTCATTTAACAAGATACTTAGTCCAGAAAATGGATGTGCATCCAGCAGACGTCGTTATCCTCTCACCTTATAGAGAACAGAGGAGCAGAATAAGCATGGCCATGCAAGGGATGCACAACTGCAAAGACGTCCTTGTCACAACAATCACAAAAAGCCAAGGTCAGAAAGTCAATCGTTGAAGACAATCTAACAAAATCAGCCGCGCAAACACTTCAAAATCTTCAACAGGTTAAAACTTACTGTGTTCTCACAGTGAGGCCAAATTTGACTAAATACGATCACGAAGATTCATATCTAATAATAAATGAACTGTAATCAGTTCTCACGAACGTGGGACTGTAAAAAATATCTGAGCTCCGTTAGAGTCGAACCCATAAGTATTCGCTTATGCTCTAACCACTGAGCAACAGGGATACTTGTGGTCAGCTAGGTCGTGTTCATATTAGGCTTAATTGAACATCATTAGGCCTAATGTGAACGCGGGTTAAGATCACATGTCACATTTTTCCAACAAACGTAGCCCCATGCTGGGACAAACTAAATCCTGCATAGCTATTGAATGAACGAGCTTCACATGTACCATCTTTCGACAACAACATCACTGGGACACTTTTCAAAATTATATTTTCAGGAAGTGAATGGGATTACGTCATCATATCTCTGGTCCGCTCCTTGAAGGAAGACGAGTTCGACCCAGATCCTTCCCTTAGTTGGCAGCGTGAACATTTGGGATTTTTGACTGATGAACATCAAATGAACGTGGGACTCACACGAGCACGAAAAGGACTCTGTATCATTGGTAAGTCGGATCACTAAAAAGTAGAATAGCAGAACATACATGTGGTTATTTATACTTATTTTTTACATTAGTCCTCTATAAAGCAGGAGTATGGTTTTTCCTTGAACTTAATCCCAAGCGTGTTTCCTTGGTAGGAATGAGTTACTTTTTCCTGCAAATAGTTTGTAGTTTATCGTCAAAAATGATCGTCCTTCACCCAGTTGCTTAAAACAGGATAAGGGGGATTAAGGATAAGTATCCACTTCAAATTGAAATTTATGACATTAAAATTGGGATATTCAAGTTTTACTTTCGGTTTTACAGAGAAAACACTTTAAAACAAGGGAAACAAACACTTGAAGTTATTTAACATTGCATTTTCTCCCAGATTAGCGTCATATAAACTTTTAAACAAATAGTGACTGTCTTTTTAAATTGTTCTTCAATGATATAACTGAAACTGTAAAAGTTGCAATCCTTATGTGCCTAGTTGATGCGACGTTCAGTACCCAGTTCGTTCGTATTTCGGTTAATATGAAAATGAGAAAACTAATTTCTTTTGTAACAAAAGTACCAGTTTAAACGGAATTTTTAGTGTCCTTCAAAATCCCCCAAAGGTCACTCACTCTATGTATCAAAGCATTCTTTTTGCCATTTTGTTATTTACTTATAAGGCTTTACATGGTTTAGCCCCTTCTTACTTGAACGATTTACTCACTATTTATACCCCTGTAGGTAATCTTAGATCATCTTCACATCATCCCTTCTCTAGGCTCAAGACTTATGGTGATAGAGCGTTTTCTGTCTGTGCACCCAAACTCACCCGAACTCCTAAACAGCGTCTCTTTGTTTGTTTGTTTTTTTTCTCCAGGCAACAAGAATCTGCTGAAACACCATCCCATGTGGAACAGCTTGCTGGAATTCTACGAGGAGAATCACTGCGTGGTGAATGAATCGGACTGGCCTGCGAATTAAGAACCATTTAATAAGCATTAAAGCGTTTGGTGAAAATTCTGAATATCATTCGCAGCACCAAATCATGGGATTTAAGTGAATGACAAGGGAATGGACTGAGATAATCAATCAAGAAATGTCAATCGGTTTTATCAGTTTGTCCTTTCCAGGATTGGACGTCAAACCTTTGTCGGCTGACATAAATATATATTAATAATCAAATGGTTGTCACGGCGGGGGTGACAGCTAAATAACATGTCGTCTCCATATTGTAAATACATCGCAAGCTAGCTTATGTCACAAGATTAAGCCTTCTTGGCGACATAAACTGATAAATTTACTCTTCAAGATAATTTTTGCAAATGAGGTGGACTTATATATATCTGTTGCATCTTTTAGATTTATTGTTAACAGTTATAAAATCTTCAAACTTCAGGGAGATGTAAGGAGGAGCGTAGAAGTATTTTTTTTAATTAAAATCTTCGTATTTATTATTTTTACTGATTTAAGTACTGTAAATGACCGAACCCTCGGGCTGGCCCCACTCCAAAATTTTACGATTTTCAAGTTGGAAAAAAAGAACCTACACCTTACCCAAATGATAATGCTCGCGTACGAGCCATAACGTCTTTGTTATTGTTTTGAAAAGTGCCGCGAAATTTATAGTAGACGGAAGTGCCTAGCCATTGTGCTAAATAAAGGTAATCATATAGATTTTTTCACATATTTCTGAAAAGTTAATTTAGCCTTGTAAACATTCTCGTCCCCAGAGCCCACGATCCTTTTAGACCAAACGATTTGTGGGTACTGGGGACGGGAATGATTTTTAAATTATTTAAAAAAATAGACTGGACACTGCGCCTGCTCTAATTGGCTTAAACATAGAAAAGCGCATTCTTTTGCTTTGGGGTGCGTTGCGCGAGACAAAACTAAAATATGTGTTAATTAAGGACGGTGGCCCTTATTGCTAACGCGCACATTTTCTGCGCATCGCGCGTTCATCCCGTGCGATCGCACGCAGTTCCTGTATGTGCAGTGGTCATTCTCGACTCCAAAATTTTAGGTGTATTGAGTTGTTCTTTTTGTATTTCGCTTCCCTTGTGGGAGTGTTGACCCACAAATGGGGAACGTGAAACCAAAACGAAATGGTAGGTTTACGAAAGAATCCGGGCCGTCGAAGCACCACCGCTTGCACGACGAAAAAGAAACATCGACGCCGGCTTCCGACAACAAGTGAAACAAGGAAAGTAGCGCGGAAGGGACGAAGTTGACTTGGCGAGAAGGTCAACGAATAGTAGATCTCGGCGTGTTAGCTGAACAGACTTATTTTTCAGATGATATCTGGAAAGCGACCTTCTGAAAAGACCACGCGAGGGTCAACCTTTCGGTTAAATTCTCAAGTACTTCGCTTCCACTTCCACGGTAAAGCAAATCACCTAGTTGATTGTGGATTTACATTATAAGAATTGTTTAATTAAGAGAATTCCTTCGTTGAAAATGATATTCTTAGGATGTTAAAGTAAATGATCGAGTGGAATTGCTTCCAAGTAATAATACAGCACTTGATTGTGAGTTAAAACTCTTTGCCGAATAATAATACTTTGCACGCGAAAAACTTACGCCATGTGCTTGGAAGCAGTTCCGAAAACCTTTTCTGGGTAATTTTTGCCGGTAAACTGCCAGATGCCGTAGCATACTATTTACTTTAGCAAAGTTGTTTGATGGTTGACAGGATACTTGCGAATCTGGAAGAAATTCGTTTTTACATTGACAAATCTGTCGAGTCGCTACCTGCAGCAAGTTAAAATGTCATTATTAGAGCAACTGTAGTTTCACGAGTACCCTCCTTGAACTTAATTAGCTTTCCAAAGAATGCTGCAAGAAGAGCTGTCGGTGAAAGTTTTGCTGAAGTATTCTTTTTGGAGAAAAAAAGGTCCTCTTCACTGTTTCCTCAGCGGTCCAAATTCTGTTTTTGCCTTTATGTTTTCCCATTGTTGTTTTTTCATCTTTTGGCAAATAACGAGTCAATAACTGCACAACTGAAATGTGCTGTATTTTAGGGGCCAATAAGTTGAGAAGAATCTTTACAAACCATAAATGCACTCCAATTTATGAGTGTTTATCGTGATCAGGATAAAAACGCAGAACAATTAGTAGAATAGTACGACGTTTTATGATGGCACGACCTTCCTCTCTTTCATTTAGAACGCTTTTAAAACAGTGTTTTAAAATGAAAGCCGTAAAAAGACACTGTCTAGAGGACAAAGTTGAAGTAAACTACCTGTTTAGATTTAAACTGTCTCACCTAACGCGAAAACCGACACATTCAGACACTTACGAGTAGTATTGTATTTCCGATCTTTCGCACTGAAATAAAATAATCACTCCTTTTTTTAAGGTACATGTTGTCATTTCCACGTATGGCATTTTCTTAGTAGAGGGAAAGAAAACGTATCTAAGGCTTACATCTGATGACAAATCTTTCCATTTGTAATTTGCTCTTAAGAGATTATAGAGTCAAAATAGTAAATAAATTGTGAAGCCACCTATTGAAAGAAAAACAAAAACGGCACCTAACTGACCCGGCCGATAGTCTATGAAATATTAAAAGAAAACTTACCTCCTCTCGGTCTGGAAAAATGCCGATAGCTGTAATAAACTGCAACAACCGATGGAATGAAAACCGGGTTGACCTGCTGAAGTAAACGAGTAGCCGATTTTGATAACTCCACTGAGCGATCTAGCCGAATGAGAAAGAACAAATCGAAAACTTGACGAGAAATTTCAGCTTTCGATCTGACAGGACAGTTCGCTTTAGAGCTACGGATTCCGATTTAGCGGCATTTCGTGTTATTTGTCAAGATCCGAACACGATGAAAACCCAAAACAATAACATGCAATAACCCGTTTAGTTTAGGGTGAGTTACATTTAGCTGCTGTAGATAAGCGACGCTTGCAGTTCATTCAAGTCTGAGATGATTTGACAAGCCTTGACAGTTAAATGACAGGATATTGAAACATTGTATTACAATAAAACCAAGTAACACGGCGCAAGAAGTAGAAAATATTTTATGCGGACAGTTTGAAGTTCGGAAAAGTTTAATAACAACAGTAGTATGACTTTCGAGTTCGGATTATTGTGGGGCAATTCGCGGGAAAATTTGGCAAAATTTGCGGCGCTGTGCAAACGCTATCGAAAGAGCATTGCGCCCGAAAATAGTCCCGCAAAATTTTTGGGCCTGAAGAGTTTTCGGGTTTTTTGAGAAACGAACACCAGCTTATTTATGGGAGCGCCGCTGTTAGGTTAGCTAGCCTATCTATATATATATTTCAGGCTTGGTCTGACCCCACTGACAATTTGCAGCAGCCTTCTAGAACTTCCAAACATGTACACAACAATCTCGAAACAATCAAGATTCGCGGCTGCATAACATTCACTGAACAATGAAACCGCCTAACGGCGCTCCGTTATAGTATGTTCTTTGATAAGGCAATTGTAAAATCTCCATACAGTTGGCAGAGATAAAATCCATCGACTTTTTACGAGGATTTTGCTTTGCTGCAACCTTTCACCACGCGTCCCCTCCACCATCTTTGTTCCCCAGCATGCATCACTTCGACTTACATTTTATTCCCCACCGGGGAAGAGAGCGTTAAAAAAATAGTCACCGATGGAAAACATGTCGTGCGTGAGTTGGGAAAAAGTGAAGTTGAGTCTTAAAAATGCACGGTTACACCTAGTTTTTATGTAATCAATTAAAAGCAGGACAGCTGTTAGGTATTGTGAAATATTTTTTTTCAGAGGAAAAACCGTCTGTCAAAAGTTATTTTACAAAATGTTCAAATCTACTAGGTCAAATAATGGCCCCAAGAAGAGGAAATTCGCATATAGAATTCCGCAGCATGTTGAGAATTGTATATGTTGTTATTCATCACAAAGGGCCTATCAATTTAGACATCTTCATCTCCTACTTAAGCCAAATAATGGCTATCTTTTATTTTAAAAAGCTTTTTTCCTAATTTTTTAAAAAAGACTCAATCAGCACTTTTTTACCATAATTGGGCCTAATTAACTCTGAAAAATGCATAGTAACCCCCATTTTCCTTTTGGATTTTAACAGCCCTAGGTACTAGTAACAAATCCCACATGGGCACAAAAAGGAAAAAATACCTTCCTATTAGGGGCCACCGTCCATTTGCGGAAATGATTTTCTTGTTGGAAATCAGGCGTGTGAGAATTTCAGGTGCGGCATTATTGGAAACTAGACAAAATGTCTTAAGTACAGATCGGCTTTGAGTAAATGTTCAAAAACTGATAATTTTCGTAAAAAAAAAAGAAAAAAGGAAAACGCCAGATTTAACACGCAGCAGTTGTAGAGCGCTTCCTCTATATCGCGCCATTGTAAAAGGATAGGTTCTTTGGAGTTCTCACAGTCAGGACCCCTGTCACCTAGTACTATAGCCAATCAAACCATTATCTCCCTTGGCTGCGAATAGAGGTCACTTATTCTTTTCAGAAACTAGTTGCAGGCGTTTGCGCCTCTTACAAGCGATATGAACAAGAGTTGCTATTCCAGTTGCAAAAAAAGACTTTTCGGGTTACACTCGCAGTATTGGAGTCAGCGATACCCACTCAGAAGTTGAGCTTCGTTGATTTTCTTTTAGCACGCGCAAAAGTATTTTTAATTAGTATTCTTAACATGGACCATTTGCCTAGCCCATCGCTCTTGTCTGGGAATAGCGCAGAGGGAACTAATCGACGTTGGTCATGTTGAGTTCTACCAGGGCTGTCTAAGTATTCCTCGAACGGGAAAGCGAGAAAAGCAGATCGTGGAAATGACAAGTCGGAGTCCAAAGCTATTTTGCAACACATCGGTGTCTTCCCTCCAGTGGGCTCTGGTAAGTACACTTTTTTCTCATACCCACTTTCGTGCATTCCTCGCTATGATGGCAGACGTCATTAAGCAGATTCACTACCATACCAGCCCTGAAGACAGTCAGCTTCCGGCAGGACAGTGCTGGCTGCTACCACTGCAGGGCCTGCGGGGCCACCATAGTTTGCGCATTAGTACTAGGAGCAGAGCTGGGCGTGGTGTTCAAACTCTTGGCTTCCTTCCCACCCCATGAAGGGAAGGGAGCCTGCGACCGCAAGGCCGGCGGATACTAAGTCGGATACATTTGCCCTCCTAAACACCGGACACGATATCAAGATCCCGGTGGAAAACCATCCTTAAGTGTCATCCGGTGTGCGTCCAATGCAAGCCGTTTAGTTGCCACTTGGAAGATCGATGGTGTGAATATACAGTTTTCTAAAGAAAGAATCCGTTCGTGTATGAAAAGCATATGGCGTGGGACCTATAAGACCAATATCTGCGCTGAAAACTAAGGCCCTGTCATCTGATGGTCTACCGTCCATAGCAGTGCTCTAAGCGAAACCGAGCTCGTTCTCCTCAACCGTGAGAAGACGGAGAAAAATTGCACAACCAACTTTCTCTTGACAAACAAGGGGGTTAGTTTCTAGAGAAACTGTGGTGCTGCATCGGTGGGGAAGCGAAACACAAAACTTTGTATTTATCAACTGAGTTGATAAGGTAAATTGAGCCACCGTGAAGAGATTGAAAGCTGACGTTTCGAGCGTTAGCCATTCGTCACAAGGATGGTTCTCCACCTTTGTCACCTGCACTGCTCAGAAGATCAGGCGGAAAGCGACAAAGAGCCCTAAACATTAGGACTCCTTGTCATAATGAGTTTCAACATGAGTTGAGTTTCAAACTCAACTTAATTTCGAGTTTCATGTATAAAATTGTAATCCGCTAGGTTTGCCATAAAATGGTTTCACAAGCTTATAAAGAACGAAAAGGACGGTTCTGGCACCCTTGGCCACATCCCTGGTTTGGGCTTGAGTAAACTCAACATACATTTTTACATTCTCACTCCTGTCTTGACCAACTTTTGAAGACCAATACATAGAGACCTAATAATAATTTCTTTTCAAAGCCCTAGTAACAGGCAAGGTTTTGGCAAGGCTTCACTGCCTCTAATGATACTGATAAATACATAAATACCGTTAACTGCCACTTATAAACCCAACCGCTCACAAGCGCCTCCCCCCCGGTTATGGGCCCATCTACCTGTAAACAAAAAAATACATCCGGTATAAGCTCCACCGGATATAAGTCGCCCTCTAGTTTTCTCTTTTTCCTTAATATTAAGCACTCTCACAGAACACTGCGAAGATGAACTCTGAGCTTCTGTTTTGTTACGTTCCGGTTACGTTCGCGTTGTTTATGATTTTGTTAAATTAAAATTGAAATGAATTCGTTTATTGTGACGTTTCAAAGGTTAATTAAAAACTGGTAAATTAAAAACGTATTTCGATCAACATTGCTGTGGCTCATTTCGAAACTTATAAGCCCCCCCGGATATAAGCCCTTCGGTTTACAAGCCCACCCAAAACCCCTTACAAAGTTGTATAAGCCCAAGGCTTATAAGCGGCAGTTGACCGTAATCGGTCCTTGGGTCCACAGATTTTCAAAGTTCTCATTGCTTTGTTTTTGTTTGTTTGTTTTTTGCTTGCTTGTTGTTGTTGTTGTTGTTGTTGTTTTGTTTCCTGTGCATTTCCCCCTCCAAGTCAAACCCGACGTCAGGTAAAATCAAGTGCGTGACATTTTGTTGCGTGACTCAAACTAAACAGCTGGCTTGTAAGCTTTCGGCAAGAAATTATCGTTTTCGAAATTTTACAACGAATACAGATCAAGAAAAGACGTCTTATAGGAGAAAACTCTTTTGAAGTTCAAATAAGGCAAAATCATTTTATTCCTCAAGGAGGCGGGATGGAAATAAGTCATTTGGGTTGATTGCCAATACGCGATGCTTCAGTGATGTTGTTGACCCCGGACGCCAAGATGGTTATTATGAAAGAGTACGCACAGAACCTGATATTTAGACAATACCATATTCAGATGAGCTAGACATTACCTTTCTGCTGTGGATTACAACCGAATACCAACCAAAATAGAAGAAATGTCCACATTTTCGGTTATTTGGCCGGAGGTATGTGCCAATTGTTGACGTGTTAATGTTGTAATTATCGGGATTTTGAGAGCGTTTGTACTGGGGAGGGGAACTTTCTCTTGAAAAACTGTGCCAAATTGAGAATTCAAAGCATGCGAATTTTAGTGGTTTTCAGCAGCCTGCCACGACCTTGAAAATTAATCCACAAAAGAATAATTTGACTCAAATTACTTGTAAACTCTTCAACAGCAAATGTCTGAGCTCAAAACAGGATTGTTCCATGACGCGAATTAAACAGAGCGAAGTTTACGAGAAGGTATGATTCGCGTTTATTCGGGGTGTTTGTAGAGACACGTAGTGCGGTAACGGTTTTTTAATTTTTTGGAGGTTTAAAAATAGTTTCTCAACAAAAAATGCCACCACGTTTCTAGAGCTACCATAAGGTATCTCTGGGCGAAAAATGGAGAATTTTGGTTTTTCATCATGTGCCACATATTTTCGATTTCGCTCGGTCTTAGTGGACATTGCCTCTTAAGCTCTTGCATAAGAATGCATATTCTCCTTAGCGTTCTCCATACACTAGTTATAACAACCTCGTCCCCAGGGCCTTCTCCTCATTCAAAATGGCGGTGGGAGAAACCCCTGGCCAAGGCTGCCAAAGTGGCTCAAAAAGTTGTTAGCATTTTGTCAAGTAAACACGGCTTCGTTTCGTTTGAACATCACTTTTAGGGACGGACCATTAGAAAAGTGATGGGGGGGGGGGGGTGGGGAAAAAACAAAAAAGGATTCATGCAAGGGAAAATGTCCAGAAAAAATTCATGCAAGGGAAAATGTCCGAAACAAAAATTCATGCACAAGATGGGCCTGATTTTGATATGAAACCATAATTCGTTCTGCCAAAGTGTTCAAGTAGTGTCTCCAGTGTTTAAAAAATTGGAAATTTTCTGCGGCTCTGCCAGGATGCTATAAAATATTGTTTTCATATATTTCTTTTGTCGGGAGGGGGATACCTTCGCCTGGAACAAATTTTTGGTTGTTTTTATAGTCAAAGTCGTACAGTTGAACTCCGTTATTTTGAACCGTCAGGGGAAACAAAAAAAGTTTGAAATAGCGGGAGTTTAAAGTAACCGATAGTAAATGAGTGAAGGGCAAATCCAAGCCGAAGGGAAATTGGTTTAAGTTGGGAGTAGCAAGGAGCGACAGGCCTGCACGACTTCTAACAATGGAAACATTTAGACAATGTAGCCTCTTAATATTTTTGCACTGACAAGTATGTTATTTTTAAGAAAGAATATGAACAGTGGCTCGTAAGATTTGTCATTGCAATGACTGTCTTGGTTTTATAAAGTGCCATTAAAACGTGTTTGAGCCTTGGCACCGTTTGTTGACATTGAGTTCAGTCAAATGTGTGACAATTAGCCTTTTTCGAAACTATGAGTTTCGTGTCTATGGAGCTTGATATGTTTCCTCCTTTTGTAGGCAAGTCTTTCGACTGCCGATTTGTACAGGCAAGACCATGGTTTCGACCCTCCACATGGGTCTCATCAGTTGCCGGGATTGGTTTTGCGAGTTGATCTTATGCAACCTCATGTACGTTTTGAGAATAGCAAAGCATTTTGTTTGGCAAACGTTTCCCGTTGTGTATTTATACCCACTGTGTGGATCAAAAATCCAGGATTTCTATTGGATAATCAAAGGTGGCCAACTGTCAAATGTGGTTTTCGATCCTTATCCGTTTGAAGCTTACGTGTGTTTGTGTATGTTGCGTTTTTGACATTTTAGCACTCTCCCACTGTGTCTACATCCTCAAAAAGCTGTTACATTAAATTATAACCCTTAACTTCCCAGCAAAGGGTTAGAAGGTACCTGTATGTCTTTTATATCAAAAGTTTTAAAGGCAAATTTATGAGCTACGTTTTTAAAAGATTTTGTTTTTAAATTAAGGAAATAACAGTGTATGTACTGTATATTTTATAAATTAATCTTTCTGGACACCACTGTTTGTATCAAATCATTTCATATGAATACGTCTTTTATAAAAAATCCATACATGTATATCAATAATATTACACAGTTTTTCACTATAAATCGCTATTTACTTTTGAAACCTCCTTCAGTAAATTAAATTTTGAAGCGAACATTATTAAAAAGTGTTTTGTAATAAAATAAACTTAAAAATGTAAAGTAACGTAACAGTACAAGCTATGTATTTAGTAAAACAAAGTTGCATTGTTTTTAATTAATTCAATAGCAAATTGTGCATAACGAAAATATTTTCCCAAAAAAAAAATTTCATGCATAGGGCTGTAGCCAAAAAAAAAAATTCTTGTACAGGAAATGGGCCAAAAAAAAAAAATTTCTGGCAGGCTAAAAATCCCCCCCCCCCCCCCCCATCACTTTTCTAATGGTCCGTCCCTTAGATTGCAAGAAAACAAACAGGGTCGCCAGACGCTGGAAAGAACCTCCGAAAAAGCCACTTCATCATGTGTCACGTGACAAAATCCTCCGTGATTCTTGGAGTATTTCAGCAGCCTTGGCCAGGGGTTTCTCCGACCCCCATTTTGAATGAGGAGAAGGCCCTGGGGACGAGGTTGGTCTTATGGAACATGGTACTAGTAAGGAGAATTTGTCCAAATATCAAGACATCCTATCCTTAGTGAGCACTTCCTTTATTCTCATTACTTGAATGTTTGAACAAGTAGTGATAATGTAACGAGAAATTTCACTTTCATCACTGATAGAAAAATTGTAAAATGATGACCACCTGAAGTTGACAGTAAACTAGTTAGGCTTTTTGCGTGATAGCGAAAGGTTTCTTCGACCTGTTTACTTGACTGTCATAACTTGTTATAAAATTAGATGATCACCAAATTTTGAAATGCATGAGTACACTGAAAGGTGAAAGATTATCGCCGACGACAACTATTTATATGTTAACTTATGATACAATTACCACACACAGAACTGAACGATATCAGATTGGTGATGTAAATTGCCTTTACGTGATGATCACGTTCATCTCTAGGAAAATCTAGTCATCAGCACTCATATTAACCAGCAGAGCATAGACTTTCCTAGAAAAAGAAAATTCCGAGAAATATAGAATTTTAATAAGGTAACGAAGATAATACACCTTTCAGTGGAAAAAGATTTGTACACTGGATTACATATTAATTGAGTGCAACCATTATTTGTGTCACTGCAGGGATTTTCTTTGAGCTGTCTCGACCCACTTTGCGTAATTGAATCGCTGGCCGCACTCTACAAGGTCAGCGGGTTACCAATTGAATCTAAAAGTTTTCCGAGAAAATCGGTTTCAGACAACACGCTCTTTCGCTGACGTGTTGATGATTTTCTTTGTCTCCCAGAAACACTAAAAACATAAATAAATATACAAGGCACTGAAAACATCTTGATTATTGCTGAGCTTCATCTTATCCGGCATCACACAAAGATCAGTGGAGGCAGTAAACCATCTTTTGGTAAGCATTTACATATCTGATTTACGTCAGACGTTTGTTTTCATCCAGCAGAGCTAGACTCGGCGAGGAACTTGTCTGGGCAATACTGGGAATCTAATCGATGGTTTCTCAGAAGCTAATAAGCTTATGGCGGCTAAAATCAGCAGTTTAGTCTTGGTCTAGCGTCCAATCGCAATATATATTATTCGACTCGAATAGTTTTAACTTGACTTCATAAGGCTTTGAGACGTAATAACTTCCGAGTTTCAACTCTTAAGTCTTAACGACATCTCCGTCCTACCAGCGTCCCACAACTATATCTACATTATATCTTTGACAAAATACCTTTCACGAAAGAAAATAAGGAGATCCAAAGAAAGACTAGTAACAAAGTCTCACTATTAACTTAAAATGTTCGATTGAATTGCTTGAATGCTAAAAATTAAATGTGCCTCCAAACAGTGGAAATAATGTAATTTCTTTAAATGGAAAGCCCAACTGTACTCATGGAAAAGCCCGTTTATCAGTTCAAATAGCAATGTGTTCCTGAAAATTAGTAGGTGAAATTTTTTCAGGCCAAGGAAAACAATTATTTCCTTTGCAGCTTTTAATTTTGGTCGTCACGCAATGATTCATTCTGAAATTGTTTATAATTAATTCTATAGCGTGTTTAGGTTTGGAATAAAACTGACATGTTGGCCTCGTCTGGATTTGATTTCTGTTTTGCTTGGAATCCTTTGTTCACAGAAAATGATTATTTTCTTGGAATCTATCCACTTTTGTGCATTATTCACATTATTGCTCGCTATTTCTAAAAACGTCATAAACCCCAGTTGCACTTTGGATGTTTGATTTGCATTTTATACTAAGGGAAGTCTAGACAAAACAAAAGTCTTAAATTGTTTTCCGCGTTTCAAGTTTCAGTAGTTCGACTTGACTCTGCATGCAAAATACGTTTTGTCGTATTGCTAAATGCGGCCGGTCTTTAATCTCAACTACTCAAACTGTACTTCCGTCGAAGTGTGAACCCATACACTTCGACAGCGGTACAGTTTGTTGGTTGAGATTCGAGGTACAATACTGTTTTAAAATTTATGCGTTTTGCATTAGAAATATATTCTAGAGGAATCTTCAACAAATACAGAGAGCGATCACAGTTGGAAGAGAAAAATATAATAAATATTACAACGTTAATCTCTTTTACATTCATATTGGATTAGAGTGCTGCAAATGAATTTCCTACTCAGTCTTGTATTGCATTTTAGACCGTCACTTGAGCAAAGAAATGTAAAGCAGCAAACATGGCTTATCACAGGTAACTATAAAGAAATAAAATATTTCTGGCTCCTTGACATATATTTTTATGGTGATGTGTGATGTTTCCTGTGGTAAAATATCGGATGTGGTTGTTCATTAGATTATTTTTTTTCTTACGATTATTTGCTAGATGTTTTATTGCTGAGTGCTGTGGAGGATAATGTAGTGTTTCTTTGTATTTTGCTGACTGAAACTGGATCTTTACTTTCTTAACCGTGGATCGAGTGAAATATAATTGCAAGGGTAGCCTTTGATGCATTTGCAGCTACATCGTAAAGTTGGCGGTCAAATCAATGCTCTGAATAGACTTAAGAAGATGTTACCATTTAACACAAAATACTTGCTTTATCGGTCATTTACATTACCATATTTTTATTATAGTAGTCCGGTATGGCGTCATTGCGGAAAAAGAAAGAAAATGAAAGAGCTCTACGTTATATATAGAGAAACAGGGGCAGCTGGCGGTTAGTTTCGGAGAATATCTGTTCGGAAGAACTAAATCACCTGGGATATTCGGATTTTATTGCAGTGAAAACTAGGGATTTCTCTGGAGAAACATCTCCTCAGACTTTCGCATAACAAGAGGACTGATTAATTTCTGTTGTCATTTAGAGTGTAAACTAAGGCTAGCTGGCAATTTTGGAAAGCTATCAAACGCTCGCAAATTCGGTGGACAGAATTCTGTTTCCTACAATTTTTTGGCGGCCTAAATTTCCAGCTTCTGATGAAACACTGGCACCTCATTACAGACAATTCCAAACATGATAATGACTTGATAATAACTCAGATTTTTTCTGAGTTATCACGACTGTGTCAACATTTCTTCTTTTAACAAATCCTAAACTTGCCACAATATTTCCTAACACTCCTATTGTCGCTTACAAGAAGGAGAAATCGCTCAAAGACTTTCTAGTCAGAGCTAAAATTCCTTCCATCGAGTAAAAACAACAATAAGGGAGTTATATACGGTAAGGAGGGTGACAATATTACCATCAACCGTCCGATATTACCATCAACCGTCCGATGCTGACTATTTTAACAACAGCTTTAGAAACGCGGCACCATAACCGGAAGACTCTCAGATTATGCACCAAGGGGTATTGTACAATTATTACTTTATATCTAATTTTAATTCCTTTTTGTCTTGTATTTTTAAATCTGTGTCTTTAACGTTTAACTTATATTTTTAAGTGTGTATTTATTTAGTTGACTGTGTAGCTAAGCGTATCCACCACTTTAAATAAAGTATGCTATGCTATGCTATGCTATGCTATGCTATGCTATGCTATGCTATGCCATGCCATGCTATTCTATGCTATGCTAGAAGAGGTCCACGGACTATTTGTGACATGTTTCTGACCAACAGCCACGCTTACAATTTACGGCATAAAGATTTTTATCAACCTAGTTTTAACACAGTTACGCACGGAAAACACTCAATTCGATACCTAGGTCCAAGACTTTGGAGCAAGATTAACCAAGCAAGGAAAGATCGGCTGCCAGTCTTAAACAGTTTAAGACCCGGATACGCAGTCTTGATTTAAGTAGCATTTTAGATGGATGTAGTGGCTGCTACCTTTGTAATTCGTAATTTTTTAATTACGATTTTAATTTCAAGATTTTAGAATTTTTGATAATTATAAATGGAGTTTTTGTAGTATGTATGTTGAGTGAGTAATCATTAGTAGTTTTTAATTCTAACTCTTAGTAGTTTCTAGTTTTGACTCTATGCTAATTCGTTTGGCATTTTTAGATTGTATTTTAGAAAGTTAGGTGTCCTCTATTAGCAGTGGGGAATCCCCTCTGCTAGATTTTTGCTTGACACGTTAATAAAGTCATTATTATTATGTTATGTTATGTTATGTTATGTTATGTTATGTTATGTTATGTTATGTTATGTTGTTATGTTACAGAAGAGAGGTTATTGATATGGTAAAAGACTACGTTTGAAGTTTTGTACTTCATATCGCTCTTTAAAGGGGCATAGTCACGCTATTTTAGTTCACTTTAAAAATAAAAAATTTGTCCTCACATCAATGAACGCCCACAAATAATGGTCTTGTTTTGTTACCAAAGACTATAATACTTCACTGAAACTTTTTTCTGTCGTCTGTTGCTACGCATGGCACGGATGGAAATGGATTGCAATTTGAAAAAATTAGGCTAAACTTTTCAAATTCTTTCAGCGTGTTGACATTAAATCGATATTAAATGGTCATGGTTTGTTTTCTCTTAATGAAATTAAGTTAATATGTTCCTTTAAATGTTCAAGCACAATCCACCGTACCGAAAAAGATGGCGACTGGCACGTTTACCCATAGTTCTTAGCTAACAAGAACCTTAAAAACGCTCATAAAAACGCAAAGAAAAGTTCTAAAAACTACAAACTTAGCACACGGAATGTTGCTAGCACAGGGACAAATTTGTGCAAAAAATATGGTCTTTTATGTGCTTATTGGCCGTGTTAGGTTCCAAAGGTGTTGTGGTAAAATGTACAGCCGCCATCTTTTTCCGTACGGTGGATTGGGCATGGATAAAGTTAGCTACCGATAATTTTAGCACAGTTTTCACCAGAAATCTGCGAAATCCTCGTGACTATGCCCCTTTAATGAGAGAGTAATCGCTATATAGTGGTTATTTGGGGGAAGGGGTAGAATGTTTTTAAATATTACAAAGAACGTTAACTGTTAGTCGTTCGTTTCATGGTTTTAAATTTTAATCTTACCTGCAATGCAGATCCTACCCCGTTCCTTTGGCTCAGTGTCAGTGATGGCACACCATACCCCTCTCCCGGTCTGAAAAGATTAATATGGTTTATTTCACAACTGTTGGTTTTCAGATTTGTGTCTTATGATGCTCGGTTTGAAGATTTACCTTTCCCAATACCGCGGGTTTGTATACTTCTCTCCATTTAAAGCATGCAGCGTGTGGTTAAAAGAGAACATTTCAGAGCAAAGTTGGATCAGTTCCACAGTCCTAAGTCAGTCTGTTTGTTTGGTTTTGAAAATTATGTTTATAGCAAAATTCCCTTCATTTTATGCTATTTCAAGTACTTTTCCCAGGGTTCAATAAAAAGATGTAATACAATTTGTCAGGAACCGTACAGATTTTAATACTGCGTTCCCTATTTGTTTTACAAGTATAACTATTGACGATTAAAACTGTATCTATCTGATAGATTTTACTTTTTTTTAGGATTCTTTCTATCCTCTACTGTATAAATGTTTTGTGCCCCTTAGGATCTGCTTGCCTCGGTCCTCGTGTCACCCGATTTTAGGGAAACCCTACATAATGCTGACCAGTTCATGGTTTTCAGAGAATATCGCACAGCTGCAACGCTCTTTACAGTGGTGCTGCAAAGGCTCGAAGCTTCTCCTTATTTGGTGGCTACTATCTTATGCAAGCGAGCTGAATGTTTACTTAACATGGTAAGTGCGGCATTTGGCAATGTTTAGAAAAAATATCCCTCTCTTAATTTTTTAAGTTTCCAAGGGAACGATCTTCCCCTCCCTCGAAAGCAGCAAACCTTCAAGACTAGCGATTTAATATGTTTTTTGATAATGCCGAAACTATCGACCGGCCTCTGCAAGAAGCGATCTGAAACGTAACCTAAGTTAATCTCTGCGAAGTCGATGCTCGATAGCTGAAAGCATTGCTTTCATAATGCTACGAAACTGTGTGGGTAAAGGCTGTTCTCTTCGGGCCATAGTGCAAGGACAAAACACCTCACGAACGCCTTTGGTCAAATACGTTCGCAATGATTTTACATTTATAACGACTTTATAAGACAAATTGGCCCACTTAGGTACCACACTTTGTTTCTGCAAAAGTAGCGACGGTAAAAAAGATGCTTGCTCAATTCGAAGGCAAGGGGGTTGTTAAATTTCACAGAACTTTATGGCATCACATCTCGGCTCTGCCAGTTGAACAACTTCTGTATATATTGCCAATCTTATATTGCCATCGAAAAAAGTGCGACATTTTTTACAACAAATAGCCCAATGAACTGGCTTTCCTTTTAGTTTACTCTTCATCTTCACTTTTGTAAGAGGACTCTAATAGCAGGTTCACAATCTATGAGAGTACTTGTCATGCCATCAGTTTCCCTCGAGACAGCTAAAGAAAGTTTCGCCCTTAGCTCGTGTTTCCAAGCAAGTCATGTTTTCCGAACCACCACTCGTTCACAAACTCTACCGTGGGAATCACAATAACTGAATTTTCAAGTCAAGGTTTAGAAAACCAACAGTTTTCCTGCTGTGTCGTGTTTGAATAGTGTTGTTGTTGTTGATTTTTTTTTTTGGTTATTATTTCAACGATTATGAGTCAATGATGAATAACCACGGTCAAACTGCCTCAACTTCGTTCCCATGTAGACCCTGGGAACGAGGTCGCAACTGCCCAAAACACCCCGCCACGCAGCCTATGCAATCAAGCCATTTAGCTCTTCGTATGCCTAGTCATGTTCTTCTATGTATCACATATGCTGAGCCGATCGTTTTTCATGTTGCAGTATTATGTGCAGCACGTTTTGGAAGATTGTAAAGTCGGTACGTAAGTAGTTTACTTACTTATTCCTTCGAGTTCCATTTTTCGTGCAAAAGTGGTCGTTGTAAATTTGAAGCTTTTTCCACTTAAATTTTAAATGCACAAGTAAGTTTTTTAAACCCGTCGGAATTATTAAGTTCCCATCAACTCAAGCATTATGTCAATACAACATCTACTTGACTTGTGCGTCGGTGGTAAGGACGAATAAATAAAAAACGACCATAATGAGGTCGGCTACCGTGATTAGTTATCTTTCTACCATACTGTCTAACAGAGAATTGGTATGCTCCTTCGAGGTTGTTCTTAGTTTGGACCAGGAGGAAGTGATGAACTTGGGCCTGGGCACAAGCGCCGGTATTGGCAAATGAAAAACCGTGGTGTCTGGCCATCGTGACGTCACATATAAGTCTGCCCCGGAAATTCAAAGGAAAGTTAACAAATGGCTTCCTCGCAAATGTTTACAGTCTAGTTTCTCAAAAAGAACAGATCAAAACAATAAAAGAACGAAAGGTATGCTGCATGCTATAACATAAAAAGTATTCTTAATGCAAATTGGTCCTCAAAACAAAATAACAAATTGGCGATAAGACTCAAAAGATTTCATGGACGCTTTGGTCGATCGATTGAAGTCGTGATTAAGATCACCTTTCAGAAGCTGTATCTCACAAACCCTAAGATGTGTCGCTTGGAGACAAAAACATAACTTTTATATGTATAAACTCTTTCCAATTTTAGGAAAATAAAATTGCGTAACAATTTCATTAAAATGATCAGTGGCTTTAAACATCATTAAAATGTGGAGAAGAATACTCCAGTACAAACAAACGTTTACTGTGAATTCATGTGCTTGGTTCGAAGTTAATAAAGGGCCACAGTAATTCCTTACTTTGCTAAACTATGTTGTAAAAAACGACAAAGACGACAACATTTGCTCAAGGCGAGGCAAAACAGCTGACGCGCCGGCTTTCCGGCCAAATTTGTGCTGATGACTGATTGTACTCTTATTGAATAATTATAAAAAACCACAGTCTATCAAAAACGCCAACTTTCTCAGGTTACTGATGTTAAGGGTTAACAAGGCTCTTTCTTTACTAGAATGGTCCTCAGTTTGACTGTTTTAAAATCTTTGAAAATCAAATGACAGGACCAATTCAATTTATTTGCGAAACGGTCATCGTCAGTTGTGGATCAAGTAGACGGTCAAACTCTTTCTAAAACACTGTGCAACCTGCATGGACAGCAACTGAATCTAGAGGAAACTGGAAGTATTGAGAATAAATCACTAAATCACTGATCCAGATGGTACTCAAATATATCTTACGACTATTAGTTTTCATCAAAACGTGCAGAACCAGATCAGCGAAAACTTGTTTCCCGGGCGTCCGCATAGTTTGCGAGCTGATTCAGATATTTATGTTGTTCTGCAAAAGTGTAGTTTATTCGGGTTAAATGAGGTGGCAAAAATTTACTAAGTTCGACTACTCTTTCCCTAGCAATTAAATATCACTATTCTTTCCTTATACAAAAGATGGAAGCAAATATTGAAAGAAAAGTTAACTTTTAAGTACTAAACATACCCTTCTAGGTTCGCCTTCTATTATACTCAGCTAAACAAACGGTCTGATCATTTTTTTGGCAAATGCTATACCACTTGTTTCAACTTGCGTACTTTTGTTAAACTATAGGCTAGTCCCTAGCCAAGTTTCAAGTTTCCCTGTGGTATATAACTGAAATAAACACACTTTTTCGGACGCGGACAATAACAATTTTTCCGCATAATTCTTCGATCGCGGAGAGTAAACATGACTCTTAAAACATTATTTAAGTGTGATTTTAGCGTTAAGGGCAAAGCCACTCACCTATATCGAAAAAAGGGATGACTAAAATTCCATTACCCAAGAAAACAAGCTTAGCTGAAAGCTAAGCTTTCAGCTAAGCACTATTAAAAGTGCTATTAAAATAGCACAAAAAGTGCTATTAAAATAGCACAAAAAATGCGTTTGTAGTCCGAACTCTAACATCAGTTTGCCAGCGCCATTTTTGAAGACTCGGGAAACTCGCGCCCTTTTCACGTCATGACGTCACAATGGCTAGACACCTCCAACCAGCCGAGCTGGCGAGTTCATCACCCCCTCCTGGTTTGGACTCCCTAATAGTGTTAAATTTTTGGTTGACGTCACAACGGCCGTCACCGATCTGTTTTTGTAGTCAACCGTAAAGGGGCTATCCTTAGAGCGATAAGGAGGGCCTGATCACGCCATTCTCTAAGTAATAATTACTTATAATGCTGGTGTTTAATTGCTAATGATTAATTAATTAATTATTTAATTACTTGCCTTTTTATTATGTTTAGCTATGGCCATGATCGGAGGCGCAAATGAACACATCGCGTTTCTTCTCTTGCGGGCTTTTGAGTTACAAGGGGAAGTACAAGAAGCTTTTGGACATGCTGTTATGTATAAAAGTCTCGATCCTAAGGTAACTGTACCAACAGAGCCTATCTTAACATAGATCTGCATGTATTTCGAAGTTTTTCGAAATGTAACTTAATAACCGCAAGTTCGTCGGAAAGTGAAAAACCGTTCGATTGCAGGTGCAGCGGATTACTCCGCCAAAGACCTTTACGTATACACAGTTTTGCTTTGTTTGTCGAAAATCTATAACATTGACTATGTTGCGTGTTGAAATACGAAACGGCTATACTGTGTATAGTCAGATTCACTTTTATTTCTGAAGATTTCCTCGGATAAGTTCAGAAATAGCATTGGAGGTTAATGAACCTTTCATACACGTTTTGCAGAGACTGGTGTTCGTGGTTTGTGAAAATGTAGAAAAGAATAGTGCCCTTCAGCCATCATCATCAGTGTAAAAATGTCTTGCAAACTACAAGTAATTTCCTAATTGTCAACCTATTTTACGATAAAAATAATCGCTTTCCACAGTCAGATCATCACACTTGTTTTGTTTATAGATGAAAAGAGACAAAGATGCTGTGCGCAGATTAAGAGCGAAAGTACAGTGGTTGTGTGGCCAGGTATTTATGAAGCAGTTAATCTTGTATTAGCATTTGCAATCACATGCATGTGAAATGACGAAGTCTCGCTGGCGTACTCATTGTCTTACACCATTAATTTGTTGTTACGATTGAAATAGTGAGTATAAAACCTTCGATGCCTTCGTCGGTGATGAAGGAACGGAGGCGAAACGGTGCTTGCATGAGTGAGATAAGAATGCGCTTGTAGCGTGAAGTGGATTAAACTTGGCGAGTGACAAAAACGTTCGACGGGCCAACAGTACTTTATTCGATGAATCTATTAAACTGGAGAGCAGTTTGGATGAAATTCTGTAAATGACGATAAATGTGTTTCAGCAATTAACTGGTTTTCCCTAATGATGTTCAATCGACTAGAATTACGATCTTATGTGCAAAAGTTGCTCATGTTATGATTGATATCATGTGGATGAAGATACAACGACGGAGTTAGCGCATTTTTTTCTTAAAACCAGATTTAGTATAATTGAAATGTGCATGACTCGTAAACTAGCTGAGATGTATAAGCAGCATTTGTTTGTTTTGTTTTTATTTTTGTTTTCGCCTGTCAATAAGCCTCCTAATTGTTGGGAATTATAAAAAATAAACTTGTCATGCATAGAATCTAGAAAAGTTGGCGCTAAAGTTACACTGGAGCTGTGCGCTTTTAATGTAAAATATTATTCAAATAACAATTTTATAGCTACATCTTATTAATAATTAGGCGAATGAAAAGCCAGCGAGTAATGTGAGTTGAATGTTGAGGCCTTTTCGGTCGATTCCAGCAAACAGCTGTTTATGGTGTCTCAGTGTTTCGTCCGATTTCCTTTTCAGGGAGGCCACCAAGTTTACAAGACCATCCACCACCTGATGTCAAGGGGCAAGACATTGTTTGACAAAAATGGAACGAGATTAGCTTTGAAAATTTTTACAGAAGTTCTCTACTTTTTTCCAGAAGTTTTGGAAGCCCATGAGTATCGAGCGCAGTGCTTCTTCATCCAGGTAAGAACAAAGCTTTTATTTCAGTCAGTTTTAATTAAAGTAATTTAAAACAAGGCAGGCTTTATTTGAAACAGCTGAATGACAATTAAAATTGTTTCGAAAAATTCTGCCTTTTTACGGTGAAATTGTCATTCAAATTCTGCCTTTTTTGCAGGGAGATCTTAGAGAAGCGCAACGGGCTTGCATTCGAGGTAAATTAATTATATGTCCTTCAAAATATCATGTTGAAAAAATATTTATGCTAACGGTAACTTATCTGTACACTCCACAGATAACATGTATAGAACAATAGTCAAAGAGCGGTTTTCTGGTCACCTTTTTTAAAACAAAGAAAAACGGACTACAAATGCATGTTCAAAAATTAATTAATAAGACTTAAGAAACCACAGTGAAACTATCCGACAGTGTTAACGCAAGACTTATCATTGATATTATTGAAGGCGTAAATCAGGACGTTATTTTGAGACACATGTATTCGCCTAAAGCAGTTTTTGTTTTGACATTTTTCCACGTAACTGGACACCCAAGGCGTGAAGAAGCCAGCCCAAGTCGCACTAGTCGTGACTTGTTTTTCAGTAACCACACTATCAGTTGTGTCCGTAACATTAATTATTAGATCTTAAATAGGGTTATGCAAGTTTGCCGGCCAATCTGCTTGCGCGCGAATGCTCTCACAAGATAGCAGAGTCCCTATACAGTAAAGCGCTATAGCGTGCAAAGTTTGAAAAAAAAATCACTGTAACCTCTTTTCCGAAGGAATCACCAGTGGACACACGATCATATTGCACGTTGGACGGCAGGTGTTGTAAAGCTATAATTCTGTTTTTAAATCTTGCAAAGCAAAGCAAAACATGCTATTTTAGACAAACACCACAGTAGATTGGGGGCGGGGGAAGAGGGCGGCGTCGAATACCTGTAAATAAACCTCAGTGTAACAACTTGGTGACCTCCGATTCTTTCAAACTTCGGTTTTTTTCCTCTTTAGCTCTCGGCTTGAGTCAGCGCACAAGTACTACTGCTTTTGATACGCTTATCAAAATCAAAATCCAGTGGGGACATCTGGAGGAAGCATTGGAGCTTACCAACGAATGGCGAATGATTGACCCTGAGGTAAAACAGGGGACACTGACATTTCATTAGTCCTAGAGGGAACACCTTTAGGCTACGTCTTTTTGGAGGTTTTCAACCCCAAGATTTAAAACATAGGCACGCAAAGCGTGCATGAACTATTTTGGATTGTGTACTATTCTTGCTTATTAGTATTCGTGGTGTGTTTGGCATTGTAAAATTAAAACCACCTCTGTAAGAAATTTATTCTATAGAATGTAAATACAGCTCAAGATATTTTAAGGTTACTTGCTATTTTTGTCTATTGCAATACTCGTTTGTTTGCTTACTGGGAAAAATTAAAGTAGATCCTCGGTTGCAGGTTATTATGCCTAGGAACCTTTCCCAGAAAAATGCTTACTCTCCCAGACCAGGAGCCTAAATTAAATTCTTCCCCTGCCTACCCTCTAAACGCTCGCAGTTGACAAATGTGACAAAATAAATCTACGGCAAAAAAAATGTTATGTGTTGCCAGTAATTTCAAAACAGCTACTTAAAAAGTTGCATTTAGAGACCTTTTTTGTGGCTGCAGTTTGAAAACAACTATGGTCAAGACTAAAACCCCTTGAAGTTATGTATGCTAGAAATTGACATATATAACTTTTGCTAAACAGCTTTCCCCCCTCTTTTATGGCCCTCTTTTTATACATTTCATTTCGTTGTGCTAAAACTAATTCAATAAGCCATTGTGCTAAAATTAGGATATGGTAGAAAAGCAATTTAATTAAATTACGTCTCTGTTAGATTTTCATTGCAAATGAAAAACCAGTCAATGAATCGAAATCACAACGAAAACGTAAGTATCTATTTTGGATGCATCAAGTTTCTTAGTATAAAATAAAAACAACAGGTGTTCCGAAATCTAGCCCAACAATGAGTGTTGATTTTTTCAGAAACCAGTGCTGATGCTAAAGAAAGGCCACGCATAGACAGATATAAACGCAGAGAAGATTTCCATTCATCTACTGCTTCTCACCTAAACGTTCGTTTTTTATTGTCCCGAAGACAGATTTTAAGTTGATTGGTATGCAGCATCAGTTCAGTTAAGTGAATATTGACAAGCTCTCTGTTGGTGATGCTTCTGTCTCCTCCGTTTTGGCCGCAAGGAATCTTGGAACTTGGCTCGATTCAAATTGAAATCTTTTTTGTCATATGATAAGGGCGTGCAGAGCTTCTTTTTATCATTTAGTTAACCGAAATGAAACTTTCGGACTCTAATACATGCTTTCATAACTGATCGTATTGATTGTTGTAACTGACTATTCTTTATGTTTCAACGGATGTACACATTCAAAAGTTGCAACGCGTGCTAAATGCAGCAGTTCGAGTCTAGTAATTTACTCTACCCTTTAGCCACATCACTCCAGTTCTACTCGATTTGCACTTGATGCCTGTAATGTACAGAATCAACTTCATGGCCTTGCTCCTTGATATATATGTAATCCGATTACGAAGAGTATTTGTAATTATTAAATTTCAGCAGTCATATCGTAATTTTAGTTTAACTGCAATTTTAGTTTTTATTTTATATATTGTACCAATATACCCATACCTAAGAATTTATTAGTACTGTAGATTTAAGCTTTTTACCCAATTTTCCTGTTCAGTAGAATTTGTCGTAAGTTTTTCGTTATGTGTGCAATATAAAAAAAGAAGCATACATTTAAAGATTCTTTTGACAATAGTCCTAAATGGTCTCAAAATTTCCTTCTCCTTCGCTGGTTCTCACCTTTTGGAATTTTTGACTTTGCCTTTCTGAAACTATCTGCCCCCTGGCCTGACGATGTGTGGTAAGAGTGATCACAATGCGTTTTAGTTTGTAAGCGACCGTTTCAAAAGCGCTATTCTTTAAGGGTGCCTATGAGATGTTGCCATGCCTGTGTAATATATTAACAGTATTAATGCATTATCTCCTTTCGCAGAACATGGAAATTGAGCGTATAGAAATGCACATCGAAAAAAGGATGCAGGGGCTGCGAAACAGAGTGGGATTGAGCCAATCACAATCAGTACGTCAAGTGAATATAAATTGTTTTTCAACTGTCAGTGTTATCAACCAACGTCATTTTCTCCTTATCCCTTAAAGGAGGCAGAGAAGCAGCCCACCACTCTCGGTCTCAAATTATTTTAATTAGCTTTTATCAGTTGCAAGAAGTTGCTTTACTAAATTTTCCCATTCCTGACTAGGAATTTGATAATAAAATCAAAGACAACAAATTTGCATTTGATTTCATTAAGAGATATGTTATTCTGTGAAGGTTCTTTTGCAGTAATAATCAGGCATTTTGAAAACTTTAGAGAAATATGTTAAGTTTCGGCCAAAAAGTGTAAATGACCTGTAAATGATGAATGTTTGCGGACTAAATTTTGTTTGCCAATATTAGAAAAATTTAGTATTTCTCCCTAAGGAAAGTGATACGTCTAGTAAATTCGTTTTCTTGATCTAAAACATTGAAGTGGTCACAGGACGCTCGTTCACGTCGTAAAGCTGAGTAATAATTTTTATCGAGATGTAACCAAAATAGCTTAAGTTTTGCCAATGTCTGTGTAAGATATTACGTTTTAAATGGGCCCTCTTATTTGGAATTCAGATCCCTCAACTCATTTTTCTTATTTTTAGCTGTTAGATTTATCAACTGGTCAAGAATCGGGTGACCCAGAAGATATACCAACTATTCGAAGAGTCAAGCGTCCTCCAGTACAAGCTTCAAGGCAAGTCAGTGGTGCTAAGGTGAGAAAACCCGAAAGTTATATTTCTTCTGTTTCGGCTGTGACACGCCGGGAATACACTCGCACGTTTTGCAGTTATGTGGGTTCTATATGGGAAGGTGCCGGGCACATCTTAGCAAGGACTATTGGAATCCAAAACGAAAACTGTGGAAAACCAATCATTTTTTAAGAGAAAATCGAGCAACCAGAGGTCTAAAAAGCTTCAAAATGTCTAACAATGTACCGCATTTTCTTTCCATATTTTAAGCTCAATTATCTCCAAAAATGCGTGGTTAACCAAAATTTTCTTTTTGGATTCCAACAATCCTTGCTAAGATATGGTTTTCCGCAATTTCACTGCACAAGAATAGGTGCCGTCCTTTAAGAAGACCCAGTATCTCGGACCCTTTCGAGATGCGCAGAAGGTATGCGCAGTATTAAAACGAGGCACCCTCTTTAAGCTGAAAGAGCACTTACAATTAACCATTTAGTGTGAGAGGGTCTGACGATGGCTTAAAATTCCCGAGCCTGTTAGTTGAGGACAAGATTACGTTAACCCTGGATTAGCGTCAAACGTTTGAAATCAAAAAATCGCATAGAAGACAAACTTCGAATTCCTTAATACT